>JXCR01025954.1:102719-115746 GCA_002079205.1 Phalaenopsis hybrid cultivar
TATATATATATATATAGATGCGCGAGTGACCTGACTCATTGATGCATTCTGGTTTAAGTTATAAGCAAACACATCAGAATTTTCAACCCTTCTAGGATCCATATTTGGTGCCTGCTGACCAAATACCGATTCACTTTTCAAAGAAAAAAAAATATATAATAATAATAATAATAATACCCCAATCCTCCATTTTAGGGTTTTCGCTGGCAGCCCCTCGGCTGGCTGGGAAGGCCACTTGTATATATATATATATCTATCTCCTGTTGTCTGTTTGTATTTTCTTCTCAGCTGTACCGCTCACCGGCTTCCTTCCATCTGTGCGTTTCTAAAGGCTTCCAGTTCTTATTCCGTGGAAGATGGGTCCTGGTCTCTACGCGGACATCGGCAAGAAAGCTAGAGGTAATAGTAATTTTTCAACTCTCCATCTCCGTCTCTCTCTTTTCTAACGATGGCTAGTTATCTTCTATTTGATTTTATTATGTTTGATTTCATTGCTTCTGCTCGTGCTAGATCTTCTGTACAAGGATTTCCTGACGGACCAGAAGTTCACAGTCACAACCTACACTGCAAATGGAGTTGTGAGTTTTCTTAATCGATGGCTTCATTTATTGTCTACGTTTAGTTCATTCTTTTTTTCTGTTAAATATTCCTTTCGATCGAGCTGTTTTGATCGTTTTAGTAACTCTTAGTTATTGTTCCCGTGAATTCTGGTGAAATTAATGCTGTTATTGTTGACCGATTACCTTGTCTCTTAAATAGTAATAAGAGTGAGGGGTTGTTTGGGTACCATTAGGGTTTAAATCAAATAGGATTTAATAAATTCTGTAAATCTGCGGAGTTTTAATTCCTGAAAACCGTCTGGCTTGATAGATGTTAAATCTGCTTAAATATTGGGAAATTTCTTGGCATCGGATAAATTGTTTTGCATATCAATTTATTCTATTGGATGAACTAATGAAGATTGATATTTTTTATCTGCATTTAAGTTTCATGCTTCGTAGATAATTACTGATCATTGCATTAAGATGCAGTTGAAATGATGGCTCTCTTTATTAATTTTTGCTAGTGATTTAGCTCTAAAGTAGTAATTATTAGCTATTTTACCAGCAAACATTCATGTGGGAAAGATCATGTCAATTTTGTTTAAAGAACAAATCCTTTTATATTATTTTGAGGTTTTTATTGAATTCTAAATGAGAAATCGGCGATGGTATTGTGATATCATAATTTGCAATGATAACATTTTGGGAATCTGATTGCTTATTTCCTATGGCCGTATCTGTGTGCAATTTTTTTCTATTTTAGAATTGCTATTTTAGTATTGCGGCATTGCTTTGGGGAAAACAATTAAAAAAATGTCTTATGTTTTAGCATTTTCTCGGCTCAATCTAAAGGAAGAGAAATACAATATGGAGAAATTGTGAACCAATACTTGTGTGATTAATCAAGGCTCTTACACTAGGTTTATTATTCTCTGGCCTCTTCAAGTATAAAGCAAAATCTCTTCATACTCATTTTTGCATCAGGCTGAGGAAAACATGGTCCTTTTATTGCTGCATGGGTCAATCCTATATCTTGTTTTTTTCATGTTTAGGGTATAAACCTTCACAGAAGTGGTGTAAGCAGATAGATTTTTTGGGAAAAGACCTAATTAGTTATAGTTGCTAGAAAAGGTATGATGTTAGAAGGGGACCATTACATACAAAAGATTGCTTATTAATATATTTCTTTTTGCATAGACTCTTACTTGAAGTAAAATTGAACACTGCCACCCCAAAAGTGCATTTTTGGAAAACCACCATAACACATCTACAAGGTTTTGAAGTGCAGCAAAACAATGCCTAGAATTGCTATTTTAGTAAAGTGGGTCATGGCATTGTGTATTTGAGATGTATGAGAAAGTTTACTAAAAGAACGGTAAATCTAACATGTCTTTTGAGAGGAGCAAAGAAACTAAAACTTTTTGAAATTTATGCCTTTTATGATTTAGATGAGCAAATAAGAATTTATCTGTCATAGCTTTATTTTCTGAGGTATTTAGACATAGTTTTTACAATGCTTTATTTTTAAATTTTTTTGATAATTTATACCTTTTAATGTTCTTATTGATGACATGCATTTTTTTAGTTTTCACCTTCTAGGATTTTTCGAGAATTTTTACATTTTTAGGCTTTTGCTTTGTGAGGTTTTTGAAGAATATGTACTATATTAGATTTTTAGATTACATGTATTTGTCAAGTTTTTTTTCTAAAATTTTTGAAGTTTTTTTTTTTTAAGGTTTTTAGAGAATATCTTTCTTTTGATTTTTTTTTAATTCAAAATGTTGTGAAATATATGTGTCTTTTGAAGCTTTGGACTTTTGAGATTTTTAAATGAGGGACATTGGTTGGGTGATTGCAATCAAATGATAGCAATCATTGGCTTTGGTTGAACAACAAAGGTCTACGACTCTTTAAATTTTTAAGTTTTTTTTTTCCCCTAATTTTAAATCTAGCTCTCCCACCATATGAAAAATGTGGTTCTATTTATAATTTTTGAGATTAACATTTTGGTTATTTTAGCTGAAGTGCTAAGAAACTCTACTAGGCTATCTTTGTTGATTCTTTCAATCATTAACCGTTCATTTAACATTTAAGTGACTTAATCTTGTCATAATTGAGCAATCTTGATCTCGTTATTTTTTTTATTTTTTATTTTTTTTTGGGTCAAGAATTTAATTTGACTATTAGCATGCAAAATGCAGGTATCCTACTATCTTTTAATCAATATTCTAAAGTTTCTAATCTCATGTTAAAGATTTGATATCAGTTCATTTGGACTTGAATCGGACTATTAGTATTATTGGATTTGTCTTATTAAGATATTTAGTTTGACTATAAGTTTGAGTTAAAATAATCTTAAATTTAATTTGAAAAATGTCTAATGTAATGAAATGAATTTTAGTTATGCATCAGTGTTATGGATTTGATTTTTATTTTAAAAGCATGCTAGACACGAAACAATATATATTTGTTTAAGTTTTTTTTAGGAAAAAAAATTGATTTAACATGTAAAACACACAAAATTATTATTTTTTGCTTTTTTAAAATTTTCAAAATGTCTTCTGATACCATCTCATCCACATGAGTTGAAGCTGCTTCGAACTTCCATATTTTATTCTGCTCTTAAGGTGCAACTCTTGCAATGTCTTCTTCTCAGATCCATAAAACCTCTCTTCTGATCAAGTTACCAATTTGTATTATTCAATCTATAATACTAGTAGTGAAAAGGCTGGGCTGGCTTTATTTACTTGTAAGGGGAAGCGAGGAAGTACATGAGGGGAAGAGAGTGAGTTGAACGCTGCGTAATGAAAAATTTCTTTTGAGAAGTGAATATTTAGTTTTGGAAAATTTGCATATGTAGCACACAATTTTTATTTGGTTACATGTTTCACACCTAATGTTTCATATTTACCTACATAGCGCTTCAATGCTTTAAACTTATACAATTAAAAGGTGGATTTAACTTTTTAAGAATTTATTATAGTGCTATTTTTGTTGTGATATTAAAGATATGAGTGATATGTGCATAAACATGAAAGTATAGGTGTGGGATATGTAAATACATATGAATTGTGTGCTATGTATGTAAATGCCTCGTTCATTTTTTAGAGTTGGGTGATGTATAATGAAAGTTTTTTTGCAAAGTCACTTTTAATTATTTTAAGTCATGGTTTTACTAGATTTTTTTTGTAGGCTCTTTTTCTTTTTAGCTTTTTATCCTTGTTATCCAGTTATTAATATTTACTCTCCATTATAAACTAAACAATTGTGGTTTTGTTAAAGGAAAACTGGGGTTTAGAATTGATCCCGGAGGGGTCAAACTTTGACATTGAAAATATTGTAATAATTTTTATAATCATCAAATTTATTTAAATATGAAAATGCAATGCAAGATTAATCAAATAAAACTCATATTATTGTTTATTTAGCCTTCTTTTTTATTAAATTTTTAATACTTTTATTTTTTGTTCTAGGCCATCACAGCTACAGGGACAAAGAGAAATGATTACATCTTGGGCGAGTTACAGTCTAGGCTGAAGAGCAAGAATGTCACTGTCGATTTGAAAGCCAACTCAGAATCCAATGTATGACTTTATTCATTAAATTATGTTTTTTTTTTCATTTCAATCGAGAATGTTTACATGACGAACTATTTGCACATTTCACATAAAAAATTAATACTCTCTTCTGTCCAACATTTTTTACCCAAAAAATTTAAACTAACACATTCATGTTTGCAAGCTGCAGCCAACCAGTGTTGTTTTTGTTGCGCTTTTTAAGATTTAACATATGTTATTATATACAGAAGTAGATTAATGTTAGTTTTTTGGGGCACATTTATATACATTCCCCCCATTTCTTATGTATTTATATGTTTTCTAACACCTAAACTTTACATTTTTACATTCATACCAACAAAATCTTTCATATCACATCTTAAAATACCACCATTTTAACTTTTAAAAAGTGATATTCATCTTTTTTTTGTACAAGCAAGGTGGCATATATGTAAAGATTGAAGTTTAGATGTTAATTATGTAAATACATAAGAATTGAGTGGGTTGTATGTATATTTTCCTAATTTTTTTAAGTATTCAAGATTTTAGTGCTACACGTTGTCGCAACAAAAAAAAATTCTTTGCATCATGGTAATAAAGCATATAATAATGCTCACTACTACTTTCTTTGTGAAAAAAAAAAGGCTGTTTGGATTATGACCGCCATGCTCTACTTTTTGCAGGTTTTAACCACATTTACCATTGATGAACTTGGCACTCCTGATTTAAAAACAATCATCAGTTTTGTTTTACCAGACCAGAAATCCGGCAAGGTTATTTTTCAAAAAAAAAAAAAAAACTCTTGAAGTTTCATCTTCTTAATAAATAAATTTGTAGCCCCTTTTGTTCACTTTTCACATTCTTGTTCATCAACTTCAGGTTGAGCTACAGTATTTGCATGATTATACTGGTGTTAATGCTAGTCTTGGTTTGACTGCCAACCCTGTTGTGAACTTCGCTGGAACGATCGGTTCAAATAAACTAGCCGTTGGTGCTGACGTGTCTCTGGACACCGCTACCGGAAACTTCACCAAATATAATGCTGCTCTGAGCATCGCCAATGCGGACCTTATTGCTTCCTTAAATCTGTGAGTTATTATTAGCTTTTGATTTTGCTGTCTTTAAATGTTATTCATTAAAAAAAGTTTGAAAATTTTTGGATAAATTTGGTTAGGATGGATTTTGAAATCTATAAGTGTTAGATATATAAATTCATAGGAATTGAGTGGTATCTATGTAAGTGCGCCAAATTAATATTACATTCATTTCAAAATAAATCTAACAGTTCCAAAAACTAATTGGAAATCTGCTGCTTCTCCTGCAGTTCCAACAAGGGAGATAATCTGACCGCTTCCTACTACCATCTAGTGAGTCCACTCACAAGCACCGCCGTCGGGGCCGAGTTAACTCACAGTTTTTCGACCAACGAGAACACGTTAACATTCGGGTCTCAATACGCGCTGGATCCTCTCACTACAGTAAAAGCTCGCTTCAACAACTATGGGAAGGCGAGCGCTTTAATCCAACATCTGTGGAGCCCCAAATCCCTGGTAACCCTTTCTGCTGAGGTGGACACAAAGGCCATTGAGAAGAGCTCTAAGGTCGGCCTTTCCCTTCTCCTTAAGCCTTAACTTGCTAGTATTCAACGCTGCACCACTTTTGTGTTGAATTTAATTATTAATTGGAAATAAAACTACGGCCTCTGTTTTATTTATTGTTATTATTTTTATTATTGATATTTTGTTGTTTTTACTGAATGTGTTTTAAGCTTTAATCAGGTGCTGGTTTTGATGGTTTTATTATGACATATGTGGACAGATTTTTGTGATGCATCTGCACATTATAATTTAAAAGTATATTAGTTGACACGCACTTTGATGTTAAGGTGGTTGATTATAACATTTTTATGACATAAACAATGTGTATATTGGACATGGATGTTTGAGGAAAATATCTTCTATATTGAAAGAAACAATTGACTTTATTAATTTATTTTTTATTTAAATTCTCTCTTTTTCAATAATGTTTATTACTATTATTATTATTGTGCAAGTTGGCAAGGGGGTGCGGACAAATGCGTGCTAGGAGGTGTTATGGGGCGAGGGGTTTAGATGGATGTTGGTTAAGGGATGATGCCAAGGAAGATGATGCAAGCGAAGAGATGTATGTGAAATGATTAGGTTTCTAGACAAACAAGCGATGGGAGGCAAGGAGTTTAAGTTGATGTGGGCTTGGATGTAGGGGTGTTTAATCTAGGTTTTTAGTTGGTTTCAAGTTTAATATGAAATTGACCCGGCCAAATGATGATTGATCGTTAACACAACTCAAATATTAAACATGTTAATACAACTAACTTGAATCTGACCCGCCTCCAACATGGTGATTCAAACTCGGCCGTTATAACATATGGCATTATAGTTATTCGGGCCAATTTCAAGTCAATTTATGATTAGTGGGTCAATTTCAGGTGGATCTTGGGTTAACAGGTCAACTCTAATATGTCCTGAAATTTATTCGGGTCGCCCTTTGAGTTGAGTTAACGTATGAGATTAATTTTGGAATTGACCCCCGTATTTGTGGGTGCAACTGTAGGGGAGGTGATGAGGCATAGGTGAGGTTACAGAATGTATAGAGAAATGCGGACAAGCAAAGCAAGGAGTGGGATGAAATGTAGCTGAGGTTGCAATTGTTGTGAACTAATACGCCAGGGGCGAGCATGTGAAAACGATAGATTATTAAAGTAAACAATATTTGGTTAATAATTATTTTTTAAAAATTTATTTCACATTTTTTAATCTTAATAAAAATTCTAAAATATATTTTTATAGTGTTTATATATATATGCTTAACAGCCCCAAAAAAAAGCCAAACAAAACCCATAACTTACCTCTTTTGGGTTACCCATGCGTCGTAAATTTTCGTTTACAAAAATACCAAGGCCGTCGTAAAGCACCTCTCCTTCCATGGAATCTGCTGAAATTAGATGTAAAGCATCATAAATAGGAAAAATTATTAAATGCGGATTGCGTGATGTTGTATTTTGGTGGGCTCCACATAAATTTAAAAAAAAAAAACTGAAATAATCATGACCGTTGATCACCATGATCTATGGTCAGAATCGGATACCACATGCAGAGACGCAATAATTCCTCCATAAATAGAGCTTGTGAAAATTAATAGAATACTTTTTTTAACTGAAAGTCTCTCTGATCAAATATAAGTTTTAATATATATATATATATATATATATATATATANAAACATTTATGAAAAAAAAATGCTTTATATACTCTAATAAATTAGATCATATATAAAGTAACAGTAGTTATTTTTTTTAATGTATAGAAATTTTAAATTAAATTTATTTATTTATAAATATTAACTCATATGCTCATTTATTATTATTATTATTTTAATATTACGGTTTCTTAAAATGTAAAACACGGAGGAAAAACAGCAAAAAGGTATAGAAATAAATATAAAATTTAAAATGTTAGATATGCCAATGCATTAACAATTTTGAACATGCAGAAACGCCTAAAAATGCTGTATGTTTAGTAGTTCATATTATCTTAAAATTTGCATGGTTTAAGAACTTATGCAGATGGAGTACTCATAAGCTGATTTTTCAATAATATATGAAACACATGACATGCACATGCAAATATAAAAATTGAATATTTTTAATTCATTGTCATTATAACTTCGAGTTAAAATTCAAAGATTCGATTTTGAGCCAAGTCCAACTCCCTCAAAATCGACATTATATCACTCCTACTTAAAGATTATTTCACATGTCTCTCAAATGTTGGCATGCAATTTCCATCTTTTATCTGACATCATCCTACCACGACAACAGATGTGTCTAGAGTGTTCCTTATGTCAACATAGAAAGTCTTGCCCACTATTCCTTGGAGACTAGACGATGCATGTTTCATGTCCACGACTATCCTTCGACCATGATAGTTATGATGTCAACATACATAAGATTGTAATGACAATGACACTCATCAAGTTAATATTCCCCTGTTTTCAACAATTCTATGGTGTTTGTTTCTAGCCTATGTAAGAGCCAACCTAAAGGCCTGAGACCTTCTCAATCGCCCAAAAAAGAATTCTACTTCATAAATCCTCTAATCTCTTGGGCCCTGCATAATGCATAAATCTCCTACAACGTGAACATCAGCTCGTGATTGGCTCAATCCGGCTCGAAATTGAAATAAGATGACTCAAATTGTGTTAATTTGGATCTGTTCCAGCTCAAAATCATCTTATAGCTCTTTATATTCAATTTTATTTAGTATTATATATAGTTTTTATAAATAAAAACTATATGAGCAAATAAATTTATGGCTCAAAATAAGCTCGAAATAAATTTGATTGAAAGATTTGGCTATAGCACAACTCGTTTATTTCAATCCGAACTAAAATTTGAATCAATTTTCAAGCAATTAAAGATCTTTGAGCTAAACTCATAACCCTACATACAATGAAACCCAAAGAACAGCTACCAAGCTCCCAAAATAAGACATGCCACAACATAATTTGATGCTTGCACAAGAGCATGGCATTCTTGTTTCATTTCATCTTAACATTATCCAAGTGACCAATCAACTCTCATATAATCAATCATTTCATACAATTATGTTGAATCATTAAGAACACCTCGTCGTAAGCTAAAAATTTAATTAACGAATTCAGATTTACAAAAAAGAGATGGAATCAGAGAATATTTGATTTAACAGAGCGCATGATTTAATTTTCATTTTTTATATTTAGTTGGCTTTACGACAAACCCAATGCTCAATTCGATTAAAAATATGCTACCAAACAACCTCTGAATCAGATTGTGAGTCATATTTTTAAAAATTTATTCCACAATCACTAGTGAACTCATCCATCTTATTCAACCTAAATTTAGGAACTGTTTTAGGTAGTTGAAGCTTAGTAAAAAATAGCTGTGAAACTACTGAATAATAATCTGATGCTTAAAAAGTTGTGGTGACCATTACAATTTTTTTTTTTATTCAAGTCAGACCACAACTCGAAAGTTGTCACCGCACTTAGACAGGAGTGGTGGGAAAATACAGATTTCGACGACATTATTTTAAAAAAAACTGTCAAAATGATATTCATCCAAAATGACAAAAGTGAGGGGCGGAATTGTACTGCTGCACCAAACGAACCCTAAATTGGGGGAAATATTTGCGTACAGAAGACGTATGCAGCGCTGCATACGTCCAGGGGTTATTCAGGGGGTACAGGGGGGTTATGTCGGGGTTATACCAAGCTGTAACCCCCCTGTAATCTCTTTGTAAACTACCTGTAACATACAAATGAGTTTTGCGCTTCTGTAATTTCATGGGTACAAATAAGTTACACGGAGGTTACAAGGGAGTTACACGGAGGTTACAGTAGGGTATAACCTGGATATAACTCTCTGTACCCCTGAATAACCCATGACGTACTCATGGATACAAATATTTTCCCTAAATTGGAGCCAAAGACCACTTAAATTTGTTTACCAGACAGCCCTTAATGATTTAACCCATAAAGAAAAAATAAATATTTGAAACCGCCCGACAAATAAATGCTCGAATTTGAAACTCCGCCTCACAGCCTCAACGGCAACTGCAGCAGCATATATGAACCCCGAACTGCCTCCAAAAACGAAACTCCACCATTCTCATGGAGCTGCAGAGGGGAGCTCGGCTCTTCTCGCAGCAGTTCAAGGCCCTGTTGACGAAAAACGCGATCCTCACATGGAGACACAAGCGATCTGCGTTCCTCCAACTCTTCTCCTCGCTTTTCTTCATACTCCTCCTTTTCTGCATTGATAAAACGGTGCGATCCCGGTTCACCTTTTTCACGGCCTATGATAATGTCTTCGATCCGAAGGCAGTGGTGTCGCCGCCCATACCGCGGTGCGAGGAGAAGTTCTTTATCAAGCAACCCTGCTTCGATTTTGTCTGGAGCGGCAATAGTAGCGCCAGGATAAGCGGGATCGTGAGTGCGATCATGCGGAACAATCCCGGACGACCGATTCCTTCCGACAAGGTTAGGGTTTTGTATTTTGTTTAGTATATATCTGTTTTCTTCAGTTGATCAGGGAATGGAGGTAACAAGTTGGGAGAAATGGATTTTTCTGTGTTGTAATTTCCTTCTAATTAAAGCTCAAAATCTAATATACTTAAAAAAAAAAAACTCTCGAGGATCAAGGATAAGTGTGGCTGAATTCAATGTAGATGATCATTTTTATTATTTGGGAAAGAAAAGATAGTGTTATTAAAATATCTGTTTGATTCAGTATTTAGTGTATTATTTCCACGCCCGTAAAGAACACGACATTCTTATATAAGAATATAAGATATTAAAGGTAAGAGGTGTTGAATCTAAATTTGTTGTTTTTGCGAAATCTAAGCTTTACTAATAAGATTAGTTGTGAAATGAGAATGAGTAAAAGAGATGGAAAGGATATTATAGAGAGAAACTTTGTTAGATTTTGAGAATTAGACATTGCATTGAACTAGAAGAAATAGAATATGGGGTTAAAGTTAATGATTTAAGAATTATTAAAATTATTTAAACATAGAATAAATAGTTCAATAATGATGCAAATATGTGAAAACTAATAAAGTAAATATATTATAAAATGCCTCTCTCAGGTAAGAAATGTCTTATATAATTTTAAATTTAATTACTTTCAATACTTAGATGACTAACAACTTTTTTGATTGTCATAAATTAAATTTAAAGTCTTTAAAAATTGTATATTTCCTTTCTTTTTTGATAGTCATAAATTAATAAAAAAATTTAGATTTTATTTAGAATATAACTAGCTATGATAAATATTCTTCTACCTTGTAGCTTCATGCTCCATTTTTTAACTAATCTTTATAATGAATATTGTGTCAACTCTAGAAACTAAGTTAGAGTGTTCAACCTATTTGCATCGGCCATGGGTGACCACGTTCTTCAATGATTTGCTTCATTTGGTGTGAAACTTATTCTTGTTTAGGATTTTTTAAGGAGTTTGGGGTGATCTTCAATTTTTTTTTTTGACAAAATGACACTCACCATTGCTTTTTCTTACTACATTGCCTAGAAAATTTAGGTTTGATTCAGGTCACCTATCGTGTCATTCTTTATAAGACCATCAATAAACTAGAGTTTTTGTAAAGAAGTCATTCCTTATAAGGCCATTATTACATGATTCGACACAACTCCTCAAAAGCATTATTTTGTTGCAAATGGATCATAAACTAACTATGTATCAAATTTAAAGTTATGAGGAATGACAGTAGTATCATAAACTAACTATGTTGTGCATTCCTTACAAGGCCGTCATTATTTTGGATCATAAACTAACTATGTATCATTCACTTGCAAGATTAGTGCCATAACCTTCACTTGTGTTTAAACATGAGAATGGTAAACCCTACACATCCCTTTGCTTGTGTTACAATTTTATCTCATTCGACATACATAACAAGTATCTTATACAAGATTTGTGTCATACTTACCCCTAAATAAGATGATTATCATCCTAAACTACATCTGCCAACAAAAACATTGATTGATAACTCATTATTTTGAATATTATTGGTATCTTCTTTGATTGTACCACGAAGAGTAGTACTTAGTTTACTCATTTTGTATTGGTGGAAGTTGTTCGGCTACGCAAGCCTCATGGCTTCTCCTGAATTTATTAGCATAAAAAATATTGTGTCCAATTTATTACTTTGCTCATTACTTATTATGCATGAGATCAAGATAAGGTCATGACAATCTAGTGTGATCCTCATTCTACTAAATTGACATCTCACAAAAAGCAAAAAATATTCTAATTAATGTGACTAATAACAAATTAGCCTAAATAGTTTAACAAAATTTTATTGCCCTAATCACTATAGCAATTAGTAATTTTTATTTAGTTTCAACTAATTTCCTAATAATTCTAATAGTCATTGATTGTTAACTAAGCTATGATAAATTTTTATAAGGTTAATTCAATTTTATCGTGTAATTAGGCCTGAATACTTTAAGTTAATTAATCCTTATGAATATATAATAGGATCTTTATTATTGCAAAGATTAATACATTAGCTAAATATTAACAATCCTATTTAGTCCAATTATACACTAGTTGGCGCAATTAGTGCTATTGAATAATTATAAAGTTAGTTAGTCTAATTAAAGTCTGAAGGTTGTGATCTCTATGCAGTTAATTTTTATTTATGTTTGATAAATTTTTTATTATTCTAATAGTTATTAATCACTAATTAAATTCTAATAAATCTTAATGAGTTTAAATAAACAATAATTAGAAATAATGAACTTTTATCCTAAATAAGTTAGGTCAATGTGGAGAACAAGAATAATGATCGGAATGGACTCTATTTTACCATCCGTATGAAAATGTATATTTCAATTTTCAACCATAATGCTAACGTATGAAAATGAATTTGAGCATGCTTATGTTCATATCTATATCTAAATAATAGTATTTATTTTACATTTTTGGACAAAAACTTCCCTATTGTTTTTATTGGTAGTGAAAGTGTCATGCTATTAAAATTTATAGGTAAAGTCCTTCACAAATCCAGATGAAGTTGATGAATGGCTATTAGGTAATCCTTTACGTTGCCCCGGTGCTTTGCACTTTGTGGAGAAAAACTCGACGGTTATTAGTTATGGAATTCAGACTAATTCCACCTCTATGCGTAAGAGAGGGAACATTGAGGATACAACATTCAAATTCCAAATTCCTCTTCAAGTTGCCGCAGAGCGCGAAATTGCAAGAACTTTGCTCGGAGGTAACAATGTTGTTCCCATTGATGCTTGTTCATTTATAGACTTTCATTCTCCATTATTATGAACACAATATATAGACAAATGAAAGTGCTTGAAATGCAATGATGAATATGG
>JXCR01025954.1:117266-139466 GCA_002079205.1 Phalaenopsis hybrid cultivar
CCTTTATGCATGAGCAGATCCTAATTTTGACTGGGTTGTTGGATTCAAAGAATTTGCTCACCCTGCTACGGAAACATTTTCTATTGTTGGGCAAGCTGGACCAACATTTTTCCTTGCTATTGCCATGTTCGGATTTGTAGTTCAAACAAGTTCATTTGTTACAGAGAAGGAACTTAAGCTTCGTCAGGTAGTGGGACAAACATATCTTGCACCATACGAACCATATTGCTACTAGTTTTTATTAGAAGCATTTACATAGCACAAAATTCTTGTATATTTACATATCTCACACCTTAACCTTTCATATTTACACACATAGCACTCAAATCTTTAATATCACACGAAAAATAATACTATTATCACCTTTTAAAAGTGAAATCCGCTTTTTCATGCATAGTTCCAAAACACAAAAGGGCTATGTATGGTAATATGAATGTTTAGGTGTGAGATATGTAAATACATAAGAATTGTGTGCCACCACATATGTAAATTTTCCTTTTTATTATTCTATATGTGAACCTGAGATTTCTAGCTGACGAGGAACTCTGGTTGAACATTTCAGGCTATGTCCATCATGGGTCTCTATGAATCTGCCTATTGGCTGTCTTGGTTTACCTGGGAAGCTTTCCTTACGCTAATTTCTTCTCTTCTCACGGTTCTGTTTGGGATGTTTTTTCGGTTCAGTTTTTTCCTGCACAACAGTTTTGCAGTCCTCTTCCTTGTATTCTTCCTTTTCCAACTTAATATGGTAATCATCACTTAACGCTGTCCAAATTTGTTATCACAATGCAAAACATATTTGAACATTACGGTCTTCTGTTTGTCAACTTTTTTTCTCAAGGGAAATTTACGTACATACAGCACAATTCTTTTGTATTTACATATTAACTCCCAAAGTTTAATACTTATTATAACACCGTTGTTTCATAAACCTACACATTAAAAGGTGTATTTCACTTTTTAAGAGATGGTGATGATGGTGTTTTTGACGTGATGTTAAAGATTTTAGTGGTATGCATGTAAATATGAATGTTTGGGTGTTAGATATGTAAATACGTAAGAAGTGTATAGTATGTATGTAAATGCCTCTTTTCTTAATCACGAAGGAGTTGGTCCACTATATTGCTCTTTTTTTCCATGGTATTGTACTAAAGAATTGAGTCCTTTAATTGGCTTTCTTCACAGTTGAGTTTCGCATTCTTGATATCAAATTTTGTCAACAAGTCATCATCAGCAACTACAGTTGGATTTTCAATATTCATAGTTGGTTTTTTGACACAAGTAAGATTCTCAAACAATTATTTTACATTTTAAAATGGCAAAGTGCCAAAATAGTCCCTTGACTATATGGATGGAGTTATTTTAGTTACGGAGTTTATAAAAGTGTTAAATTGGTCTCCAGATTATTTTAATTGGGGCTAAAATAGTCCTAATTGGGGACTATTTCAACTCCCATTAAAATTATAAATGGACTAAATCGACACAATTATAAACTTTGGGACTTTACAAAGAGTCAGGGGACTATTTTGACACATTTCTCAATTTTAAAATGCCTCTACAGGGATTCAAAACATGCAATTTCTTTTATCCTTGCAGCTTATAACTGCAATTGGTTTTCCATACGCGAAGTTTTATTCCACATCACATCGTGTCTTGTGGTCTTTATTTCCTCCCAATCTTCTAGCAAAAGCACTCGATATGCTTGATAGCTCAACAGCTACTCATGAAGATTTAGGAATTAGTTGGAGCCGGCGAGGTTATTGTACTTTTAAGGAGCCTGAGTGCATAATAACAATTGTATGTTCATGACCAGATTTAGAGATAATTAGATCGTAAACCTTCCTTCAGGTCTTAGCTGATATGTTTCTTTCTACAGGAAAATATTTTTCATTGGCTTATTTCCACCTTCTTTTTGTGGTTTGCCTTGGCAATATACTTGGATAATATACTTCCCAATTCAAATGGTGTGAGGAAATCAGTATTTTACTTTCTGAAGCATTCATACTGGACTGGAAAAGGTGGAACTAAGGCTGAAGGTTCGTTGGCAATCCTATTGTATAATTTGTAGGGAAATTTACGGGCATACCGTACAATTCTTATGTATGCACACATTTAACACCCAAAGTTTTATATTTACACTTATATCACATTGATGTCATAAATCTATGGCATGAAAAAGGTGTATTTAACTTTTAAATGGATAGTGATAGTGGTTATTTTAGTCCTCATTAAAAGAGTTTGACGATTAAATTGACACTTTTGTGGACTCTAGGACTGAAATTACCCTCTTTGTCAAGGGACCATTTTGAAACTCCTCTCCTTTTTTATTTGAGTGGCATGCAAGGAAATATGAATATTCAGTTATAATATATGTAAATACACAAGATTTGTTTGGCATATATGTAAATGCCCCAATTTATAAGCAACGGGTTTGTGACGATCATTTAATTTATGCATATTTTTGCAGAAGGCGATCTTTGTGGCTGTTGGGTCTCTCTTCCACCTACAGAATATGTTGCTCCAGATGATGAGGACGTTCTTGCAGAAGAAACAACGGTAAAACAGCAAGTAACGTCTAGTATTATTGATCCGAATGTAGCCGTTAGGATACTTGGGCTCACAAAGACATACCCGGGAGCTACAAATTTTGGCTGTTGTAAATGCACGAGGTCTTCTCCTTATCACGCTGTTAAGGTATCTTAAATTTTGTGTGCTTGTATAATTTCTAATGTATATTTTCATCACTGGCTTTTTCTTTGCAGGGTATTTGGGTGAATATAGCAAAAGATCAACTATTTTGCCTTCTAGGGCCCAATGGAGCCGGAAAAACTACAGTTATTAATTGTCTGACTGGTATTACTCCAGTCACTGGTGGAGATGGTACAAGACTTATAATTTCTATATTTACATGCAGACCACACAATTCTTATGTATTTACATACCTAACACCTAAATTTTCGTATTTTCATTTATAACACTCAAAGCTTTAACCTCATATAAAAAAAATACCACCATTATCAGCTTTTTAAAAGTGAATACACCTTTTCATGCATAGGTATACGACACCAAAGTGTTATAAATGTATATATCAAACTTTAGGTGTTAGATATGTAAATACTTAAGAATTATGTGGTATGTCCCCCCCACGCTACCACAAATAAAAAGCTATATAAATGATCATTACATCTTGCAGCTTTTATTTATGGAAATTCAATTCGAAGTGTTGCTGGTATGTCAAATATCCGAAGAATGATTGGTGTTTGTCCCCAGGTGCATCCATCTTTTAATTCATGACTGTTATTTTGACTCTATTCACAAGTTTCAGAAAACTAAGTCGTTAATGTGCAATTTTCCTTTTATCAGTTTGACATTTTGTGGGATGCATTGACAGCAGAAGAGCATCTTCATCTGTTTGCTAGTATTAAAGGTTTACATCCTTCAATAATCAAATCGGTGGGTGATTTCTGGCTGACTCATTTGTATGAGAATATTCTAGAAATTTGAATCGAAGTTTAATCATGCAAGTTGGAAGGCACTCTTTTGATAATTTACCATGTTTTATTTCTACATCTAATAGTTTAATGTAAAAACATTGCAATAGTTTATCCATTTTTATCGATTGAGCGCTTGGCAAAAATACAGGTAAGTGAGAAGTCTTTGGCTGAAGTCAAACTTACTAGTGCCTCTCATATAAGATCAGGAAGCTATAGTGGAGGAATGAAGCGCCGGCTTAGCTTTGCGATAGCCCTGATTGGAGATCCACAAATGGTTTTCCTAGATGAGCCGGTAAGAAATTGCAGCGTTTGTCTAACCTCACAAAAATATATTAGTTGAACTTTCTTTTGATTATGTGCCANGATTACGTGCCATTTCAAATTTTGCGTTATGAGAGCATTTTATTTTCGAACTAATGAAATATTTAATTTTTAATGTTTTGTTTTCTATAAGAAAATTAGGTCATAATATCGCAACCAAAATTTTGTCAAACTGGATTCCAAAGCCATTAGACTTGCATTGAGATGCAAGCAATATAAGTTCAATTAGTTATTCATCTATTGCACTAATCCCATTGCTAATCAAATGACTTTTAAATTCATTATGATTGGAATTTTTTTCCCTTTAATTTCAGCATTTTAAATTCAGCTTGTTATCATTTATAGTTCTCTGCCATCTCAATTTTTCCCATGTTAAAGATACTTCTAATCCAGTGTTGGACATGCCTATCGTGTGCTCATTTTAAATAATAATAAAAAAAATCAGACATGCATTTTCTCAAAATTTAAATTTACCAAACAATAACAAATTTTATAGTAAAATATTAGTCTTTGATGATGATCACAACTTCGCCCGGAAATTTTATTCCTGCATAGGATGTTGAGACAACGACTTTGAAGTCGTTGAGCAGAGACCGACAAAAAATAATATTTTAAGTTGGCGGCGAGTTAACCACCAGAAAATCCTCCATATAGGTGAAATGCTTCTCCTTACATGGCTGCCATTGTGATTATTCCCAAGGTTTTCTTCGTTTCGCTTGAGAAGCCATTAAGTGGTCTGGTCGATGCAATTAGTTGGTCGCCCTTGAGTCCCATCTTGTCGAACACATCTTGTCAAACATTGATTTGAACAAAATGTTCACGGAGTTGCCAGAGTCGATCAAGATGCTACCGATTTGGTAGTTGTTGATCAAAGTAGTGATGACGATAGCATCGTTGTAAGGATTCCCCTTAGGGGATAGGTTTGTGTCAGTGATTATGATGGGCGGATGAGTGTCGTGCTTTGGAGCAAAAGCAATACGACACATTTCTTCTAACCAGAGCCTTTTCTAGCTGGCTCTACGGGAGGAATCTCCGCAATCTCCGATGATGTCTAGTGCGATCCCAACAATATGAATGACATAATAAAAAAATATTCACCAAAATTTCTTCGACTAGAGCCTTCCCTTGCCTCTTGGTCGTCGCTCATGATGCTACAAACTTCTTTAGTTCTTTAGTTTTAATCAGTTCATTGACCAAGTTTTCGCATTCCTACGTGTCATGGTCATGGTCTCTTTGATAAGCATAATACTTCTTGGCATCTCGGAGAAAAGCTCTGATTCTCATAGGCGATGTCTTTTTGAAATCCTCCTTGTTTTGGATGGCTACCACTAGCTTGGCCATCGAGACTCTGAGTGGAGTTGCCTTCTGAGTCTCGTGATCATTTAGCGATTGCTCATTGTGAGAAGTCGGTCATTGTTTAGGTTATAGAGCTTGACCCTCTCGATTGTAACTCCTATCGACCCTCCTATTGCCTGGGCCTTATCTTTGTATTGCTGTCGAACAGAAGGATGTAAGTCTTCCCTTAGTCTTCATCTATCATCTCTAGGGACTATCTTCTGTAAACTACAAGTGGCTGACTCCGCTCTGGTAAAAGTAGGGGTGGAATTCTACTCTTCGGCCGAGATATGATTGTTGGCCAACTCCAACAATTTGGCTAAGGTTTTGGGTCGTTGGAGACCCAAAGTGTAACTGAATGGTTCCTCCTTCAACCGCAGAGCTAGAGATGTGTATGCTACTGCATGTTTTAGATGTCACACCTTTAGCATCTTCTTTTGGAATCAAGTAACAAACGAGTGGAGGCTCTTGTTTTGTCCCTGCATGATCTGCAAAAGGGCTTGTGAACTTTTCTGCGGCTTTGGGGTTGTGAAATGTTACCAAAATCCTTTTGAAATCTATAAATAAAATAATTTTTCCAGCTGGTAGTCTGTTGAACCTCCTAAGGGCCGATTTCCTCAGCGTGGTACAAAACAATCAACACTTCAACGCGTATGTGATCTTCAACAAACAAACAATCGTCTTGAAAGATGCTATGGGATCAGTCAGATCAATCCGACCCTTATTGGATTCCAGTGATTGTATCTTAAAACTCTCCAAGGGCTCAACTTCAAAAAGATGCTTAGAGAATTGGTTCTATAGTTGGTGAGGTCTTTGGTTCACCTGAACTGTTGCCTGTCCATCAGTGTCGATCAAATACTGTCTTGGTGCTAAGAGTATCTAACCCATTCTGGGCCCTGAATCACCCTTCAGGCGTTGGGCGCCAGTTCTTCTTCTCGAAGTTTATGCTCTCGGAGATTTTGCTCCCTTCAATGAGTTGCTATTTCTCTTAGGGCTTCCATCATTTGGTCTTTTAGCTCCTTGATTTGCTGCTGCACAAATTCTCTAGTGCATCTATGTTGGTGGTGTCTCTATTGTGGATTTTTTCTTGTTGTGCTACTCCTTTTCTTGTTGCTAACATAATTCATGCTTATCGCATCTTTTAGGATGTTAAATTTTGATCTATCTGTGAATCAATCCCAAGGAATAAAGCGTAAGACGTGAGAGAGAGAAAGAACAAGAGATAGAGAAAAGCGCAGTAATGAACATTAATTTGAAAGGAGTGTGTAACTGTTTATTTATGAAATGATCTTCTATTTATAGGGAAGAGGGTACAACATATGAAGTTACAATTATGCTCTTGTTTTAATGGGAGTTGTACATGTTATTATCGGTATTTTATATATTTGAGTCTTTGGTTTGGCCCTCCTATGACTCAGTTGGTTCTTCATGACTTGTAATGTATTGGGTTATTGGTCAACCTTCATTTTTCTTCGAGTTGGTCTAACTTGATTGGGTTGGCCTTATTATTTTGGTTGTCGACCACCAATCTGTGGGTGAAATAAAATTAGGCTATCAGGCAGAGAGTAAATTATCATAGTCCTATAGGTAGCTCACTTCTAGACAAGTGAGATCCTTCGGGATGTTTTGTTGAGTGTGTTGTGGCCAGTTCTTGACAAAGAACTGTGGGGTCGNACGCTCAAATCTTTAATATCACATGAAAAATAATACTATTATCACCTTTTAAAAGTGAAATCCGCTTTTTCATGCATAGTTCTAAAGCACAAAAGGGCTATGTATGTTGATATGAAAGTTTAGGTGTGAGATATGTAAATACATAAGAATTGTGTGCCACCACATATGTAAATTTTCCTTTTTATTATTCTATATGTGAACCGGAGATTTCTAGCTGACGAGGAACCCTGGTTGAACATTTCAGGCTATGTCCATTATGGGTCTCTATGAATCTGCCTATTGGCTGTCTTGGTTTACCTGGGAAGCTTTGCTTACGTTAATTTCTTCTCTTCTCACGGTTCTGTTTGGGATGTTTTTTCAGTTCAGTTTTTTCCTGCACAACAGTTTTGCAGTCCTCTTCCTTGTATTCTTCCTTTTCCAACTTAATATGGTAATCATCACTTAACGCTGTCCAAATTTGTTATCACTATGCAAAACATATTTGAACATTACGGTGTTCTGTTTGTCAACTTTTTTTCTCAAGGCAAATTTACGTACATACAGCACAATTCTTGTGTATTTACATATTTAACTCCCAAAGTTTAATACTTATTATAACACCTTTGTTTCATAAACCTCCACATTAAAAGGTGTGTTTCACTTTTTAAGAGATGGTGATGATGGTGTTTTTGATGTGATGTTAAAAATTTTAGTGGTATGCATGTAAATATGAATGTTTGGGTGTTAGATATGTAAATACGTAAGAAGTGTATAGTATNTGTTTAATCATGCAAGTTGGAAGGCACTCTTTTGATAATTTACCATGTTTTATTTCTACATCTGATAGTTTAATGTAAAAACACTGCAATAGATTATCAATTTTTTTCGATTGAGCGCTTGGCAAAAATGCAGGTAAGTGAGAAGTCTTTGGCTGAAGTCAAACTTACTAGTGCCTCTCATATAAGATCAGGAAGCTATAGTGGAGGAATGAAGCGCCGGCTTAGCTTTGCGATAGCCCTGATTGGAGATCCACAAATGGTTTTCCTAGATGAGCCGGTAAGAAATTGCAGCGTTTGTCTAACCTCACAAAAATATATTAGTTGAACTTTCTTTTGATTATGTGCCAGTTCAAATTTTGCGTGATGAGAGCATTTTATTTTCGAACTAATGAAATATTTAAATTTTAATGTTTTGTTTTCTATGAGAAAATTAGGTCATAATATCGCAACCAAAATTTTGTCAAACTGGATTCCAAAGCCATTAGACTTGCATTGAGATGCGCGCAATATGAGTTCAATTAGTTATTCATCTATTGCACCAATCCCATTGCTAATCAAATGACTTTTAAATTCATTAAGATTGGAATTTTTTTCCCTTTAATTTCAGCATTTTAAATTCAGCTTGTTCTCATTTATAGTTCTCTGCCATCTCATTTCTTCCCATGTTATAGATACTTCTAATCCACTGTTGGACATGCCTATCGCGTGCTCAATTTAAATAATAAAAAAAAATCAGACATGCATTTCCTCAAAATTTAAATTTAACAAACAATAACAAATTTTATAGTAAAATATTAGTTTTTGATGATGATCACAACTTTGCCCGGAAATTTTATTCCTACATAGGATGTTGAGACAACGACTTTGAAGTTGTTGAGCAGAGACCGACCAAAAATAATGTTTTAAGTTGGCGGTGAGTTAACCACCAAAAAATCCTCTAGATAGGTGAAATGCTTCTCCTTACATGGCTGCCATTGTGATTATTCCCAAGGTTTTCTTCCTTTCGCCTGAGAAGCCATTAAGTGGTCTGGTTGATGCAATTAGTTGGTGGCCCTTGAGTCCCATCTTTGTCGAACACATCTTTTCGAACACTGATCTGAACAAAATGTTCACGGAGTTGCCAGAGTTGATCAAGGTTCTACCAATTTGATAGTTGTTGATCAAAGCAGTAAAGACGATCGCATCGTTGTAAAGGTTCCCCTTAGGGGATAGGTTTGTGTCAGTGATTATGATGGGTGGATGAGTGCCCCGCTTTGGAGAAAAAGCAATATGACACATTTCTCCTAACCAGAGCCTTTTCTAGCTGGCTCTCCAGGAGGAATCTCCGCCGTCTCCGATGATATCTAGTACTATCCCAACAATATGAATGACATAATAAAAAATATTCACTAAAATTTCTTCGACTAGAGCCTTCCCTTGCCTCTAGGTTGTCGCTCATGATGCTAAAAACTTCTTTAGTTCTTCAGTTTTAATCAGTTCATCGACCAAGTTTCGGCATTCCTACCTGTCATGGCCATGGTTTCTTTGATAAGCATAATACTTCGTGTTATCTCGGAGAAAAGCTCTGATTCTCATAGGCGATGTCTTTTTGAAATCCTCCTTGTTTTGGATGGCTACCACTAGCTTGGCCATCGAGACTCTTAGTGGAGTTGCCTTCTGAGTCTCTAAGAGTCTCGTGATCATTTAGCGATTGTTCATTGTGAAAAGTCGGTCATTGTTTAGGTTATAGAGCTTGACCCCCTCGATTGTAACTCCTATCGACCCTCCTATTGCCTGGGCCTTGTCTTTGTATTGCTGCCGAACAGAAGGATGTAAGTCTTCCCTTAGTTTTCACCTATCATCTCTAGGGACTATCTTCTGTAAACTACGAGTGGCTGACTCCGCTCTGGTAAAAGTAGGGGTGGAATTGTACTCTTCGGCTGAGATATGATTGTTGGTCAACTCCAATAATTTGGCTAAGGTTTTGGGTTGTTGGAGACCCAAAGTGTAACTGAATGGTTCCTCCTTCAATCGCAGAGCTAGAGTTGTGTATGCTACTGCATGTTTTAGATGTCGCACCTTTAGCATCTCCTTTTGGAATCAANTCAGAATTTTTTTCCCTTTATAGTTCTCTGCCATCTCAATTCTTCCCATGTTAAAGATACTTCTAATCCAGTGTTGGACATGCCTATCGCGTGCTCAATTTAAATAATAATAATAAAAATCAGACATGCATTTTCTCAAAATTTAAATTTAACAAACAATAACAAATTTTATAATAAAATATTAGTCTTTGATGATGATCACAACTTCGCCCGGAAATTTTATTCCTACATAGGATGTTGAGACAACGACGTTGAAGTCGTTGAGCAGAGACCGGCCAAAAATAATGTTTTAAGTTGGCGACGAGTTAACCACTAGAAAATCCTCCATATAGGTGAAATGTTTCTCCTTACATGGCTGCCATTGTGATTATTCCCAAGGTTTTCTTCCTTTCTCCTGAGAAGCCATTAAGTAGTCTGGTCGATGCAATTAGTTGGTCGCCCTTGAGTCCCATCTTGTCGAACACATCTTGTCGAACACTGATCTGAACAAAATGTTCACGGAGTTGCCAGAGTAGATTAAGATGCTACCGATTTGGTAGTTGTTGATCAAAGCAGTGATGACGATAACATCGCTGTAAGGGTTCCCCTTAGGGGATAGGTTTGTGTCAGTGATTATGATGGGCGGATGAGTGTCGCGCTTTGGAGCAAAAGCAATATGACACATTTCTCCTAACCAGAGCCTTTTCTAGCTGGCTCTCCGGGAGGAATCTCAGCCGTCTCCAATGATGTCTAGTACTATCACAACAATATGAATGACATAATAAAAAAATATTCACCAAAATTTCTTCGACTAGAGCCTTCACTTGCCTCTAGGTCGTCGCTCATGATGCTACAAACTTCTTTAGTTCTTCAGTTTTAATCAGTTCATCGACCAAGTTTCGGCATTACTACGTGTCATGGTCATGGTCTCTTTGATAAGCATAATACTTCGTGGTATCTCGGAGAAAAGCTCTGATTCTCATAGGCGATGTCTTTTTGAAATCCTCCTTGTTTTGGATGGCTACCACTAGCTTGGGCATCAAGACTCTAAGTGGAGTTATCTTCTGAGTCTCGTGATCATTTAGCGATTGCTCATTGTGAGAAATCAGCATTGTTTAGGTTATAGAGCTTGACCCCCTCGATTGTAACTTCTATCAACCCTCCTATTGCCTGGGCCTTGTCTTTGTATTGCTGCAGAACAAAAGGATGTAAGTTTTCCCTTAGTCTTCATCTATCATCTCTAGGGACTATCTTCTGTAAACTACAAGTGGCTGACTCCGCTCTGGTAAAAGTAGGGGTGGAATTGTACTCTTCGGCCGAGATATAATTGTTGGCCAACTCCAACAATTTGGCTAAGGTTTTGGGTCGTTAGAGACCCAACGTGTAACTGAATGGTTCCTCCTTCAACCGCAGAGCTAGAGTTGTGTATGCTACTGCATGTTTTAGATGTCGCACCTTTAGCATCTCCTTTTGGAATCAAGTAACAAATGAGTAGAGGCTCTCGTTTTGTCCCTGCATGATCTGCAAAAGGGCTTGTGAACTTTTCTGCGGCTTTGGGTGTTGTGAAATGTTACAAAAATCCTTTTGAAATCTTTAAAGAAAATAATTTCTCCAGCTGGCAGTCTGTTGAATCACCTAAGGGCTGATTCCCTCAGCGTGGTACAAAACAATCAACACTTCAACGCATATGTGATCTGCAACAAACAAACAATCGTCTTGAAGGATGCTATGGGATCAGTTAGATCAATCCGACCCTTATTGGATTCCAGTGATTGTATCTTAAATCTCTCCAAGGGCTCAGCTTCAAAAATATGCTTAGAGAATTGGTTCTATAGTTGGTGGGGTCTTTGGTTCACCTGAATTGTTGTCTGTCCATCAGTGTCGATCCAATACTGTCTTGGTGCTAAGAGTATCTAACCCATTCTGGGCCCTGAATCACCCTTCAGGCGTTGGGCACTGGTTCTTCTTCTCGAAGTTGTTTATGCTCTCGGAGATTTTGCTCCCTTCCATGAGTTGCTATTTCTCTGAGAGCTTCCATCATTTGGTCTTTTAGCTCCTTGATTTGCTGCTCCACAAATTCTCTAGTGCATTATATGTTGGCGGTGTCTCTATTGTGGACTTCTTCTTGTTGTGCTACTCCTTTTCTTGTTGCTAACATAACTCATGCTTACCGCATTTTTTAGGATGTTGTATTTTGATCTGTTTGTGAATCAATCCCAAGGAAAAAAGAACAAGAGATAGAGAAAAGCGCAATAATGAACATTAATTTGAAATGAGTGTGTAATTGTTTATTTATGAAATGATCTTCTATTTATAGGGAAGAGGGTACAACATATGAAGTTACAATTATGCTCTTGTTTTAATCGGGTTGTACAGGTTATTATCGGTATTTTATATATTTGAGTCTTTGGTTTGACCCTCCTATGACTCGGTTGGTTCTTTCATGACATGTATTGTAATGGGTTATTGGTCAACCTTCATTGTTCTTCGAGTCGGTCTAACTTGATTGGGTTGGCTTTATTATTTTGGTTGTTGACCACCAATCCCAATTCTCAGGATATGAAACTCCTGTGGGTGAAATAAAATTAGGCTATCAGACAGAAAGTAAATTATCATAGTCATATAGGTAGCTCACTTCTCGATAAGTGAGATCCTTCGGGATGTTTTGTTGAGTGTGTTGTGGCCAGTTCTTGACAAAGAACTGTGGGGTCGTCTGTGAGGTGGCTTTCGTTGTTGAATTCTTTTCTAGAGTCGGATTATGACAAGAAATAAATTGATGTTTCCACTCGTTTTGATACTTTTGATCTTTGGCTCGGATGGCCTTTGCTCGGCCGGTCTTCGAACCCGGCTAAAAAGCTGAGCTTTGTCTTCTGATATTGGACTGTTAGTCTTCTGTTGAGGGACCTTTGACCTTCTGCCCGCAAGCCTTCGGTCTACCGTTCGTGGGTCCTATTGCATTGTGCTCCTTTGTAAATTTTGTCCATTGGATTCTTTGAGATTCATGCAGTCGTTTATTTGATGTACAACAATGAACTTGACCTTATATGTGGTCTGAACATCATTTTGAACTTATTTTTTTCTTGATTTTTTCTTTAAAAATTAAATTGAGATGTATACGTGTTTGTCCTTGATCTTGTAGAGATTTTAATGACCCTTACAATGGTAAAAATAACTCTTGGAATCATCTCCAAAAATCAATGACCTAGAATCAAATATTTTTAGTTATAAATTTATATTCTTCATCTTATTCGCCTCGGGATTGGGGATTTATGTTTTTGCTGAAATATCCATCTTAGTCTTCTTTGTAAGTCTTGTATTATTTAAGAAACAGCATTTCAAGGGTGGTGCTAAAAGACAAGTAAAGATGGAAGTCAAGCAAGTTATTGGAAGATTTACATACATACCACACAATTTCTAATCAATATTTATGTTAATAAAACTTTATCTATGCATGAAAAACTGTATTTCACGTTTAAAAAGTTAGTAATAGTGATATTTTTTATGTGGAATGAAAGATTTGATGGTATAAATGTAAAATTTAAAGTTTAGGTGTTAGATGTGTAAATACAAAGGAATTGGTTGGCATGTAAGTAAATGCCTCAATTTTTTTCTGGTTTAGTGCAAGAAACTTGAAACCTTCATTGCCATGAAGATCATTGTAACTTTGTAGTCATGCACATATTTCTTGATCAATAATTGCAGGCTTGTATGATTCTGCAATCGTTTGTTGGGAAATCATATTGTTTCTGCAATCAATTTTTAATTTTCAAAAAATATGCCCGTTCTTCTGATGCTCTTTTACGTTTCTTATGGAAAATTTACATACATATCACTCAATTCTTTTGTATTTAGATATCCAACACCTATTCAATCTTAATTGACATGCACACCACTTTATCTATGTACGTGTAATTCACTTTTTAAAGGTTAAAATAGTGATATTTTTATGCAATATGAAAGATTTGGATGATATAAATGTAGTAATTAAAGTTGTGTTAGATACGTAAATACATAAGAATTGTGCGGTATGTATGTAAACGCCCCTTTTCTTAATTCTTTGTGCTTGTATATCTAATTCAAAATTCTATTTTTTTTAGACTACTGGGATGGATCCAATCAGCAGAAGACATGTTTGGGACATTATCGAAAATGGGAAGAAGGGACGAGCTATAGTCTTGACAACTCACTCCATGGAGGAAGCCGACATATTAAGCGATCGCATCGCCATCATGGCGAAGGGAAGATTGAGGTGTTTAGGAACCTCTATAAGGTTGAAGTCGAAATTCGGAACGGGTTATATTGCTAATATTAGTTTTGTTGGAGGTGTTCCCGGACAAACAACTCCTGTTGACGCAGAACTGGATGCTACCCATGAGCGTAAAGCTCAGCTAGTGAAGCATTTCTTCAAACATGTAAGTCACAATATAAACGAAGCTAATGAGAAATTATCGCCATGCGAATCTCTGATATAAATTTGCAATTTACAGCATCTAGATGTGGAGGCAAAAGATGAAAATAAGTCGTTTTTAACATTCGTCATTCCCCGCGAAAAAGAGAAGTTATTACCGGTACGTTGAATGTATATTTTGGAGGCATTTACATATATACCACCCATATCTTATGCGTTTATATTTCCAACACGTCAACTTTTTTTTTTTTTTTTTACATTTATACCACCCAAATTTTTTGTAGGTGCATTTACATACGTAAGCTCACATTCTAATTCTAATGTATTTACATATCTCACATCTAAACTTTCATATTTACACACATACCCCTCAAATCCTTAAAATATCACATAAAAAATAGTACTGTCATCACTTTTTAAAAGCACCAGGTGCTATGAATGTAAATATGATACTTCAGCTGTGAGATATGTAAATTCATAAAAATTGTGTGGTAGATACGCAAGTTTCCCTTTTTTTTCTATATCACAAGAAGATACTCCTAGTAGACATGCCTGGTAAAGCGGCATCTATGTAAAAAATGAAGATTAGGTGTTGGAAATGTAAGTAAATGCATAGGAATTAAGTGGTATATATGTAAATCATCCCCTATGGAAAGAGAGAATTTTTTTTTTTTTTACATATATTTCTTGATCAGGACTTCTTTGCTGAGCTTGAAGATAGAGAGGATGAACTTGGAATCTCAGACATTCAACTTGGTCTTACAACGCTCGAAGAGGTTTTCCTGAGCATTGCGAAGCAGGCAGAGCTAGAAAGTGCGTCCATCGATGGGGCCATGGTGACGCTAAATTTATCATCCAGACCTTCAATTCAGGTATTCTACTGGCATTAATAAGGGGAATTTTATGTATTTACATATCTAACACCTACAATTCTATTTAGTTGTTAGATATGTAAATACCTAAGAATTGTGTGGTATGTATGCAAATGCCCCTATTAATAAGGATAAAACAGAGAATACATGATGAGGTACTATTATTAACATCTACTCTCGTAAATAGAAGGAATTTGGGACAATAGTATAATCTTGTTTAGTTGACTCTTTCAAGTAAATGATAAAACCACACTTGGTTTAGTTTAAGGTCANGAAAATAGTACTGACATCACTTTTTAAAAGTGAAATACACCTTCCCATCCATAGGTTTAAAGCACCAGGTGCTATGAATGTAAATATGATACTTCAGCTGTTAGATATGTAAATTCATAAAAATTGTGTGTTAGATACGTAAGTTTCCCCTTTTTTTTTTATATCGCATAAAAAATACTCCTAGTTTGACTTTTAAAATGTGAAATACACCTTTACATGCCTGGTAAAGAAGCATATATGTAAAAAATGAAGATTAGGTGTTGGAAATGTAAGTAAATGCATAGGAATTAAGTGGTATATATGTAAATCATCCCCTATGGAAAGAGATAATTTTTTTTTTACATACATTTCTTGATCAGGACTTCTTTGCTGAGCTTGAAGATAGAGAGGATGAACTTGGAATCTCAGACATTCAACTTGGTCTTACAACGCTCGAAGAGGTTTTCCTGAGCATTGCGAAGCAGGCAGAGCTAGAAAGTGCGGCCATCGATGGGGCCATGGTGACGCTAAATTTATCATCCGGATCTTCAATTCAGGTATTGTGCTTCTTTAAGTAATTCTACTAGTATTAATAAGGGGAATTTACATGCATACCTCACAATTCTTATGTATTTACATATCTAACACACACAATTCTATTTAGTTGTTAGATATGTAAATACCTAAGAATTGTGTGGTATGTATGCAAATGCCCCTATTAATAAGGATAAAACAGAGAATACATGATGAGGTTAGTGGAGAATTATACTATTATTAACATCTACTCTCCTAAATAGAAGGAATTTGGGGCAATAGTATAATCTTGTTTAGTTGACTCTTTCAAGTAAATGATAAAACCACACTTGGTTTAGTTTAAGGTCAATTTCACATGACAATCAAAATAAGATTTTTTCCCTAGATAAGTTCTTAGTATTTATGCATTTAAGTTCATCTAAAAATGGTCCCCTAACTCTTTGCAGGTTATCATTTTAATCCCGACATTTATGAAAATGCCAATTTAGTTTTCAGTCTTTTTTAATACGACTAAAATTATATGAATATTTAAACGCACATTAAAAAAAAGTTTGAAAACTAAGAGTGCATTGGGGCCATGGTACGGCGCCGCACAGCACTAAAATTACAGCGAAAAACTGTGTTTTGCAATCTGCAATCTGACCTTACTAAGTGTTGTGGCCATGGTACTAACGGTTTGAACTTCTTATGCTATAAATCTTTCTTCGAACAGCTGCAACCGCCCCAAACAAACTCTAATTTGACACTCTTATATACTCTATAATGGTCTCATGTAAATAATTAGGGGATTATGTAGCCACAACTTGGAAGGGTTTAAAGTTTAAGATAACTTTATCACATACGATATGCTTATAATCATTTATTTGATGTAAATATACCTTATAAGTAGATTATTTAAATATTTGTTTGGTATCTCTTTCAGATACCCAAGGGTTCAAGATTTGTGGGGATTCCTGGAACAGAAACAGCAGATAATCCAAGAGGTTTTATGGTGGAAGTCTACTGGGAACAGGATGATTCTGGTAATCTCTGCATCTCAGGCCATTCGCCTGAAATCTCTATACCACCAAATATACAAATTCCAGAAAATTATTCCAAACGTATTAGAAATTCTGCATCAAGGACTGGATTTGTCATCGACCCACATCAAATTCTAAATAAATGATTCTTTCTATTCAAAAAATAAAGGGAGATTTACATACATACCACAATTCTCATCTATTCGCATATCTGACGCACAAAATTTGATATTATTTACACTCAAAAGATAGTAATTGTGATATTTTTCATATGATGTTTAGGCGAAGCGCTATATGTAAATATAAAAGCTTAGATATGTAAATACATAAGAAGTATGTGGTGTGTATTTAAATGTCCCAACAAATAATTGAATTATGAAGATTGTGCTGTAGATTTATTTATTCAGCCCAGCATATGATTGGCTGCATACTGCCATGTAATTGTTATTTACTCAACTTTATATGATATGATGAAGCTCTGTGCAACTTTGAATATTCGATCATAATGAAAAAAAAATGATATTTTGCTCAAATTATAGTTCAAGAAAAATTCTTGAGTTTGAATATGCAGTTTTGCTCATGTTAAATGATGAATTTATGGTAAAACAAAAAAAAAAGGATAATTGCATCACTTGAAATTTTGCTATTTGCAAAATTAACACTTCATTTTTTTAAAAAATTTCACCCTAAACAACAAAATTCAGAATAAATTCCCATGAAAACATGTATTTATTTAAAATAGTTAATATGATAATATTTTCGATGTGATTTAAAAGATTTGGGTGATCTAAATGTGAAAAACAAAATTTAGATGGTAAATACGTAAATGCATAGGAATTGGGTGACATCTGTGCAAGGCTCGTCGAGAAGTTGGTAGAGAATTTTCTCTTCAATTAGGAGACTCAAATTTAAAGCATACTCTGATTACTAATCATTAGTTTTTAATTTAATTGTCATTAAAGTTCAATTTTATATTGTAAATGCTTTCTTTGAAAATGAAAACATTCAAATCTGTTAATTATTGGGCATTAGCCAAATATTTACAGCTTAATATAATTTTATATTATAAGCCAAACAAATTTAGAAGACGGTGAGAAGACGTGGGGTGCTCACACTATCGTTGTTTAGGGTTTTATTAAACTATTTGTTCTTAAATAAAGAATTTAAATATCGTCTCCAACGGTCACCTATCAAGAGGCAATCGGCCGTTGAAATCGGACGGTCGATAACTTCCTTTCTTCGTGGGTCCCACGTTTTGAACAGACATTACCCGCCGCCAGCTCCTTGGTTGTAGTGTTTGGACGCCATGATTTCAAGGAACGACAAGCTGACTTCCCCGTTTGTTTTGAACGAGGCCTTAAATATTATGCTAAATTTATTAAAAATAGCTTTAAATTTAAAAAAAAATTAAGATTCATTATAATTAAACTTTATTCAAAGTATTTTAACTTAATTTTTTTCAAAAATTAATACTATAATTTTGAAAACAAATGTGTAATTATCTTAATCACTAATCACCAAATAAATCTAAAAATCTCCAAAATTTAATTTTTTTTTCCCATTCAAAACTCTCCCCCTTCTCCTTCAATCTCCCCAGTCCCATCCTCCCACCCCCACCACCACCGGCGGCCATGAACGACCTCTTCGCCTGCAACTCCTTCAAGAAATACAATGACTTGAGGCTGCAGATCCACATAGATGACAACGACGCAGGAATCGCCGGCGGCGGGGCCGGCGGCCACGCCAATAATCTGGAGAAATTCTTCCAAGACATAGAAGTCATCAAAGAAGAAATCAAATCCCTCGAACAACTCTTCCGCCGCCTGCAAGATCTGAACGAAGAGACCAAATCCGCTCATAACGCCAAAACGATGAAATCTCTCCGCGCTCGAATGGACGCCGACACCGATCAAGTTCTCCGGCGAGCTAAATCCGTGAAACAGAAGCTCGAATCTCTCGATCGGGCTAATAAAGCTAATCGAAGCATTCATGGCTGCGAGCAGGGATCTTCTGTAGATCGAACCAGAACTTCCGTGGTAGCTGGGTTGGGGAAAAGGCTCAAGGATTTAATGGATGATTTCCAGTCTCTGCGAGCTCGCATGGCCGACGACTACAGGGAAATGGTGGGGAGAAGGTATTATACTGTTACCGGCGAGCAGGCGGATGAAGAAACCATTGAGATTCTGATATCGAGTGGTAAAGGAGAGAGCTTTTTCCAGAAGGCGATTCAGGAACAGGGGAAAGGTGAGATCTTGGACGCCATTAGCGAGATTCAGGAAAGGCATGATGCTGTGAAGGAGATAGAGAAGAGTTTGTTGGACCTGCATCAGGTGTTCTTGGACATGGCCGTCGTCGTCGAAGCTCAGGGGCAGCAAATTAACGACATTGAAAGCCATGTCGCACGTGCGAGCTCTTTTGTTAGGAGTGGAGTGGCTGAGCTCGAGCAGACTAAAGGTTATCAGAAGAGATCGAGAAAATGGTATTGTATGGCCTTCTTGCTTGGTACTGTGCTGGTAGTTCTTCTTCTTCTCCCTTTTATTACCGCTATCGTCAGATCTATGTGAGATGAGGAACATGGACAGGTTGGGTTTTATTTTGGTAGAGTTGCATACATGCCACTTAATTCCTATGTATTTACACCATTTACATATTGGTGGACCTAAAATTTCAATTTTTTACATATATACCACCTTACCTATGCATGAAAAGTGGCTATTTTTGATGTGATGTAAATGATTTGGGGTATAAATGTAAAAAGTGAAGTTTAAGGTTGCAGGGGGAATCTATTTGTGTTGTAGGGTTATGTTGTTCTTCTGCAGAGATAATAAACATAGCACTCAATTCTCATGGATTTATGTATCCCACACCTAAACTTTCATATTTACACTAACAACACTCAATTTTTTCGTATCACATCAAATATAGCACTAATTATCACTTTTTAATGGGTAAATCTACATTGCCATGCAGAGGTCTATGCGTGTAAATCCGGAAGTTCAGGAAGGAGATGCGTAAATCCGCGAGAATTAGGTGCTATGTATGTAAATTTCCCATTAATTAAAATATAAAATGAGTTAGAAAAGAGTGATATTTTCATAGAAAAACATGGTATTTGAATAACATCAATAAAAGGATGTTTGGCTAGTGTGAACTCATTCACAGAATGATATAACTTCAATGAACATTAGTTATAAGATAGTGGTGATACTATGGTTTCAAGTTTTATCATTTATTACAAATAATAATGCTGTATGCTTTGATATACTTTCATCATCAATCTATGAAATGCATAACTAATGTAGCTTTGTTAGTAATCCTTTCTTCACTCGCTCCTTAATCGATTGTTTTCTTTTGTACAACATGATTTCGGCTTGGTTGCGAAGCGGGGTTAAATTGTCATTGAAGGAAGGATCAATGTATGCTTGAGGCTAAGATGGTGTGCATGGGTTAAATTCAATATTGGGTACCAGATAGGACTAACAATTTTAGAAAATATTTAATATCTAATATATATCATTGATAATTTATCCAAGTTTAAATGCATATATATTAAAATTTATTAGTCAAGCCTACACAACAAATGTTACAATACAATTAAGTTTAGTACCACAAATAAGTTAGCTCCAACACTATGTTTAAAAAAATAAATAAAAATGCCAAATACTAGGACTTAAATATAATTTCAATTAATTTTATCTAGTATTGTCTCAACTAAGTCAGGATATTGGCTGATCACGGGGATAAATAGGTCAAACTCTCTTAGTTAGTGAGANAATTTTTTTGAAAAAAAAAATTGATATATAATGTAAATGCTTCCTTTAAAAATGAAAACATTCAAATCTGTTAATTATTGGGCATTAGCCAAATATTTACAGCTTAATATAATTTTATATNTGTTAATTATTGGGCATTCAAATCTGTTAATTATTGGGCATTAGCCAAATATTTACAGCTTAATATAATTTTATATTCTAAGCCAAACAAATTTAGAAGGCGAGAAGTCGTGAGGTGCTCACACTATCGCTGTTTAGGGTTTTATTAAACTATTAGTTCTTAAATAAAGAATTTAAATATCGTCTCCAACGGTCACCCATCAAGAGGCAATCGGCCGTTGAAATCGGACGGTCGATAACCTCCTTTCTTCGTGGGTCCCACGTCTTGAACAGACGTTACCCGCCGCCAGCTCCTTGATTGTATTGTTTGGACGCCATGATTTCAAGGAACAAGCTGACTTCCCCGTTTGTTTTGAACAAGGCCTTAAATATTATGCTAAAATAGCTTTCAATAATAATAAAAAATTTAAGATTCATTATAATTAAACTTTATTCAAAGTATTTTAATACTATAATTTTGAAAACAAATGAGTGTAATTATCTTAATCACTAATCACCAAATAAATCTAAAAATCTCCAAAATTTAATTTTTTTTCCCATTCAAAACTCTCCCCCATCTCCTTCAATCTCCCCATTCCCATCCTCCCACCCCCACCACCACTGGCGGCCATGAACGACCTCTTCACCTGCAACTCCTTCAAGAAATACAACGACTTGAGGCTGCAGATCCACATAGATGACAACGACGCAGGAAACGCCGGCGGCGGGGTCGGCGGCCACGCCAATAATCTGGAGAAATTCTTCCAAGACATAGAGATCATGAAAGAAGAAATCAAATCCCTCGAACAACTCTACCGCCGCCTGCAAGATCTGAACGAAGAGACCAAATCCGCTCATAACGCCAAAACGATGAAATCTCTCCGCGCTCGAATGGACGCCGACACCGATCAAGTTCTCCGGCGAGCTAAATCCGTGAAACAGAAGCTCGAATCTCTCGATCGGGCTAATAAGGCTAATCGAAGCATTCATGGCTGCGAGCAGGGATCTTCTGTAGATCGAACCAGAACTTCCGTGGTAGCTGGGTTGGGGAAAAGGCTCAAGGATTTAATGGATGATTTCCAGTCTCTGCGAGCTCGCATGGCCGACGACTACAGGGAAATGGTGGGGAGAAGGTATTATACTGTTACCGGCGAGCAGGCGGATGAAGAAACCATTGAGATTCTGATATCGAGTGGTAAAGGAGAGAGCTTTTTCCAGAAGGCGATTCAGGAACAGGGGAAAGGTGAGATCTTGGACGCCATTAGCGAGATTCAGGAAAGGCATGATGCTGTGAAGGAGATAGAGAAGAGTTTGTTGGACCTGCATCAGGTGTTCTTGGACATGGCCGTCGTCGTCGAAGCTCAGGGGCAGCAAATTAACGACATTGAAAGCCATGTCGCACGTGCGAGCTCTTTTGTTAGGAGTGGAGTGGCTGAGCTCGAGCAGACTAAAGGTTATCAGAAGAGATCGAGAAAATGGTATTGTATGGCCTTCTTGCTTGGTACTGTGCTGGTAGTTCTTCTTCTTCTCCCTTTTATTACCGCTATCGTCAGATCTATGTGAGATGAGGAACATGGACAGGTTGGGTTTTATTTTGG
>JXCR01025957.1:0-19234 GCA_002079205.1 Phalaenopsis hybrid cultivar
GTTTGTTCTGTTTAAATTATACCTCTTAATTTCATGTTTTTAGGATCTAATTGAATATTAACAATTATAATTATGTTTATTTTATTCCAGATATGCATCAGAAAAACTTGAAAATCTTGGAGAGTTCATTGAGCACTTTTTCCTTGGTCTCCCTAGAATTTCAATTATTTGCATTAGCTTGCTTGATAATGATTATGTAAACCTACTTTGCGAGGTATCGATTCTCCCACCTTTTGGATCTGTCATTTGCGGATGCTTGAGGCTGCTGATGACCTCGCTTGTTGTAAGTTGCGACGTCGTACCGTCAGTGAAGAGTGAGGTTGGTTCCGGTACAACGATGATATTGCTTCGAACATCGTTTTACTTTTGTGTTTATCGTTGTTACAGGTGTTACATCCCTTAAATAGAATGAAATTGTACTCTAAAAGATTAATACATATTTTAGTTTAATATAGCGTAAATATCGAAGTTAAGCTATCTCATGAAATCTTGGGATATGTGACATAAGAAATTGCACTATATGACAAAATGGTGATGCCATTAGATCAAAGTGGATAATATCTTTATGGATGAGATTTTGAGCGATATCAAAGTCTATCGTCATATTTAATATCACTAGTCTTCTTGGCACCGTGGAGGGAATAAATTCTTTTAATAATAGTTAAATAGATTCCAAACTCTGGCACATGCATCTTATGAATGTCATTAACACTCATCACGTAAGTGACCAACTAAAGCCTATGAGGTCCCAACCTATGCTACTTCTAACTCCAGTCTTCGTTGGGTATGAACTTCATCACAATTTATCTCTACGACCTGCATGACTCATGACTCCCACCTTTTTACTACGACCCCTATGACAACTGATGCTCTCGAAGTACCATCTATGACTTAGATACATACATAATCAACTATTACCACGACATTCACTTATGACATCTACCATAAGTTTACTCTACAACATTCATTGCGCGGTAATAACTTCATAACCATCGACTACGACCTTAACATTCTGCTATAACTATTATTGTTGAGCCATCACTGTATATCAATATTGGAACATCTTCTTCCCTAATTTTGTAGAAGAGTAAACCCATGTTATCACAATTACGTAGTGAATTATTTTCATCGTGCTAGACGCCGTTATTTTTTTTCCCTTTTTTCTAGGGATTTTGAGTAAATATTGAGGAGTCTTCTTCTGTGTATTTCTTTTTTATTTATATGTACTAAATTTTTGTTCACTACTGAAGCGTTAAATTATTATTCTACAGTTGCAGACCTTTGAGATCACATCAATATTGAAGTTTAATTATTAGATATATAAATACATAAAAAGTTTGTGGCATGTTTGTAAATCTTACGATATATTCTCGCTATTTTCTTGTGCGCGCATTTTCTTGTGCATTTTCCTGTGCGTGCGTTTTCTTGTGTATTTTCTTGCAATTTCCTTTTTGTGCGCCCACCGACGTTATTCAACTTGAGCAACACCTCCCTCTATCTCATTTAAAGTTTTATCATCCGAGGGTCTCCTCCGCTGCTGAATCACTAAGCTCTCCCCTGTCCGTTGCTGAATCGCACTTGCGATGAATTACGACCCGACTTAAGCTGCGACTTTGCTTGTGAGCTTTAGGGTATCCTTTCAAGGTATTTATCTTTGATTCGCCTCCTTTTCACGACCCTTCGACAAATTCATTTTTGTTGATAATTACAATTCTTGTGATGTTAAGAAATACACTCGGAGGAAAATGAAACAGAAATAGCTTCCTACGAAAGAGTGTCAGCCACACAGGTAGTCAATTCTACCAATTTCTTTTGAGTGCACTACATCTACTTTCGTAATGCAAGAGGAAATGAAAACCGAGCTCTTTGGAATTTACCGGCTAATAATGCATTGTCTTCTCTGCATCGCTCGTCCCTCCAACAAGCCATACACGGTTCAACTTGTTTGGGGTCGTCTAGTCCTTCGTTTTGAACATTGAAATAAGTACAGTGAAGCTGAAGAAGAGTCTTTGCTCTTCTAGAGAGTCTTTGCTCCATGCTGGTTACTCTTTCGTCCCCTTTGAACTCAACAGTACTCTTCCTGTCAGATCTAAGCACTGTTGGTCCAGCAGGGGCATACCCAAGTTTGCATGTGTAGTATGTGGAGTAGTAATAGTTCTTACACTTTGCGTTTTTAAGAGACAGCCAAGGGACGTGAGTGTTTTTAAGAGAATATTGGTTCTTGCAAAGCAAACCCATTCATGTATTTGGTAGGTAGACATGAATTTTCTCTTCCATACTTGTCGATTAAATGCTGTTGTCGTCGATATGATTTTTGTTTATCTTTTTATGTGTTTTTTTTTCTATAAGTATCATGAAGACAAATGCTATGACAAAACATCACACTACCCTTATCAAAGCTCTCTATAGTTGCGCGTTTTTTGTAGTTAAAGAATGCAAGTCATTTGATGATGATCTGGTGTATTCTTTCTGTCTAAAAATACTGAACGAGTGTACAAACTCACCATTGTTAGATTACTTTCCTATTGTACGTCAAATGTACTTTATTTTTGTTGTCAGACTGCATTATTTTTATCACTAGAATGCTAAATGTATGTCTTAATATGCGATGATATTAAGATTCAAATATAGTTGGCTGATAAAATTTGTCCTGCCATTGATGTTAAATGGGACATAAAGTCCTCTCTGGTTATTGATGTGTTAAAAATGAGCTTGGAAATTAGCTTTTATTGGAAAAACGTGTGTTTTTAATATCTCATGCAAAGTGCACTCTTGATTCGCGTTTGAGATAATATCGACATACTTTTCCATTTTTTCTTTCTTGTTTATATGAAGAAGCTACTTTTTATCCTATAAGATCCACCACATCTTATCTATCATAATCTTCTATCTCGGTCCAGTTTATTTTATTTTATTTTTATTTTTATTCAAATTAATGAAACATCATAATGAAAAGTAGAAACGACACAAAACACATTTATCTACAATTATTTTATTCTCTAGAGTTGCATTCAGTTATTTCACATTGAGTTTTGTTAGACTTTTGAATCTTTTTTTATTGTTGTGACGTATAGAAATGTTGAATATCAATATTTTTGTGGAACAAAATATTATAATTGACCATATACTATTTAACTTGGGCATAAATAGTTTTGGTTTTTATTTTTTGAAACACTTCCCAATTTCAATCTCATTATGACTTGGATGAGAGTAAATATAAAAGAATAAAAGAGTGGACTGATTAGCGTATTTCTTCATACATTCTGAGAAATTTTAATAAATTCTTTTGTCTTGATTAGGGGTATCAATAATTGAACTGATACTTCTATTTAACTTTTACTTAACTTGAAAAAATTAGGTACAATATGATATGATTGCCTTGACAACTCCTACTATTTGCATTTCCAACTCTCCATATTCTTCTTCCAATAACTGACCATGCTCTCAACTTCCCATTTTCTCGTTCCATCCCTTTTAAAATCTTTCGAGTATATGGTATATTTGTTTCTTGACTAAAGCTACCTTATTAAAGCACTTCTCTCTCTTACTCTTTTGTTCATATTCTCCACCTGAAGTCGAATTGGTTTAGTGAAAGAATTATAAAAGCAATAGCACAAAACCTGGGGGATGAATTCGCATCCTCTTAAAAATGGATCTACTTGTAAGTTTTACATCCTTGAAAACTTTTATGAAGTTGACTTCTTATTCCGACAGTGTATTATCTAAAATTGTAGCTAGTTGTATGGTCTTAATTACAATCTTAACTCGAACGCAACAAGTTTTCAACCAGATTTGGACATGCAATTCAAGTCAAAATCAGGTCAAGTTTAGGTTAAATTCGGATTTATGAGTCAGTATCAAATTTACGGGCCAATCTCAGGTTTGATGTCAAGATCAAGTCAATTTTTGGTTTGCAGAAAACCCAAACCCGACAGACATTTAATCAGTTACAAGTTAAGACCCAAGACCGACCAGGAAGTTGATCATTTCATATTGAACCCAATTTTTTTCAAGTCAAGTCGAAATTGAATTGCAGTATGAGTTCAATTATTGACATCCCTAATCAAGACAAAAAAATTCATTAAAATTTCCCAGAATGTATGAAAAAATACGCTAATTAGTCTACTCTTTTATTCTTTTATATTTACTCACATCCAACCCATAATGAGATTGTAATTGGGAAGCGTTTTAAAAAATAATACCAAAATTATTTCTGCCCAAGTTAAATAGTATATGGTCAATTATACTATTTTGTTCCAAAAAAAAGTATTGATATTCAACGTTTCTATACTCCACAACAATAGAAAAGTACCAAATCTTATTTGTAATTCAAAAGTACAGCAAAACTCAATGTGAAATAACTGAATGCAATTTCAGAGAATAAAATAACTGCAGATAAATGTGTTTTATATTGTTTCCATTTTTCATTATGATGTTTCATTAACTTGAATAAGAATAAAAATAAAATAAAATAAACTTCATTGAGATAGAAGATTAAAACAAAACTTCAAGATAATTTTCTTAAGTATTATAAGGTTTTTCCAAGAATAAACATTAGTAAATATCACTGAAAAAACTACACTTACCACACTTACTTCCAGGAATAGATAAAAGGTGGTGAATCTCAAAGGATAAAAGTAGCTTCTTCATATAAATATGAAAGAAACAATGAAAAAGTGTGTCAAAATTATCTCAAGCGCATTAGAGAATAAGGACTGCACTTTGCATGAGATATTAAAAACATACTTTTTTCCAACAAAAGCTAATTTCCAATCTCATTCTCAACACATCAACAACCAGAAGACTTTTTGTCTCATTTAACATCAATGACATAACAAATTTGATCAGTCCTCTATATTTGAATCCCAATGTCAGCGCATATTAAGTCAGACATTTAACATTATTGTGATAAAAACAATAGTCTGATAACAAAAAAAAAATATATTTGACGTACAATAGGGGAGTAATCTAGCAATGGTGACTCCATACACTCCATCATTTTTAGACAAAAAATACACTAGATCATCATCAAATGACTTACGCTCTTTAACTACGAAGAACGTGCAACCATAGAGAGCTTTGATAAATGTGGTGTGGTGTTTTGTGATAGCATTTGTCTTCATGATACTTGCAGAAAAAAAACACATAAAAATATAAACAAAAATCACATCGACGACAACAACATTTAATCAACAAGTATGGAAGAAGAAAGTCGTGTCTACCTACCAAATCCATGGATGGGCTTGCTCTGATAGAGCCAATATTCTCCTAAAAACACTCACGTCCCTTGACTTTCTCTTAAAAGTGCAAAGTGTGAGAACTATTACTACTCCACATACTATACACGCAAACTTAGGGTGCCCTTGCTGAACCAACAACGCTTGGATCTGGTAGGAAGAATATTGTTGAGTTCAAAGGGGACGAGGGAGTAACCAATAAGGTGCAAAGACTCTCGAGAAAAGCAAACCCCTCTTCTTCAGCTTCACTGTACTTATTCCAACTTTTAAAACAAAGGCCTAAACGACCCCAAACAAGTTAAACCGTGTATGACTTACCAAATAGACGAGGAGCGATGTAGAGGGCAGTGGATTATCAGCCGGTAAATTCCAAAGTGCTCGGTGTTCATTTCCTCTTGCATTACAGAAGTAGATGCAGGTCATTTAAAAGAAATTTGTAGAACTGACTATTTATGTGGTCGACATTCTCTTTCGTAGGAAGCTCTTTCCGTTTCCTTTTCCTCATAGTATATTTTTTAACATCACTAAGATTGTAATGATCAATAGAAATGAATTCGTCAAAGGGTCGTAAAAAGAAGGTGAATTGAAGATAAAGACCTCAGAAGGGTACCTCAAGGCTCGCAAGCAAAGTCCCAGTCTCGGCCAGGTTGGAGTTCATCGCAAGCGCGATTCAACAACGGACAGATGAGAGCTCGGCGATTCAGCAGCGGAGGAGACCCTCAGATGTGAAAACTTAAAATGAGATAGATGGAGGTGCTGCTCAAGTCGAAGAACGTTAGTGGGCGCACAACAAAGAAAATGCAAGAAAATACACAAGAAAGTGCACGTACAAAAAAATGCACGTACAAAAAAATGCACGTACAAAAAAATGCACGGCCAAGAAAATGATGGGAATATATTGTAAGATTATAAACATGCCACTGACTTTTATGTATTTACATATCTAACAATTAAACTTCAATTTTGATGTGTTCACAAAGGTCTGCAACTGTACAATAATAATTTAGCGTTTCAGTTGATAACAAAAATTTAGTACATATAAATTAAAAAGAAATATACAGAAGAATTTTTCTCAATATTTACTCGAAATCCCAAAAAGAGCGAAAAAAATAACGAAATATAACACGGTTGAAATAATTCACCACGTAATTGTGATTACATGAGTATACTCTTCTACAAAATTAGAGAAAAATAAGTTACAATATTGATAGTATAACAAAATGTTAATGTTGTAGTCGATGACTATGAATATTACCACGCCATGAATGTTGTAGAACAAACTTATTGTAGACGTCGTAAGTGAATGTCATGGTAATAGTTGGTTATGTGTCTATATAAGCCATAGATGGTTACTTCAGGAGCATCAGTTGCCATAAAGGTCACAGTAAAGAGTTGTGAGAGTCATGAGTCATGCATGTCTTAGAGATAAATTGTGATGAAGTTCATACACAACGAAGACTGGAGTTGGAAGTAACATAGGTTGAGTCCTCATATACTTTAGTTGGTCACTTACGTGATGAGTTGTAATGACATCTGTAAGATGCATGTGCCAAATTTGGGAGCCTATTTAACTATTATTAGAGGAATTTATTCCCTCCACGGTACCAAGTAGATTGGTGGTATTGAATATGAAGATAGACTCTGATACCGCTCAAATTCTCATCTATCAAGATATTATCCACTTTGACCAAGTGGCCTCACCATTTTGTCATATAGTGTAATTTTTTAGGTCACCTATCCCAAGATTGCATGAGCAAACTTAACTTTGATATTTATGCTCCGAATGTTACATTAAAATATGTCTTAATCTATCTTTCATTCTATTTAAGGGATTTTAACACCTGTAACAACGTTAAATGCAAAAGTAAAATTATGTTCGGAGCAATATCATCGTTGCATCGGAAGCAACCTCACTCTCACTGACGATAAGACGTCGCAACTTACAATAAGCGAGGTCATCAACAGCCTCAAGCATCCACAAATAACAGATCCAAATGACTGACCGAAATTGTAAAACTATCGCTGAACCAATCAAACATGTCAATGAACAAATAACAAACTGATATCACAACATTACTACAATCATTTAATTAACTCATTCTTTAAATACATTTTGTAAACACAAGAAATCAAATGAACCTCAGGCCTCTAAATGCTGCAAGTGTGAAATGCTAAGCAGAAAATAGTTGCAGAAGCTTGAAAATCAAGAGTTTTCCTCCTGATGTCGACTATTTTTATATTTTGAAAATAATTAAATGATTTCAAAATTTAAATTTAATGTATATATGTTTATAATGTAATTTTAAATTTTATGAAAATGGTATTTTAGTTTTGTTTAAAAATAATAAAACCGGATATACCTCATGTAACTAATAGTTTAAATAGTTAAACACGATACAATAAATGTCTCATCCCGAAAGATGAATGTATCACTTATTGGTAGGCTTAACTTATTTAAATTTAAAAGTTTATGACTCCACTTTGGTCTGTAAATTTTATAGCCGACAAATTCTCTTATCTAATACACATATTAGATATGGTTTAGATCAATCTGGGTTCTTAATTTCCTATAGAGACAAACCCTTATAGTTAATTACATCTTAGGCAACCAAAGTCACCTAAGAAGACTCTGGATTAAGATCGGGGTTTCATCTTCAAGAATTTAACGTTTAAGTTTCCACTAATGTTTATAGGAAAAGTCAAGTGGAATAGGTTCGAATATGAACAGTTATTTTCGGAATTCAAATGAACGAAAAGTTGGAGATGTCGAAGATACTGAAAAATATTCAATGACATCTCAAACTAACTTATGATTTGACTTTACGTCTTTGAAAGAGAAATTATTTGATGCTTTACTCCTACAAATTATTTAGATATTCAGTGCTTATAATTACATATCATATGCAAATGACCCGAGAAAATATGAGGATTTACATCGTACCAAACGACTACATCGGAATCTCAAACAGTTTAAGACTTATATCGTACGATATATAATCGTAAGAAGTCCTAAAATATAGTGTGGGGATTTATGTCGTATCAGACGAACAACCTCGACGTCCTATACGTATGTTATTTGAATCTATCGAAGTCCAACCGAAGCTCCTCCTTCCGTCTTCTATTGTTGTCTCGACTGTTGTCCGAAGATAAATATAGCAATGAACTCTTCTCTTCAAGTATGTTCTGCATTTCTAAAGGGAGTTGGGAATAACATGCATCCCTGCTTGTTAATCTTCCCCACAAGAACAGAAACAAGAGGAAGACATAAGCAACGGGCAAGAACTGGAACTTCGGATGCTTCAAAATGTAGGAGATTTCTTCTTTGACTAAGCCTTGTTCTTAAAACTGAACTTCTTCCTTTTCTCTTAACCACTCAAAGCAGTTCCCCGCCTAGTGGCTTGTAAGAAAATTTTAGCAAATGATATTGAGAGTGCAATCAAAAGTCCAATCTCAACATCAACGAAAGCTGCACCGAAGAATGCTCCCACAAGAACCAATACTTCAGCAGTAAAGAACTTGACGAATCAACGCCCCATAAATTGCCTGCGTATGTTACAAATTCTTGAATTTTGTAGCCTTGCATAATTACTGTCAGCTCAAAACAGATCAAATTCTCATACAATAGCAAGAATTAGTGATAAATTGTCTTGAAATCTCTTGCTTCAAAACCATTTTGAGAGCAGCCATCACCATAGTGCTCCTCTTGAAACGTAAAATAAGATGCAGACGTTTAAATCGACAAAGAATCCAAAGCATTAAACGATTTCTTGCACACCCTCTTCGCTAAAGCCATTCGCCGAATTCTATGAAGTTAACACTGGATTAGTTTCGCTCAAACCAAGAATTACTAGCAATATCAATTAGATCGTTGTCAATGCTCTGATTTTTGAAATCTTCGATTACGTTGGTGGGGTACTTGAAATCTTCAATTATGTTGTTGGATCCAGTGTTGTTGTCTCATGTTCAACCATCTTGATATTTCATATGGCCAAAGGATTCGCAGTCGAGAAAGCAGTTATATCCAGCGGCGATCACTGACGAGTGCGCGAGCAAGGTGGATAGGGGTAAGAATCGGGGTTTATGGTGAAGTTAGACGGGTTGTAGCCAAAATTTTGGAGGGCAAAGATGAGGGGAAAGGAGGAAAGTTTAGAGGATGCTTTAGCCATGATTGATAAGGCAGTTGATTCAAATGTCAAACAAGAAACTCAAGATTAAGATCAACTGGCGAACCAACAGCGGCAAACTATCTGCGGCGATCCAGCAGTTGCAAACAAAGTTGCATGGAGGGTATTTATAGCCAGGGAAGATTGGAAGAGGCTTACTGGAGAAGCTACTGGCGGTGAGGGGAACACGCCATAGGGAAGAGTCCGGCTAGGCTTCAAGAAGTATGAAGGTTACCATATTCAATTGGGCGGGAAAATCCATTAGGGGAGGGCGACCGGAAGCAACCGACAAGGAGAGTCGATTAGTGCTCGGAAAGAAGGAAGATGACCGGCGAAAGGGAAGTAAGCTTCGAGATTTTGGGCGAAAGAGGGCAAGGGTTTTGGCCGAGAGGAGTGAGCGAGGAGAGTAGGGGAGGCGAATGAAGGTTTATATTTCTTCCCTTTTTTTATTTAATTAAATTTACTAAAAAAATCAATATCATTTTATTCAAAATTTATCAATTTATGCAGAACTTAATTAACTCGGAATCTTATCAAGATATATGTCTATCATGACTAAAATCGATGTCCAGGACGCACCAGCGCTGTCCATCTCGTCATCCGCGTTCGCCCAAAAAAGTTTGCCGAATATCGTTCTAATTTAATTCCAATTTGTGCACGTTGCGACAAATGAAATTATTTGATCCAACCGGAGTCGTTTAACGAGCAAATTGATGACCTGTCATCGCCAAAACGACAATCATAGTAAAACATATTGTTCTCGTCAGAAAGTCAAACGTCGCACACGTCACGAGGTCTTATATCTCTTAAACCTTTAGGAAATTAACACGAGCTTCAATATGTCTGCTTTAATCAACTCAACCAAGTGTTGGGGATTAGAAACCGTCCATATGAAACTTCAAGGAGTGAAAAAATAATTTGAATTTCTAAATATTGTGGGTTCCGATTTTATTCTCTATGAAAGTCAAAGTAGAAAAATCGTAAGGCTAGATCCTAGGGTATCTAAAAGAAGGGAAATGAAGACCTCAAAATTGAGGTCAACACCTAACAATTAATTCCGTCAAAGATTTCATTGGTGAATTATACCCATAAGCAACTGAATTCCTTCAGAAAGCCAATCCTAATTGAAATTAATAAAAAAAATTCTGAAATTTTAGTAGGTTATTTAACATTTGGGGCATGGGATTTACAGACACACCACACAATTCTTATGTATTTACATACCAAACACTCAAATATTCATATTTACATGATACCATTCAAATCCTTAACATCACTTAAAAAAAAATATCACCATCGCTAGCTTTTTAAAAATTTAACACAAAAAAAATGTGGACTATTGTCAAATGATCACCTCAGATTTGAAAGTTATTGACAAAAAGATCAACAATTTCACTGAAACATGCAGACCAAAAATAAAAAGGGGCAATTATGCAACAAATTTCTTATAAATTCATTATTTTTCTCTTTAAAATTGTAGGCACAGCATAACGAATAATTGATGCCCCTGTTATAATAGAAAGTTCACAAGCTCCCCTCGCCTCACTAATAAATGAACAACTCTCAATTTGGCTTCACAAAACCTGCAATTCTCCTCAACAATCTCTGCAAATTTTAAAACTTTTCTTATGGATAGAAAGTTGGATTTCTCGCCATTAAATTTTTCTGCCAAACTGATGCATTTGTTGCATTTATGAAGGATGGAGTCCTGAGTCCATGAGCTGAGTATGATCTTCGCGAAAAGGGCGATTTCTCCAACTATAACGTTCCATAGATTTGCAACAATTGCAGAAGAGGTTGCAAATAAATAGTGAAGAGGAGCACCTTGAGGCGCATAGCACCCTTGCTGTCTAAGAGATTCACTGCTACAACCCATCAGGAAAGCAACAGCATAGCTACTGAGTTTTCCAAAGACTCCACACTTATATAATGCATTCCTGTGACATTAAAAGAGAGAGATTTACATACGTATCACTCAATTCCCTATGTAGTCACATATCTTTCAACTATTTTTTACATGCATGCCATCATATATGTGATTGAAAATGTATATTTCACTTTTTAAAAGTTAAAATTGTGGTATTTTTTATGAGATGTAAAAGAGCTGATTGTATAAATATAAAAAGGTATAGTATATGTGTTAAATATGTAAATAAATAGGAATTTGGTGCTATGTAGGTAAATGTGGTGAAGAAAAAAAAATTACATAGATAAGACTCAATTCCTATGTATTTGCATGTCTAACGCCTAAACTTCAACTTTTACTTATATTTCACCTTATCTTTTCAAGAAAATGTGTTTTGTACTTTTTAAAAGCTAAAATGACTGTAATTTTTATATGTGATATGAATGGTCTAGGTAGTATGAATTAGATATTCAATATGTAATACACATAAATTAAGTGGTTTGAAATTATTAAACAACAGCGACATCAATATGGAATAATAATCGGATTAAGACAAACTTACCACTTTCATGACCAAAATACAAGAATAGGTTATGATTTTGTAAAACAAATAATAATTCCTCAATTGTTGGAACATTTCCTGCTTTGCCCTGTACAAGAACAAAAAGTTTCTTGTGGCACCAAATAGAAAAAAAAAACAAATAACTTTAACCTAAATATAAAAAATATTTACATACATACCATTTAATTCTTTTGTATCTGCATATCTAATTAATACATAAACATCAACATTTACATATCTATCATCTTAAAGATGCATCAAAAGGTATTCACTATTTAAGAGTTAAAGAGTAATGTTATTTTTGATATGATATGAAAGATTTAGGCAGTATAAATATAAGAAGTTTTGGTGTTAGATATGTAAATACATAGGAATTAGGTGGTATGTAAGTTAATGCCTTGAAAAAAAGAGATTGCTTTGAATGTATTCGAAGAGAGTGTTACCTCCCACTTAAGATTTTGAAACCATTCTTCCATTTCCCGTTGTATATAATTGAGACTGCGATCCAAATTAAGCAAATAATATGCATGAAAAGGGACTATGTATGGAAGATTAACTTCAAATGTGTTCATTTCACTGACATTATTGTTCAGTTTTAGCAAAATAGACCCCAGACTATTTACATCTGGTTATATTAGTCATAAAGTTTATACAAATGCTAAAATTAATCTGGTAACTTTTTTAATGGAGGCTAAAATAATCCTCACTGGGATTGTTCAACTAATATAAAAAGAGTTTGTGGAATAAATTGACATTTTTATTCTGGAAAATTTACATGCATACCAACTAAATGCTATGCATTTACATATCTAATAACTAAACTTTATTTTTCACATATACCACCCAAATCTCTTATATCACATCAAAAAAACAATCATTTTAACTTTTAAAAAGTGAAACATATTTTCATAACATAGGAAATATGACATGTATGAAGTTTAGGTGTTGATATGTAAATACATAAAAATTGAGTGGTATATATATAAACATTCTTTTTATAAACTCTAGGACTAAAATGACCTCTTGCAAAGAATCAGGGGATCATTTTGACATTTTTCGCCAAATAGGTGTGCATTAGGTGGTTCAATACCAAACCAAAATGTTTATTCGCTTTCAATTGAAAGTGATTAACTGAACATCATAATCTAAGACGAGAATAATTAGTTCCTAGTTGACTTTCATGCCTTCGCCAACTGCTTCCATAATCAAACTGTCAACTGATGTGAGGACAGACTTAACTCTTTTATTATGGTCAGAAAACTCCTTGAACCTTTGCTCCCCACAACATCCTCCACAACCAAAGAATCCTTTATAAAACAGTGACTGAACATTGTAGAATTCAACAAAGAGGACAGATTGAGCACCACGGATTATAACTTTGATGAAATTATCATTGATTATAAAATCACATTAGGAATTCAAAGAAAATGTCAAATCTTCTTTGTAATTCAAAATTACAGCAAAAGTCAATGTGAAATAATTGAATGTAACTCCAAAGAATAAAATAATTGCAGATAAATGTGTTTTGTATTCTTTCTATTTTTCATTATGATGTTTTATAAGCTTGAATAAAAACAGAAATAAAATAAAATAAACTTAGACCGAGATAGAAGATTAAAACAAAACTTCAAGATAATTTTCCTAAGCAGTATAATGTTCCATGACAATTAATTTTTCCAAGAGTAAACATTAGTAAATATCACTGAAAATACTACACTTACTTCCAAGAATAGATAAAATGTGGTGGATCTCATAGAATAAAAGTAGCTTCTTCATATAAACAAGAAAGAAACAATGGAAAAGTGTGTCAAAATTATCTCAAGCGCATTAGAGAATTAAGAGAGCGCTTTGCATGAAATATTAAAAACATCTATTTTTTAACAAAAGCTAATTTCCAAGCTCATTCTTAATACATCAACAACTAGAGATGACTTTCTGTCCCATTTAACATCAATGACAGAACAAATTTTATCAGTCATTTATATTTGAATTCTAATGGTAGCGCATATTAAGTCATACATTTAACATTCTTGTGATAAAAATAATACAGTCTGGTAACAAAAAGAAAGTACATTTGACGTGCAATAGAGAAGTAATCTAGCAATGGTGACTCCGTATACTCTTTCGGTATTTTCAGACAGAAAGAATATACTAGATCATCATCAAATGACTTGCGCTTTTAACTTTTAAGAACATAGAGATTGACATTGTGGCTCCAATTGGTCTTTTCCTTGGAGCAGTGTTGTGATTGATGTTGTGGCTCCCTCGTACAGGCTCATTTTAGAATCAAATTCTTTGCCTCCATCTTATTTTGTCAAGAGTGAAGTTGACAACCGTCTTAACTACTCAGAGTAGTAGTATTTTAAAATAATGTTTGACCGTAAACTAAATAATTTATTGCATTATGCTTAAACAACTTCCTACTTTCAAAACTCAAAAACCGTTTGGGATCAATTCTATTTTTTATTTTTTATTTCTTTTTCATTTTTTTGATTTGAAACGAAACATATTTGACTAGTTGAATAAAATATAGTTGTTTCTAAAACATTCAAATATTTCAAAGCGATCGATTATTTTGAAAAGAAATGTTAATATATTTTTTTAAAAAATAATAACTAAAAATTTGTAGAAAAACACTGAATAAACTTTTTTATAAACAAAAAGAGAAGGAAAAAAATGATCTCAAATAAGCCCTAATTTATTGGTTTATGTTTTTGAAAACTAAATTGATGCACACATTGTTATTTATTGGCTTTTTGGCTTCTTTTTCTTGTGATGCAAAACAATGAAAGATAAATAGATAGGACCATGGGAGTGGTTCATTTTGGGCGATAGATTGGATGTCGAATCTCTCGAAATTTTTGCTAAGAAATTGTTTAATTCTTTGAATTCGCAATGTGATTTTTACTAAATGATAATCTTATCAAAGTTATACTCAGTGGTGCTCAGTCTGTTCATGTTGCTGAAGTATGCATTGTTCAGTCACTGTTTTATAAAAGATTCTTTGGCTGGGGAGGATGTGGGGAGCAAAGGTTCAGGGCATTTGCTGACCATAGTAAAAGAGTTAAGTCAGTCCTCACATATATTGAGAGTTTGATTTCGTAAGCAGTTGACGAAGACATAAAAGTCAACAAACAACCAATTATTCTCGTATTAGATTCTGATGTGCAGGTAAACACTTTTATTTTATAATGAATAAACATTTTGGTTTGGTATTGAACCACTTATTGTACACTTCTATTTGATGAAAAGTGTCAAAATGATACTTTGATTTTTTTTAAGAGGTCATTTTAGTCCTAGAGTTTATAAAAAGTATATTTATATATATACCACTCAATTCTTATGTATTTACATATCAACACCTATAGTTCAATTTTAACATGCATGCTATCTTTCCTATGTATGAAAATATGTTTTACTTTTTAAAAGTTAAAATGATTGTATTTTTGATGTGATATAAGAGATTTGGGTGGTATAAATATGAAAAATAAAGTTTATTTATTAGATATGTAAATGCATAACATTTAGGTGGTATGTATATAAATTCTCCACAATTAAAATGTCAATTTAGTCCACAAACTTTTTTAATATTAGTTGAAACAATCCCAATGAGGATTATTTTAGCCTCCGTTAAAAAAGTTTTCGGATTAATTAGGATTTGTATAAACTCTATGACTAATGTATTTCGGGTTATTTTGCCACTTTACTTTTGTTCCTTTTAGATTTGCACTGGTGATAGGCCGACTGATTTTCTTTTGTTCCTCCTAGCCTTGTCCATTATTTGAATAACCTTCATTTTAACTTGCAAGGACAGTTTTCTTTTGAATAAAGTAGTTTTTTGCACTTGAGAGCTATCATAAGCCATGCTTGCATGACCGCAGATGATCTCATGGGAGAGCATGCCAATATTGAAAAATCAAGAGGTTTATCACATGCCTTCCTTAGGCAGCATTTTGCTAAAACTGAACCATCATGTCAGTGAAAAGAAAACATTTGAATTTAATCTTCCATACATAGACCCTTTTCGTGCATATTATTTGCTTAATCCTGATCGTATCTTAATTATATACAACGGTAATTGGAAGAATGGTTTCAAAATCTTAAGTGGGAGTTAACACTCTCTTCGAATACATTCAAAACAATCTCTTTTTTTCGTGACATTAACTTACATAACACCTAATTTCTATGTGTTTACATATCTAACACCAAAACTTCTTTTATTTATACTTCCTAAATACTTCATATCATATCATAATTACCATTACTCTTTAACGCTTAAAAAGTCAATATCTTTTAATGCATCTTTAAGGTGATGAATATGTAAATGTTGGTATGTTTAGGTATTAGTTAGATATGCATGTACATAAGAATTAAATGGTATGCATGTAAATATTTTTTGTATTTAGGTTAAAATTATTTATTTATTTTTCTATTTGGTGCCCAAACAGCCTTTTGTTATGTACAGGGCAAGGCAGGAATTGTTCCAACAATTGATGAATTATTATTAACTTTACAAAATCATGACTTATTCTTGTATTTTGGCCATGGAAGTGGTAAGTTTGTCTTAATCCGATTATTATTCCATAATGGTGCTGCAGTTGTTTAATAATTTTAAAGCACCTAATTTTTGTGTATTACATATTGAACATCTAATTCATACTACCCAGATCATTCATATCTCATAAAAATTACTGTCATTTTAGCTTTTAAAAAGTATAATACATATTTTCTTGTATAGATAAGGTGACATATAAGTAAAAGTTGAAGTTTAGGCGTTAGACATGCAAATACATAGGAATCGAGTTTTATATATGTAATTTTTTGCTTCAACTCATTTACCTACATAGGATCGAATTTCTATTTATTTACATATTTAACACATATACTATACTTTTTTACCTTTATACCAATCAACTCTTTCACATCTCATAAAAGATACCACCATTTTAACTTTTAAAAAGTGAAATATACCTTTTCAATCACAGATAAGGTGGCATGCATGTAAAAAATAGTTGATAGATGTATGTAAGGAACTGAGTGGTATGTATGTAAATCTCCCTTTCTCTTTTTATGCCACAGGAATGCAATATATAAGCGCGGAGTCTTTTGGAAAACTCAGCAGCTCAAGCTGAGCTGCTGCTTTCCTGATGGGTTGTTGCAGTCGATCTCTTACATAGGGATTTGAGTGTCATCAGAGAATGCTGCTTCTGTCTGATGTGTGAGATCCATTACAGTAGAGCGTGGAAGAACCTGTTTTAAAAATGGAAAAACAAAAGAAGAAGAAGCTAGATTATTAGCTAGAAGGATTCAGTTTTAACTGATAAACTAAAATTCATGGAAGAAATAGGAACACTTGTAGACCAAACAAAACAGGGCATTCCTGTAAAATGATGGTATATTCCATCAAAATGGAACAAAATACGTGGGCAGCCTCTGAAATATCATTTTGGATTAGTTAACTCACAACGTTATCAATAAAATTAGCTTCAAATTGTTCCATTTGTATTTTAACCACAAAAATTGGCATATATTAAAAGAGACAAATGTAAAATTAGTTTCTCGACTTTTTACAAAGAGCTATCTCAGTCCCAGAGTTTATAAAAAAACCACATTATTCACCAGACGCTTCTAAATAAGGGCTGAAATTGTCCCGTCTAAATATTCAGGGGACTATTTTAACACTGACATTCACATTAGCTACAAACCCATAAGATAAAATACAGTTTTTCTTGCAATAGGAAGGTGTATTATATGTAAAAATTGAAGTTTAGGTGTTAGATATGTAAATACATAAGAATGGAGTGGTATGTATGTAAATCCTCTTTTTTAAATTGCTGTAAAGTTTATTTTATCTCTTTGTTTTGCAAAGAAGTCATCTTTCTGATTTTCTATTGATTGTATTTTGTATTAAGTTTTTTTACTGATACAAAATGCAAAAAAACAAAGTCATCTTTCAGATTTTTTTCATTCTTTGCTCGGCTAATTTTCTTTCATTTCTTTTTGAGAAATTTACATTCTCTCCACACAATTCTTATGGATTTACATATCTAACATCTAAAATTTGATATTTATGTTTATAAGACCTTGGTGTTATAAAAATATGCATAAAAAAGGTGCATTTTACTTTTAAAAGGTTAGCAATGTGGTATTTTTTATTTTACGTTAAAGATTATGTTGTGAGTGTAAATATTAAAGTTTAGGTGTTACATATGTTATTACATAAGAATTGTGTGATATGTATGTAAATGGCCCATCTATGAATCAATTGACTTTTGTGTGTTTTTTTTGCATACTCCACTCTAAGTTTGCAACAATAAACCCCATTCCTTAAAACGCCGCTAAGTTTGCAACAGTAAACCCTATTCCTTAAAACACAACACATCAAATTAGTAAATGATTTACAAAATCCTTGTATCTCTTCACGTACAGCCTATACTTCTGCAGTTGGCTGACGACGTTCTCTCTAGTGAGACCATCCACGTTCATCAGCTGGATAATGGTTTTGGGCACGGCGTTCTTATATTGCATTCGCGCGGAAATCTCAGTAGCTTCATCGGAGAGTCCTTGCATTACTTATTTGCAGGCTCCCCCGCAATTATTGCAAATTTATGGTCCGTAACCGATAAAGAAATCACCCTTTTCGCGAAGGTCATACTCAACTCATGGACTCCGTCCTTCATAAGTGCAACAAATGCATCAGTTTGACAGAAATTTTTAATGGCGGAAAATCCAACTTTCCATCCAGAAGGTAAGTTTCAAAATTTGCAGAGATTGTTGAGGAGAATTGCAGGTTTTGTGAAGCCAAATTGAGAGTTGCTACATTTACCGGTGAGGCAAGGGGAGCTTGTAAACTTCCCACCATAATAGGGGACTCAATTGTTTGTTACGGTGTGCCTACAATTTTAAGGAAGAAATAGTGAATTTATAAGAAATTTGTTGCAGAATTGCCCCTTTTTTATTTTTGGTCTGTAGGTTTTAGTGAAATTGTTGGTGTTTTTGTCAATAACGTTCTAATCTGAGATGATTATTTGACAATAGACTACATTTTTTTTGTGTTTTAGTTTAAAAAAGTTAACAATGGTGATATTTTTTTATGTGATGTTAAAGATTTGAGTGGTATGCATGTAAATATGAATATTTGGGTGTATGGTATGTAAATGCATAAGATTTGTGTGGTATGTCTGTAAATGTCATGCCTTAAACGTTAAATAACCTACTAAAATTACGACATCTATAACAAGTGCTCTACAACATTCATGGCGTGGTACTGGCTTCATAGCCATCAATTACGGTCTTAACGTTCTGTTATAGCTATTATTGTTGAGCTATCACTGTATATCAATATTGTAACTTTATTTTTCCTAAT
>JXCR01025971.1:0-11520 GCA_002079205.1 Phalaenopsis hybrid cultivar
TATCAGAACTCTGAAACTGCATTAAAGCCAAAGAGAAAGCAGCAAAACCCTAAAAAAACTGATTTTTATCAATGAGTCCAAAGGAAAATAAAAGTAAAATAATGCTGCAAATCACCTCTATGTCCTTCGATAGATTCCACAATAGCAGGAATCGTCTCCTTCCCCTCATCCGAACCGAATCCCTCTTCTTGCTTTCTATCCTCTGTTTCCTCCTCGTTGTTACAGCAAGTGTTTGAGAATGGAACCAAGCAGCCCAACTTCAATCCCTCCACAGCGCCGCCGCGTAGATCGCCGGAGGGCGGCGGTGTTGTTTTGAAAAACCACCGGGAGAGGAAGGAGCGAGGGGTTTGGGGTTCGCAATGCGGCGGAGATGAGCCAAAATTCCTCATTTTTCTCCTCCGTGCCTTCTTCCCCACCTCATCTGAGTCCTGGAGGCAGTCGGATACTCTCATGTCCTAAAGATTTGATTTTTCAGGTGTAACGAAGGGTTCTTCTTCTTCTTTTGTTTAGCTTTTATAGAGGGCGAGAGTGTGTGTGTGTGGGGGCACTTCGCAATCTATGAGAGGAGAAAGATGGTGGGTCCAGTTTTGTTATTTGAAACAAATGAATACTTAGCGTAAAATGCAATGACAATGATGGGGGTCTAAGGCTCCGTTTGCCGCATGCAGCTCCCCACACTAAACCCTTTTCATCGTTTGGATAAAATAATTTTGGTAGCTTTTCAGAAAATTATGGTTAAAATCAGCCTTCTTCCAGCACTTTAGACTATTACGGTGGTCTGATTTCAAAAGATATATATATATATAATTGTCATAATTTTTTTTAATATCAGATTATTTTTCAACAATTTTTATCTTAAGCAGTGGCAGAGGCGGAGGCGGCATACAAAATGGATGGCCATTGGGTAGCTTGCTTGGTGAGGGCTACAACGGCAACGAATGATAAAGAACCCTTTGTGTATTAAATAAATAAGTTGAATTATTTAATTTTAGAGTAAATCAAAAATAAATTATACCTTGAAATTGAAATATATTTTTGAAATAAGTTTCATTCAAAATTTAATTTTTAAGTTTGAAACATACTATAAAGTAGTGGTGTTCTCAATGTTATTTAACACAAATAATGAAGCAAATTACATGGCCCGTTAAATAAATTTCGTTAAGATGTTTTTTAAGGGTTTTTATATGGATAACACATAAAACACGCAATATTAACTCTCCAACACCCAAAATATATATTTTACTAAACTAACACCCGAAATCCTATTCTCCTAAATTTTACTCCTCTACATCTCACGGTCTAACTTCTTGCCCCCGTTTATCCCAAGCCAATTCGTCTTCTTCAATTGGGACGGAACCTCAAAGGCTNATCCCAAGCCAATTCGTCTTCTTCAATTGGGACGGAACATCAAAGCTTCAACCGACACGCTCCCATCAATAAAGGGAAAAAAAATATTGCATACGAATGACCTACATCCAGATTATGTACATATGGTGTTCTTAAATGTGTTATTGATAGTATTGTAGTATTATTTTGATAAATTATTACCATAATGCTACCAATAACACTTAAATATTATCATCCACACATAAAACTACATTAGATCTCCTGATGTAATATTTTCTCCAATAAATGAAACAATATCCGTTGTAGATTTTAGTGATTACCAAATGCAACTAAGTATACTTTTCAAATTCTACTTTTGTTTACTTGTAAATAAAACACAATATTGATGAGCCTCTCGTGTATTATCAAAATGGAAACAAACTCAGAGCTGCAATCTAAAATTCTAGATTATGGATGTTAATGCAGCAAAACAGTTTTTTCAATTCATATTTTCTTATTTCACAACATTCTATTAAAGGGATATCTATCAGATGTTTCATCCTATTGTTCATGTACTAATTTTTACTTGAATTAAAAAGTTGATTAACTATTTATGAATTTGTTGAACTATTACTTCTATAGTAAAATCCATATTTGTCGTTCGAGAATGCGGAAAATCAGTTCAATTCGATCAACGGGATCAACAAGCAACCAAGAGCATCACATGTTCTGTCTTTGTAATCTACAATATAAAAGAAAGTTCTATGGATGTTCTCGTAATTGAACAGAGAATTTACACAATAAATAGATGTGACTTACAAAAATTCAAGAGAAGAACATTAAAAAAACCACATAAATAAGCCAGAATGGGTGTAAAAATTGAGTGGTATGTAAAACATCCCAAAAACTTTGATCAGATAAACACATGAATTATATATATATATATATATATATATATATATATATATATATATATATATATATATATATATATATATAACAGTGTGTTCTTAAGAATTGGGCGTGGGCGAGGCAGAGACTTACAGAAGAACATGAACATCACAAGCAAAGCGTGAGGAATTAAATGAAGAGAATAAATGTTCAATAATATATTTTTGGTATTTATGTAATTAATAACATTATTAAATATGCCTCACCAATTATTTGAGTTTCGCATTAATAAATTCATGTCCAATTTAGATCTGCTAAAGTTTCATATGCCTTCGTATGAATTCTGACTGTGACACGCTGCCATGCTGGAGCGCAGGCATTTATGAAGAACACATCAACAGCTGTAAAATATACAAATTAATATTTACAAATATATACATAAAAAATTTCGTATTTAAATGCATATTTTGATATTATTAAAAATAAAAATTATTATTATCTTTTTAAACTTTAATACATAGGTTTAAATTTTGAATTAATAAATGAATTTTTTTTTGGGGAATTAATACACCATCGGTTTTAGAGTCAACTAACTAGGAAGGAAGCTAACGGCTTCCCCTGCCATAAAGAGCATAAAGCTGGAATAATCAATGGAGAAATAAATATTCCAACATTTAGTCAAATTAATACAGGATTTTAGATTAAATTTCATTAATTCAAATATAACAAACTAATAAATTATCCCCCCAACTATATTTTTAGGAGAGATTATTACGTGCAATGACCACACATTTAAATGATAGTCTAGATAGGTTGTCGTGCGATCCAAGACGACGCGGTCTGATTCAAATAACTTGAAGGTTTAACAACATGGCTCAGGGACAACTCGAACCGGCTCTAATAAGAACTTACTTGATCGAGCCAATAGGACTTGACTCAAGAAGATCGTAATGAACTCGGCCAAAACCTACTCATTTCATGTTATTTCAAAGTATTTGCATCGCCCAAGTTAGGGAGCTGCTTTTGCCAAAGCTAAGTTAATGGCTTCATCACTAAGCTAGTGACTTCATCTAGTTGGATTGACAACTTTATCATAGCAAGTCAATGACTAGTCTAAGTATTCTATGTTAGTGAAATATGGCTACATGTTCATGAATTTAATTGTAAGCAATTATTATGACTTGATATTTGTTTTTTTTATGTAAATTAATATATAGTATAACCTATCTTCTTGAAGGCTTGATTCAAGTCAATGACAGCGAGCACCCATGTCCGTCAGGATGTTGCCGGCGGCGAGCTCCGGTCTTCAGTTGATGCAAAGCTTGAGGTTATTTGTAAGAAGATGGGGAGCTCGCTGAAACAGGAGAGTTATCTCCTGCGATGAACTTTTCAGCCGGCGGATTGGATGATAACAAATCGGAGCTGTCTTCGGAAGGGGAAGAATATTCCCCTGTTTCGGAAATCGAGACTTTGGATTTTACGGGTGCTCCATGGGATGAATCTGAGAAATCTTTGTTGACCAAGTTTCCTTCATGGGAGATCGATTGGGATTCTATACTGTCTTAGGCTTCCTTTGAAAGAGCAGTGGTGTTAATCTGAAACAGTAAATTATATTATTATTATTATTATTATTATTATTGTTGTTGTTTCTTAATCAAACTAATTATTTAATAAGAGTTCTTAAATTGTACATCAATATTTAAATTTCTTTATTAGTCTTTTGAAAAGTCTAAAATACATAAAATAAGTCATTCATGTTAAGTTAAAAATTCATCTCGACTATGTGAACAAGATATCTAAGACATGACAACATAACTAAAACAACATAGAATATCTAAAATAGAAGTACATAACTAGAAAGATAATCAATACAATTTAACTCATAAAAATCTTGTAGCATCTATATTAATAGAAAAGATTTTTGGGTTCCTAATGGGTTAATAAATTGACACTTGGTCGAATGTTTTGTCTTAATTATTCCCTGTGAGTCACTACATTAGCCTCTATTATCTTTTATTGATCATTTTTACTAGTAGATCCCTCTTGAAAATTATTCTAAGCCAAGTCCTTTCATGATTAGCATTTGGTGTGGATCTCTAAGTTGAATTGAGGCAATTCCTCATCTGTTGTTCATGTTGTTGCATGAAAAATATACCATATAATCAAATAAGAATTCACCACGATGTAGCTTCTTACATTTAACACAAGACTTTGTAATGTTATTATCAGCTTGCCTATTAACTCCAATAGTATTTAATTTTATTTTCTTCATATTTGATTCTCTAGAATGAATTGTTGGTGCTACCTCTTCCAAGCTCTTTCTCTCTAAGTAAGTTGAAAATCAATTTTCTCTCATTCGGCCCCTTCCTCCAACACTAAATAATCTTCAATCTCCAAAAATATCAATGATTGTTTGATTGAATTCTCTATTCTAGAAAGAAATCTAAAACACTTCTTTTTTGCAATTGAAACCATTTGTGTTGCATACCTCAATAATATTATAAATTCTACCTCAAAATGTATGATTGGTTTATCCCCTGCGCCAATCCAATAAACTTATCCTTCATATATCTCTGTGCCTAAAAGAAAAATTAATCTCTAAATAATTTTATAAAATTATTCTAGTTAACTTAGCCATTTGATATGTTTCCCAACCTATCTTGCCATCGTCATTGCCATCTTCTTTCAGCTTCTTCATTTAATACAAATGTAGATATAGGCACCTTCCTCTCATTTAAGCAAGAAATATAGTCTATAATATTCTCTATTTGTTAACATCTAATTGTCAATTACTATTAGTTTTGCAACTCCATTGAATAATTGTGGTCATAAATCTTTGAACATCTTTAAATATTTTTCTATAAAAAACTATTATTATTTTCATTAGACTCTGTTCTAAAGTCCTGGATAAGTTGTGTCATAATTGACATCATATAGGCCAAGGTATTTATACTCACAGTGACATTGGGTGGTTATTCCTTTCCCACAACATGAGCATCCTCGATTTCCCTTGAGCATTCATGTGTCTTTGATAAAAATAAGATTATCCAATTAGAGTTATCCTAACTAATCATTTGATTTACTTATTGCTAAAATTTACAAATATCCTAATAGCTCTTTCATAAAGATTTATGTTAGTTAATTTAAATATGTGTTATAGTATCACTTTATCAATGACATGCCCCGAGGGATTGAAATTTTTAAGGTGAGAACGGATGGTCAACTATAGAAGTAAAATTTACTTACTAATTCTAATCCTAAGAATACGGAAATAGCTATAAATTTGTTAAAAAATAAAAATTCATGTTAGGAGAAAATAACTTTCTCTATCTTTCGCTAGTTTACAATACACAATCTCTCTTCTATCACTCATTTACCTAAAATTATTAAAACTACATAATGAGTTATTAAAAAGAGCTTAGTCAAGTAATTATACTTTAAAATTACAATAACTCAATTAAAAAGAAGATCACATACATGATGATATTTTATATTATCTTATAAAAATCATATATTAATCTAAATAATATATTCATGACATTTACACATTTAAAAAATTTAAATTTTTTATATGAATTAACTTCTATTTTATTTATGCTTAATCTTTTTGTATTTATTATAATTCACATTCCTAAGTTTATGAATTTATTTTAGGAGTATTGTCTAAATATAATATAACACACCTCTAACTTAATATATATTTCTTCCATACATTGTGGCACATAATAAGTCTTAGTACTCAAGTACAAGTATTTATATACATAATATTTTAATTTTATTATTCATAGCGCCTATAGCTATCTACTAATCAATAAATGCACTTCAAATAAGATCTAAAAATCGTGTAAAAATCTAATATTTTCCTAAAAAAAATCATGCAATTATTGATCATACATATTTTATGCCTAATAATATGAAAAATCTATTATAGTATAAATCTCAGTAGTACAGTTTGAAAAATTGAAATCAAGAATTTACTCGGAAGTAAGAAATATTATTGTAATTTAGAAACATAATTACTCATAAATTTTCTTCTTTAGATATTGATCTTAAACAAATTATTTTGGTGTTTCTGCCCAAGCCTATAATCAATGATATCCAAAAACATGGTCTCTTGTATGAAATTAAAAGCATGGAAGTATTAAATAGTAAAAAAGTTAGTCCTTCACTCCAACATCATCACTCCCACATGAGAGTTGACCCTCACCTCCTTCACTCCAAAAAACTTCGAGTATGTTGTGGAGGCAGTGACTCGAAAGGGTGGACATGTCGCGGAGGCAACAACCCAACAAATGAGTATGTTATGGAAGCAGTGACCAGAGATGGTAGACATGCCATGAAGGCAACAACAAATGATGTGTATGTCATGTTTGCAATGATTTAAAAGATGGGCATGTCGTACCCGACAGATACTTATGTCATGAAATCAGCGACCCGAAAGGGTGGACATACTGTCGAGACACCTCACTGCCCGTCCTCCTCTCTCTCGCTAAGTTTAGTCTCCCCTCGTTTTGTCTCCCACATATTTGTAACACAAGCGTTACAAGGGATTTAAAAACAACGGGCGTTACATCATCAACATTTTGATTAACATGAGAAGCTCAATAAAATTATATTCAAAAGTATTTTTGAGAAGATGAATATTGATTGTCCTAACCTGATGCAAAACATAGGACTTCCTTTTGGCTTTTAACAGGAATAATCATATGGTCAATCACTTCGAAAGAAGGCAAAAGAAAATTCATGGTAATGGCCAACTTTACTATAGCAAATGTACAAATGAATTATTCTGTTATCCTTAGCCGAACTCTTTTGAATTCTTTCAGGGTAATCATCTCTACATATCAAGCATCATGACTTTTTGCGCCTGGTCAATAGCTAAGATGTTAGGTATTGCCATTAATGTTGCTTATTACAAACTTAATGTCTATAAAAATATTAGGCCAATTAAGTAAATTATCAAAGCCAATTCTGTATTGTTGGCTGCCATTTTCCTGTGAGATCCAAAACCTCCTAAAATGGAATTCATTAGAAAAGTGCAATATCCATAATGGATCTTAAATGTAATTTAGTGATTTTTTAAAAGTCAAATGATGTGAAAAAATGTACATTATCTTCACAAGTTTGAACTTGGCCTTACACCACAGGTTGTTAATCAACATTTAAGAATTGGCACTTCACTTAGTGGGATGATATGATTAGAAGAGTAGATGAGAAACATAAAACTAAGTTGAGTGTTGTTGAGATGAGAATGCTTAGGTGGATGATTGACTTGACACTTTGAGACAGTATGAAACGAATGTATCTATGAAAGGGCTGGGTAGCTCGAACACGACAAACAAAATTAGACAGTCATCTTAGATGGTTTGGTCACATTAAATGTTGATAATCTGATGATCTGATTAAGAGAGTAGATGTTTTAGATTCGACTTGTGTTGAGAAAAATAGAGGTAGACCAAAAAATACTCAAGCATTTTGTATAAACAATGATAATAATTTATTAGAGTTAAATGAAACTATGACTTTCAATAGAACACAATGGAGAAAAAAGATTCATGAAGCTGGCCATAGTTAGTGGGATGAAAACTTCATGTTGTTGTTGATGTGGTTGTAAGAATTGACACTGCAATTTAGTAGTCAATTTCTTAATCATCAGCTACTCGATGCATTGTTTGGGTATCATTAAACTAGAATGCATTTTATATCTTCATAAAAATCATATTTACTATTGAGACAATATTTTTTTAATAATAATATAATATCTTTAGGAGGAGAGAGAGAGAGAGAGAGAGAGAGAAGAGGAGGGGGGATGGTGCAAGAGATAAGAGTGGACAACGATTGCCCAATTATGAGTAGAATAACAGTGGAGGAATATACAATCAAGCAAAGGATGAATAGCATCATCAAGATGACGAATGGTGCATGTTTACGCAGCTGCAGCTGCGCTGTCCAAAGAAACTGTTGTGTAGAAGCTACTATGGGGAAGCTGGTTGTCTATTCAACTGTGGAACAGTTGTTTATGGAAAAAAAAAAAACTACCCTACCCCTATTTAGTAAATTTATTTGTAACAAAATTATGACTCTCATACATTCAGGTCCAGAAAACTCAGAACCGACCATATTTGTCTTCTCTTTCTCATTCTTCAACAAGACTTAAGCACCACCATCCACCATAAAGCAACCATTTAAGCTTTATTTCTTTAATTTTAATATAAAATTAATTGACTCGTGCCACAATAAAAAAAATTGAGAATTTGATAAATTAATTAATTACAGACAATGCACCTCCGAAACATTGATATTTATAAATTAAACATCCAAGCTATTTTTTTCAACTACCGGACCGATGCATCTACACATGCCACAATAAAAAAAAAAATTGAGAATTTGATAAAAATGAATAAATATGAGTTGGGGTTTTATCATAAATTTTGATGTTTGAGTGAGAATTTGAAAAATGGATGAGAGAGGATGCTTGATTTGTAAATAACAATGTTTTGGGTGCTCTCTATGTAATTGCCCCTGCAAATTATGGATAAGCTAAACATAATTGCCTTACAAAAAGCTAACACAGATAATAATAGATTTGAGTTAAATTTATAGTATAATGCACTTCTTGCTTTCAGTTAAAACATTCAAAGAAGCGACATAGCGTTTACACTCTAATATTATCACATTTCATAAAATATGTTGAAATAAAAAAATAAAAAAAACACCTGATTTATCAAAGCAACACAAGAACAGAGACTAAAGACAAGTAATCATCACACTACAGAATAAAGTCATGAGCGCTAACAAGAGAAATAGATCTTAAATGGAGTAAAAACTCATTTCAAAATTGAATTTTGACACAATTAGAAGCATGTTGTTTACTTCAATATCCTAAAAGGTTGGTTTTTTGGGCTCTTACAATCTACCTTTATTCTGCTCTTCTGCTGTGCTTTGAAGCTGGCTGTTTCCTCGAATGGTTTCTGCTCCAGAACTCTAAACACTGCTTGTGTTTCTCAACCTTTTTTCTCTTATGCTTCTCATAATCTTCATGGCTGAGAGAAGATGAAAAACTTTACATTAAGTACAAATAAATGAAAGTATCACCTTCTAAATTTGAAAATCTGAAACTCTAAATAAATCCTCAATAAAAAAGGGATATTTACACACCCGCCATCCAATTCTTAAGTATTTACGTATCTAATACCTAAACTTTGATTTTTTTACATGAATATCACTCAAATATTTCATATTATATCCAAAATACCACTAATTTTACTTTTAAAAAGTGAAATGCCCTTTTTCATGCATCAGTAAGGTGGAATATATGTATGGGTGTTAGATATGTGAATAGATAAGAATTGAGAGGTATGCATGTAAATCTTCCTAACAAATATCTGATGAAATTTTATTATCAGCAGCACAATAACGATTATGAGACAAATTGGCAGATTTGCCATTACATCGATCTGCTTCAGGTATAGTGCTTCTAACTTTCTAGAATACAGTCTAGTGAGGGTAAGAAAATCATTATTCTAGTACATCAGAAGGGAGGTAGTCAACCTTTAGACTTGTATCATGAGATTTTTTTTTTCTTTCTTTCAGCAGAACATTTCCAGTTGAGGTAGTTTCAAATACTGGTTTTACAAGAAGAAAATGAACTTACTTTTCAACCAGGACATAACCAATATTCCTTTTTGAATTGTATTGAATCTCATTAATCTGCATAACCTGGAAGTTTTGATCATCACACCTAGCAACTGCAGGCAGGCCAGGAAAATATCAAATAGATGAAATCAACGAAACTGGACGGAGGAGAAATTATTTAAGTGCTACAAACTAACCAGATGTTTGTTTCAGGAAATCTGTGTCTTCAGCATAATTAATCTTTACAGAGGAGTCTTCTTCATTAGCGTAGAACGTACTTCTATTAAATTCTTCAGTATAAACTGAACGGCTACCATGTTTAATGCCTTTTTTCCCCTTAGATTTTCTATTAATAGACTGTGGATGCTTTCTAGGTAGATGCCTGGAGGAGACGTCAATAGCTTGAAAATTCTTGGAAGTGGAGGCTTCATGTGAGTCAGCATTGGGATCATTAACTATCCTCGTACTTATTTTTTTTCTGAAAGCTATATGTTGTTTTTTCCTTTTCATTTGCTTGTTCTTTGGATGGTGCAATGACATTAGAAATAGCATTTTGCGCCCGAAAAATCCGCCTTTTTCTGATGAAGATTTTCTAGGCGTCTTTAACTTAGATTCACTCTGGTGGCTGCCATACAACAGGTTTTCTGTGATGATATTCTCACAAGTTTCCTGTTGAATACACCAAACTGTAGTACCAGACAGAAATGACTGAGCTTATATGTAAAATAAAAGGAATTCTCTCATGCAAATAAATACCTGGTTGTCCAACAGGGTTGTAACAACAGCTTCATTTAGGGTTGAATCATTCATGGTGTTTGATTGCCTTAAAACTTCTTCAAAATCATCCCGTGACGGTGACAGATCAGTCTCCATCTTGTTACTGGTATCACCTTTCTACAAACAAAATTGAAAGAGAAATGAGATCAAACATGTCCCATCCAAGTCTTTGAATAAAAGACATTGAATGAATATTTGAATTACCTTATTATCATCACCATCAGAAGGAAGCTTATAATCCATCAAAGGAAGAGGTTTTGTTGGCTCATGTGATGGTGATGTTTGGTGTATATTGGTAAATTCCCCATCATTAATTTGCAAATTTGAATATTTTGTTTCAACCTTTTCATCCTTATTAAAAAATAAACCTTCGGACTTGACTGATTCTTGCAATGAGGCATCCATTGCAGGAACAAGTCCAATGTGAGGTCTATCATCCGTAGGCTGGATGGAGCTGTAAATAGCAGTACTTGGCTTTATTTCCACCGAAGGGATCTCTTTATTTGCAATAGGGCTTGAAAAATCAGATTTAGGGACATTTTCAGCTGCCCCTTTAACTCCAGATGTTCTATTCCGAACATAAAATAACATATATGCTTCCCTTGAAAGAACAGTTTTCTCACTGACTTCTGTCACCTGCAATCAAGTTCTATGTCACAAATCTTGATGCTGAAGTCCAGTGTTTGCTAGGAAAATACACAATTTTTATGCGGAAGTGCCTACCAAAATTAAAAAAAATGAAAGCAGAAATACAAAATTGGAAAAAAAAAAAAATAAAAGACAAAAAAAAGAAAGAAAAAAAGAGAGCAAAAAAAGACTTGTGTAATTAAATTAAACCTTAGCCTATGCCCATGAAAAATGAGAGAATCCGATCCATCAGAAAATTAACAT
>JXCR01025972.1:2711-26043 GCA_002079205.1 Phalaenopsis hybrid cultivar
ATTATTTTGATTATAAGGGTATGAAATCATTGATTTCCAAAATTATACCCTTAAATTCAAAAGTCATTTTATGCTAACGAAGTTTCCAAAATTTTGATAATTATGGGTTATCACTTAAATTCAAAAGTTATTTTATGCTAATGAAATTTCCAAAATTTGATAATTATGGAAATTATCTTAAGATTTAGCGAAGTGAAATGAGTTTCTACCAATTAAGCCCGTTTTTTATTGCAAATCATCAGACAGGTTAATTNCTGGATAGATATCAATTCTAAATGAACCATGGATTAATGTATTGTGAAGATATGGTGTACCCTNACAAGGCTATAAAAATTTATAATCATTTATGAGCATTAATTAAGAAAATAGAATAAAAGTTTTAAAATTAGATTCAAATGATGTTTTAATATAAACAAAAATTTTTAAATCTTGCCTCAATCCTTAACATCTTATAATTATCTGATTAGGGTTATCAAAACGACTCTTTATTCGTGTATGTCTCGTATTCGGCTTGCTTGCACCCCTAGCTGTAAGCGCAGGAGTGTTATTGAAGTTAATCTCATTGAAAAATTTATTTCAAATTATTTAATGCTGAACACAATATATAGTCGTTGCTACCTCCATCTATATGCTGATTATTTTCTTTATTTTGATTATAATATCCATCGTCTTTTTCTTCTCACCAAAACCTACATACAATACTTGGAGAAAGTGAGATTGTTTGGTGGAAGGCATTTACGACTGAGCTAATGCTCTAGAATGCACCCATCAATGATTAAATTATGTTTCCGAGAGCTACCATGCAAAAGACAAATCCTGAGAATAGCGTGCAGCAAATGAAGCTGCTACACGCATTGTTATAACTAAAATTTATTATTGTACGATAAGTTTTTTTTTAATTTAAATTTGTCGATTATGTCCAAAAATAGAGCGTAGAGATCTAGAGAGACATAGACAAAGCGGGGGATAGTTGGAGATACAAATTTATTCCGTAAGGGCGAATTGGGTGTTTATTGGGCTCGTAGATCCATTTTCTTTCTTGAAAATAGAGGTTATACGAGGAGGAACCAAAAAACGTCTTTACGTGAAATGATCATCTTATTTATACATGATAGGAAGATAGAATATAAAATTAAATAATTACTTTCACCTTAAGAAGATTAACAGGGGCATTCTAGTTCTTTTATCACAACCGTTGGATTGCCTTGAGATCTGTGCAAACTCTTTTTTGGTGTGTGTGTGTGTATTAAATTCTACAATTTTCTTGCTTCTTGACAAAAATGATGCGATAAGGACAAAGAATTTTTTTTTAAAAAAAAAAAACATTATTGCATGAATTGATGAAGATGCTTCACAATTAGGCGCTCTATGCGCTTCATTTCCGCAGGTTTTTGGGTTTTCTCGTCGGCTCCAAAGCATTTTGCTCTGAACAGACTTTTTGGTTGGTGCTTGGTCCTTGGCAACGCGATATCCACTGTTAATTGATCATTCATTGAATGAACATTCAAGATGATTTCCTTTTGCCACTCACAGAGCTTGTCATTGTCGTGTACTGGATCATCTCCGGGGATGAGCACAATTCGGATGAGTAAATAGAGGGATCGATCATACGATTTTGATGTCTGGGTCATCCGCCTTTTTTTGGGTCAGATAGCTCATGGGTTCGGTTGGATGATCTTGGCGTATGGGTCGTTCACTTTTGTTTTGCTGGATGACTTATGCCATAATCGGAATATGTTTGGGGCATTGGAGTCAGCTTTTCTTGCATGGGTCTTAGTTGCTTGACTTTGGCGTCTGAGTCGTGCCCTTCTGGAATGATAGTCATTGCACCCTTTGTGAAACTTATAGTTACTATACTAAGAAACATTTCTGAATTGTTGTCTGATCAAAGTTGCGGGACTTAAGCTTATGGTGAGGGAAGTTTTCCTGCTAGCCTGTATTACTGATCATATATCTATAACATTGTCGTCGGCCGTTTTTTATATTTTCAACTGATCGAAAGTTCTTGACGTCGCTATCGGTTTTTCTACTCATATCTGATTCCCCAAGTGCTGGTATAAACTGCAGAAAATAATTTTTTTAAAAAAAATTGCCTTAAATTTTGATGTATTGATTGCTGCAAAGAATATGAATAATGTCCGTGGTTTGAAAGTCTTATTGAACCAAAAATTTGACATAAAAGACTTAAGTCCTACGAAGAAGATTCTTGGAATGGAAATTCATTGAGACAAATGTTCAAGACGATTATGTTTATCTCAACTAGACTATGTTGAGAAAGTGCTAGACAGGTTTGAGTTGAGCAAAGCAAAGCCTGTAAGCACTCCTTTGGCAAATCATTTTAAGCTTTCTTCAGAGTAGTGTCCTAAGACAGATATAGAAATCGAAGACATGGTAAAGATTCCATATGCCAGTGTCGTTGGCTGCTTGATGTATACAATAGTATGTACTCATCCTGATTTGAATCATGTCGTTAGCAAGTCTGCAAATACTTGGCTAAACCTGGAAGTGACATTGGAAAGAGTGGATTTTCAGGTATCTAAAGGGTTTTGTAGGACATTGAATTATTTTTGGTAGTCAGCAGAATGATCCTGTAGTTGTGTGGTACATTGATTCAGAGTATACAAGTGATTTAGATGGCAGAAGGTCTACAAATGGGTATGTGTTTACTCTTGGTGGAGGGCCTATATGTTGGAAATCAATAATTCAGTCTAATATGGCAATATCTACAACTGAAGCTGAGTAAATGGCAGTAGCTGAAGCTACAAAAGAAGCCTAATGGCTTGCTGGGCTAGTAAAGGAACTGGGCATTGAGCAAGGTGGAGTTCAGTTGCATTGTGACAGTCAGAGTGCTATTTATCTGGCTAAGAATCAGGTGTACCATGCGAGAACTTAACACATTGATGTCAAGTATCACAAGATCAGAGAATTGATCGTTTATTGTGAGATATTGTTGCAGAAGGTTCATACTAATGAGAATGCAACTGATATGTTGACCAAGCTAGTTACTATTAACAAGTCTTTGCATTGCTTGGACTTGTTTAATGTTTGCAGTTGCTAGAGAAGCATAGTGGCCCAACCCACTTCTGATATGTAAGAAACTCCATGATGTATTTCTTCTAAGGGGCTGGATATTCGCCAAGGTGGAGATTTGTTAGGTATGACTCATGTACCATATAACAGACATATGCTGGAGCGGAGCGGAAGATTCTGTCCAAATCAGTAGAGTTTCCTTATGTGGGTTGGGGGTGAAGTACAAGAGTAATTTGGTAATTACATATTGTACTCAAAGATTTTTTAGGGTTATAAATAGGCATGTATGTAACCCTAAGTCTTATTCCATATTCTATATTTTGTACTCTTTTCTGAATAGTGAAAAAAAGCTGCCGCTCTACTTCCGAGGACGTAGGCATCTTTGTCAAACCTCGTTAAATCTCTTTGTGTTCTTCTGGATTTGTGTCGATTCTTATTTTTCTGCACCCTAATTTCTCAACAGAATCCAAATTCATCCAATCATGCCCAAGGAATAGTGTGTTGATGCAAAGGGAGAGAAAGTGGAAGTGAGAGGGATAGGTGGAGAGGAAGACTTGCCCCTCAGGTAAATAAGGTGTTCTTGGGGCTTTTAGACACATTTTATTCTTTGAAAAATAGAAGTTACAAGAGGGGGGAACTGCAAAGCCCATTTACATGAAAGGATTTTTCTATTTATAGATAAGAGGATGACAAAGTACAAAATTTCATAATTAGGGTTGCTCTAAGGAGAGCAGTTGTATTGCCTTGAGATTCGTGTAAACTATTTTTAGGTGTATAATTATATATCATTTTTGTGATTTGAGTGCTATAAAAAAATTATACATCATATTACCTGAGTGAAAAAAAGTATGAAGCAATCCCTAATTGTTAGTTAATGTAAAATACTTGAAGCGTGTAGTTTGATTTTAATAAAAATGAATATTTACAGCTGTCGCGGACTTGCTAAAGATGATACTGTTGAAATTGAAGATATGCTTGGAAATGTCGCCAACTTAGCTAATGAGTACTTGAATTTATAGCCAACTTGATAAGTTAGATGGTGTTGCAACAAGTGTGTTAGCCTTGACTCGACAAGTTGCATTCAAGGAAGAAGTCAGCTGCTCTTGTGCTTCAGCAACTCAACCAAAACATAACATGTAACCTAGACATTGTGCAAGTGCTCCTGGAGATGTCTTAAAATGATAAAATTTGGCATATTTGAGATGCATCTGAGCAAGTTCATGACCACCAAAATGGTTTGAAGTGGTTTGAGAGTGTTAGCGTGAACACTTCATGCTATACTTAAAACTAGTAGACTAGAACCATTTTTTTGGAAGTTAATTTGTTCCTTGCGGGACAACCAAAAACACTCATATCCGTATATTATTTAAGTGACATATGTTTACATGATTGCCTCATATTTCACAGTAGTTTCAAATATTAAATTTTTGGCGTCGTTGCCTGAGAATGACGATAAATTTTCATTTTTAAGAAAAATTTTAGCTGCACCATTAAGGTTTATACTTGAAACTTGATGTATCATATTTTTATTGTAGTTTACTTTTTATTTTCTGTGTTAGATAATCAAAAAAATGTCATTGTGCGTGTTTTATGTTTTTGTTTTTTCACATATATTATTATTTTATTTTATTTTTCTATTTTTTTTTGTGAAAATATATTTTCTACAAGATTTAGGGTCATACACTTTCCTGTTTTAGGTTTACATGCATAGTACCAAAGCTGTAGATTTAGTGTCTTTTGACACCCCCCTTTTTGAAAAATTGCAAAACTAAAACATGACTCTTAATGAAGTTCAAGTGAATTATACCATTACTTAAATAAAATTATAAATAATAGTATCTGCATTGGATAAATTTATGTCTTACTTGATTGGTACCAGATTCATGGTTTACACTAATCATAATGTTATCAAATATCTTGTGAAGAAGAAAGATCCTAGGCTCCTTTTTATCAGATGGGTCCTCTTGTTCCAAGAATTTGATATTGAGATTGTGAATATGAAAGGAAAAAAAAAACAAAGTAGTTGACTACTTGTCTAGACTTAAGCAGGAAAACTGAAGATTCTCTTGTTGAAATTAATGAATGCATTTTTGACGAGTAACTTATTAACATTTATGATGAAAACATTCCTTAGTATTCATATATCATAAATTTCATTATTAATAGCATAAATCTATACAATCTAACAAAACACTTAAAAAATTTATTTATGATGTAAGAATCTACTGTTGAGATGAACCCTACATCTTTAGAAAGTGTAAAGATCATTTCATTAATTGGTGCATCCTTTTGAAAGAGGTCAACAAAATCATAAAATCTTTACATGATTTAGAGTTTGAAAGACATTTTGAAGGTTTTAGAAATGATTCTAAATCTTGCGATTTGGATTATATTAGTTTATCCTATTTAAGAATGTAAATGATTATATCAGAAGATGTGATTAATGTTGGAGCGGGAGGGGGGTGTTATTTCTCGAAGAGCTAAAATTCCCTTGTATTTTATATTGAAAGTGGACATTCTTTTTGTTTAGGGGATTAACTTTATAAGATTATTTGTGCCTTCTCTAAGGAATCTTTATATTTTGATAGCAGTATAATATGTCTCAAAGCGGATAGAGTTATGGCTCTTCTTAAGTGTAGTTGTTAGGGTGCTCAATTTTTTTTTAAGAAATAAAATTTTAGTAGATTTAGAATGCCCGGGGTGATTATTAGTAATGGGGGGAGCTATTTNATATAACAGACATATGCTGGAGCGGAGCGGAAGATTCTGTCCAAATCAGTGGAGTTTCCTTATGTGGGTCGGGGGTGAGGTACAAGAGTAATTTGGTAATTACATATTGTACTCCAGGGTTTTCTAGGGTCATAAATAGGCATGTATGTAACCCTAGGTCTTATTCCATATTCTGTATTCTGTACTCTTTTCTGAATAGTGAAAAAAAGCCGTTGCTCTGCTCCCGAGAACGTAGGCATCTTTGTCGAACCTCTTTAAATCTCTTTTTGTTCTTCTGGATTTGTGTCGATTCTTATTTTTCTGCGTCCTAATTTCTCGACAGAATCCAAATTCATCCAGTCATGCCCAAGGAATAGTGTGCTGATGCAAAGGGAGAGAAAGTGGAAGTGGGAGGGATAGGTGGAGAGGAAAACTTGCCCCTCAGGTAAATAAGGTGTTCTTGGGGCTTTTAGACACATTTTATTCTTTGAAAAATAGAAGTTACAAGAGGGGGGAATTGCAAAGCCCATTTACATGAAAGGATTTTTCTATTTAGACATAAGAGGATGACAAAGTATAAAATTTCATAATTAGGGTTGCTCTAAGGAGAGCAGTTGTATTGCCTTGAGATCCGTGTAAACTATTTTTAGGTGTATAGTTATATATCACTTTTGTGACTTGAGTGCTATAAGAAAATTATATATCATATTACCTGAGTGAAAAAAGTATAAAGTAATCCCTAATTGTTAGTTAATGTAAAATACTTGAAGCGTGTAGCTTGATTTTAATAAAAATGAATATTTGCAGTTGTCGCAGACTTGCTAAAGATGATACTGTTGAAATTGAAGATATGCTTGGGAATGTCACCAACTTAGCTAATGAGTACTTGAATTTATAGCCAACTTGATAACTTAGATGGTGTTGCAACAAGTGTGTTAGCCTTGACTCGACAAGTTACATTCAAGGAAGAAGTCAGCTGCTCTTGTGCTTCAGCAACTCAACCAAAACATAGCTTGTAACCTAGACATTGTGCAAGTGCTCCTGGAGATGTCTTAGAATGATAAAATTTGGCATATTTGAGATGCATCTGAGCAAGTTCATAACCACCAAAATGGTTTGAAGTGGTCTGAGAGTGTTAGCGTGAACACTTCATGCTATACTTAAAACTAGTAGACTAGAACCATTTTTTGATTTGCAAGTTAATTTGTTCCTTGCGGGACAACCAAAAGAACTCATATTCGTATATTATTTAAGTGACATATGTTTACATGATTGCCTCATATTTCACAGTAGTTCATATAATAAATTTTTAGCGTCGTTGCCTGAGAATGACGATAAGTTTTCATTTTTAAGAAAAATTTTAGCTGCACCGTTAAGGTTTATACTTGAAACTTGAAGTATCATATTTTTATTGTAGTTTACTTTTTCTTTTCTGTGTTAGATAATCCAAAAAATGTCATTGTGCATGTTTTATGTTTTTGTATTTTCACACATATTATTATTTTATTTTATTGTTGTATTTTTTTGTGAAATTATATTTTCTACAAGATTTAGGGTCATACACTTTCCTGTTTTAGGTTTACATGCATAGTACCGAAGCTGTAGATTTAGTGTCTTTTGACACCCCCTCCAAAAAAATGCTAAATTTTTTTTGAAAAATTGCAAAACTAAAACATGACTCTTAATGAAGTTCAAGTGAATTATACCATTACTTAAAGTAAATTATAAATAATAGTATCTGCATTGGATAAATTTATATCTTACTTGATTGGTACCAGATTCATGGTTTACACTAATCACAATGCTATCAAATATCTTGTGAAGAAGAAATATCCTAAGCTCCTTTTTATCAGATGGGCCTCTTGTTTCAAGAATTTGATATTGAGATTGTGAATATGAAAGGAAAAAAAAGCAAATTAGTTGACTACTTGTCTTGACTTGAGCAGGAAAACTTTGAAGATTCTCTTGTTGAAATTAATGAATGCTCTTTTGACGAGCAACTTATTAACATTTCTGATGAAAACATTCCTTAGTATTCATATATCATAAATTTCATTATTAATAGCATAAATCTATACAATCTAACAAAACACTTAAAAAATTTATTTATGATGTAAGAATCTACTGTTGAGATGAACCCTACATCTTTAGAAAGTGTAAAGATCATTTCATTAATTGGTGCATCCTTTTGAAAGAGGTCAACAAAATCATAAAATCTTTACATGATTTAGAGTTTGAAGGACATTTTGAAGGTTTTAGAAATGATTCTAAATCTTGCGATTTGGATTATACTAGTTTATGCTATTTAAGAATGTAAATGATTATATCAGAAGGTGTGATTCATGTTGGAGGGGGAGGGGGTGTTATTTCTCGAAGAGCTAAAATTCCCTTGTATTTTATATTGAAAGTGGACATTCTTTTTGTTTAGGGGATTAACTTTATGAGATTATTTGTGCCTTCTCTAAGTAATCCTTATATTTTGATAGCAGTATAATATGTCTCAAAGACGATAGAGTTATGACTCTTCTTAAGTGTAGTTGTTAGAGTGCTCAAAATTTTTTTAAGAAATAAAATTTTAGTAGATTTAGAATGCCCGGGGTGATTATTAGTAATGGGGGGAGCTATTTTTGTATTTTAAAATCGAGATAATAGTAACAGAATATGAGATTTTTACTGCTTATCATCACTGAAGGAGATGATTAGCAGATGTGTATAATAGAGAAATCATGAGAATTTTGGCAAAAAATTGTCAATCTTAGTAGAAAAGTCTGGTCTCTGAGGCTTGATGATACTTTATGGGCTGTAGGATAATTTATAAGACACTCATAGAAATGTTCCCATGTAGGTTGGTAAAGCATGTCCTTCTCTGCCTATTGAGCATTTGNACTTATCATCACCGAAGGAGATGATTAGCAGATGTGTATAATAGAGAAATCGTGAGAATTTTGACAAAAAACTGTCAATCTTAGTAGAAAAGTCTGGTCTCTGAGGCTTGATGATACTTTATGAGCCTGTAGGATAACTTATAAGACACTCATAGAAATGTTCCCATGTAGGTTGGTAAAGCATGTCCTTCTCTGCCTATTGAGCATTTGAGGAATTCAACTTAAATATCAAAAGTTTGACAAAGAAAAAATTACTATGGTTGAATGACTTAGAAGAAATTAAAGATGAAGCTTATGTGAATGCTAAGATTTTAACGAAAAAGATGTAGAAGTGACATGAGCAAAAGCTCATTTGAAAATTAATTAAAGCTAGACAAAAAAAAAACTTTGCTATATAATTCAAAACTAAGATTATTTATAAGAAAACTAAATCTAGGTGGTCGTGACCGTTCATTGTGGTAAAAGTATATCCTTTTAGAGCTGTCAATATAGAAAATAAAAAATTTTCCAATCTTGTAAACTAAATGGCCAAAGATAAAGTTGTCTTTTGAGAGTGATAGGATTCATGATAGAGAAACTCTGACCTTCATTTAGCCAAATTAGTGGATCTAGCACTGTATAGTTGAGGACACTAAACCAAGTGTTATTTGGGAGGCAACCCAAGCATTATCTTGGATTTGTTATATGTTGCATTTTTTTAATACTTTTTAGTGTTTGGGCGTTTAGTTTGCTTGACTTCTTTTTAGGAAGTTATAAGAATGATTGGGGTGTCTAGAACATATGTGGTTTTCATGATAGCACCAACCCGCTGGGCAGGCACCTAGATGCCATCATTAGTGCCCATGCACCACACTTTGTGCCTAAAAGCTGGCCATTGACAGGTGTCTAGGCACTACACATAGCACTTACAAAATTCTTTATTGAGAAGGAGCCCAAGTGTTACACTTTACACATAGCGCATATGCCCACTCAAAATACGGATCTATATTCTAAATTATGTGTGGACCTCTCTCGATCATCCATTTTTCTTGCCCTATTTTTTATCAGATGCCCTTGCCATTTTTCTTTCCTTAGCCATAAGAAGGGGCTAGAAAGAGAAGGGAAAAGAAGGAGAAGGTGGAAGAGCATCATCTATGAATTCCATTCTGCTTAAAGGTACGATATTCTTTGAATTTCTTTCACTTTCTTCCAATCTCTCTCTCTGAATAGATTGTGGGTTCTTTCTCCTCATTTCCTTATCTCATTTTCTTAGCCTCCATTTTCATGCTTCCCTGGGCCTAAGACTAAAGGTGGGAAGAAGCAAATTTTCCTTGGCTCCAAAATAGTTTGTTATTGTCAAAGTTGTAGAACTATACAATGACCTTTTAGTGCAAAGAAGTTCATACCTGAGAGAAAATTTATTGAGCTAGGAGGAAGATAGAGGGTAAAATTGTTGAGAGAAAATGTGAAAGATTTTATTATGAAATTGGGGTTGTAGTAATATCGGTTGTGCAAGAATTATATGCTAATCTAAAGGAGCGTAAGAGGACAAGGTTTTTGGGCTAGAGATGTAACTAGATTTTAGCTCCATTAAAATCAACTCACTTTTTGATCAACATGATATTCCTGATGATATGTACTAAGGTTTTATTCCTTTTAAAGCTTATCTTGATGAAATCATCAAGTTTTTGACAGACAATTTTAGTAAATGGAAGACATATGATAATAAGAAGATTAATTTCCATGTCGTTAACTTGAATATCAAGTCAAAGGTCTGACATCCTTTCTTTTTGACTAAACTCTTGCCTTCAACTAATTTGAGTTATGCTACTAGAGATATAACTATTTTGATCTTTTATGTACAACAGAATAATTCTATAGATATGGGAAATTTAATCAACAACTTGATCTACAATATCCATAACGGTGGAACTACTTTTGAGCTAGGGTATCCTTCTATTATTTTTGCTTTGTGTATGGAGACAGGTGTGAGTTTGAGAGTAGCGAAGAATAGCTTCATCTCCTTAAAACTATATCGAAGAAGATTTTAAATATTGACTTAGGATTGGGTTAGTATTCAAAATCATTAAAGAATGAACTTAATTAGATAAAATAATTCTCAATGAAAATAAAAAGAAATAGAAAATCAGAAGAAAAACAAAAAAGGCTCATGCTTTCGAAGAAAAAAAAAAGCTTGAGATTTAAGTCAAAATAAAAAATGACACCGACACACCTTTCTAATAAGTCAAATGATTAAAAGCTTCACTACCTTCTCCCAAAAAAATTATATTTAAAAAATAATAATGGAATTAACATTATTTAAGTGCAGAACTAACTCAATTTTATGTATGAAGTATTAATTTCATGATAGTCAGAACTCACATAAGTAGTTTATGATGAATTATAATATATATATATATATANATATTAGGAAGTTTTTCTAAAAGTCTTACCCAAAGAAGTGACCTGTGCACTTTGATTTTTATATATACTAAATTATTAAAAAGATTTGAATTTCATAATCCAAAATATACCCTAATTGTTTTTGCTAATTTTAATTTTATATTTTGAATTTACTTGAGGGAACATATTATTTAATTTTGAGAGAACTTGATGTGAAATAAAATGTGACATAAATTAGGTGTTTAATTTGTTATTTATGTTAGTTTTATACTAGTAAAATGTGGATTTGCTGTGTTTTTACAGGAATAGGTGTGGATAGCTTTCTTAGGTAAAGAAAAGAGCCAAAATGAGAGTTTCAATGAACTAGCACCCAGGCACCTGAAGCCAGAGCAACAAGTTCTTAGACACTAGTACTAGAAACCTGAAGGTCATGCAATAGACACTCAAAAGCTAGTTCTAGGTGTCTAGGCTCCTGAAGCCATAACAAGAAGCGCCCACAAACCAATTTTGGGTGATTACACACCCATATGCATGAAAGTAGGTTCAGACGGATCCTTTCATTGTGAAACTTAAATTTTCTCATGTGAAATGTTTATGTGACTCTTTTGACAGTGCATTTGAAGAAAGAAGACTTGTAAGAGTGACAGGAGAGTATTGAGATTATTGTGAGGGCTTGTGTAAGGAATTTTAAGGGATGATTTGTGAGAGTTTTATCTTGTCATTTGTAAGTACTATTCAGTTAATTTGGTGAAGAAGGAGGAGAGTTCTGAGGGAGCATTTCCAAGGTTGTACTCTATCAAGTTCTTTCATTTCTAAATTTTTGTGTTTAATTCACTTTAATGAAGAAAATCTTATTTTGTTGTTTAAAATCATGTGTAGAACTCATAACTCATTTTCCCTCTTGAATATGTAGTAAAGGACATGAAATTTAATTATGTTATTTGATTGAATTAAGTTTTCTTCATGTTGATTTTTAATCTTCTGCTCTTAATTTATTTTCAACCTACCTAGTTTCTTTGTTAAAACTTGATTTGAATGATGGGTTTCAGCAGAAAACTCAGTGGAACATTAGGATAAAGCAAACTGATTTAAGAGAATAGAAATTTTGCTTCTATAATAGTGCAATCTTATAGGGGGATTCAGAATCCTGGGAATTTTTGAATGATTTAGGGAACTAAAATATAATATGAAATTCCAAGGCATCTTTGACCATTTGAAGGGGCTATGGTGGAGATCTAGTCTTGATTGCCACCGATAACTATATCATTTTGTTAAGTCAAGGTTTCAAAAATCCGAACTAGTGGAGAATCTTTCACTTGATAGAAACCTTCACGTACTTTAATTAGGTTTTGTTTTTGCAAAACTTTGGAATAGAAACTTGAGAATCTCTAAAATTCAAACACTTCGTGCTAGAATTAAAACCACTAGACTAGCACTTTCTTTCGAGCAACATTTATACTTACGTGATTGCCACATGCTTCACAACAGTTTCAAGCATCCAAAATGTCCAATCACTCAACCACATCTTATCCACTCAGATCTGTTTATTATTTGAGCAACACATATGTTTACGTGATTTTCACCCACTACACAACTGTTTTAGGAAGCATAAATGTCCAATCACTCTACCACATCTCATTCACTAGCTTATCAAGATTTCAACTCATTTTCCCAATACCTCTATACAAAATCACAACCACAAGTCAATAGAAATTATTTTTTTCTATTGTGAATGCCATCATAGTCTCTGAAATAGGTTTCTTTGGCCACACTTTTTGACTAATTTTTTGACTCAATGAGCATAATTCTTAAGAGTAAAACTAATACATGATATTATATGTGATTATATAAGTAAGAAAATAATAAAAAGCCATTATCTGATAAAAATTAAGTTCTATTGAGTACAAGTAATAAATTATCAGAAATATTATTTCAATAATAAAAATTGATAAGTTTGTGAATAAGAAAATAACTATATTATATTCTATAAGGAATTTAATGTCNGCTAGTTTCTCTGTTAAAACTTGATTTGAATGATGGGTTTCAGCAGAAAACTCCATGTAACATTAGGATAAAGCAAACTGATTTAAGAGAATAGAAATATTGCTTCTATAATAGTGCAATCTTGTAGGGGGATTCAGAATCCTGGGAATTTTTGAATGATTAAGGGAACTAAAATGTAATATGAAATTCCAAGGCATCTTTGACCATTTGAAGGGGCTATGGTGGAGATCTACTCTTGATTGCCACCGATAACTATATCATTTTGTTAAGTCAAGGTTTCAAAAATCCGAACTAGTGGAGAATCTTTCACTTGATAGAAACCCTCACGTACTTTAATTAGGTTTTGTTTTTGCAAAACTTTGGAATAGAAACTCGAGAATCTCTAAAATTCAAACACTTCGTGCTAGAATTAAAACCACTAGACTAGCACTTTCTTTCGAGCAACATTTATACTTACGTGATTGCCACATGCTTCACAATAGTTTCAAGCATCCAAAATGTCCAATCACTCAATGACATCTCATCCACTCAGATCTGTTTATTATTTGAGCAACACGTATGTTTACGTGATTTTCACCCACTACACAACTGTTTCAGGAAGCATAAATGTCCAATCACTCTACCACATCTCTTTCACTAGCTTATCAAGATTTCAACACATTTTCCCAATACCTCTATACAAAATCACAGCCACAAGTCAATAGAAATTATTTTTTTCTATTGTGAATGTCATCATAGTCTCTGAAATAGGTTTCTTTGGCCACACTTTTTGACCAATTTTTTTGACTCAATGAGCATAATTCTCAAGAGTAAAACTAATACATGATATTATATGTGATTATATAAGTAAGAAAATAATAAAAAGCCATTATCTGATAAAAATTAAGTTCTATTGAGTACAAGTAATAAATTATCAGAAATATTATTTCAATAATAAAAATTGATAAGTTTGTGAATAAGAAAATAACTATATTATATTCTATAAGGAATTTAATGTCTAATTTAATTATAGTTTTTTAATTAATAAGATAAACGATGACTTTCTTGTTTGTTTTTTTTATAATATATAATGTCAAAGTAATCATCAAAATATTATGATAAATTCAATAATTCATAATTTGATATACTGAATACTGTTAGAAATAAGTGATGGATGATGTTTTAGAAGTTTATTCATCTTATATTAATAATTAATCCTCTATTCTTGATTTCATTTAGTCACTGTTAGTTCCTTCATTTTTTTTTCATATTTAGGTTCAACCCTTGTGTATATAGCAAGGATAAATTAAACTAGTAAGAAAAAAAAAAATAGAGAGAGAACTTGAAAGCAACAAAGTTATATGTTTCATGTTATCATATTTAAGCAAATATTGGCTGTCATTTGAGGTTTACCCTCTAACCTCTTATCTATATATTTGAGTTAACATTCATCACTATAGAGTTAACTACAATTATGTAATATAAATAGAATAAATTAACAAAACAAAATAAATTTTTACTGCTTAAAATGAATGCACAGAATTATCTTACAGCAACTGATACCGAAAAAACAGTTGGGCCAAGTCTGTTGGCCATTTTGGCGATGTACGGTCCCTGCTCCAGTAGACGCACGCATTTCAAGGTCTGACTTCCTATCATATTGGCCCAGTTTATATCATCCAGCAAGAAGGACATTTCGAAAGAGGCCATCTTTCATATGACAAAGTGAGCTTTACATAAATACCATACAATTCTAATGAATTTGCAGCAGGACCGTTTTGGGCAGTTTATTTAATGCGAAAATGCACTTGGCCGGTTTGATTAAACTGTGATTTAGCAAGCGTTTTCACATCGCACTTATCTAGATGCGGTGATAGCTTTTTGACTGCGGTTTGTCTTTTCAAAAAAAATAAAAATTTGTATTAGCTACCGCGTCTAGCTTATCAACAGATTATTTTTAATCAGTTTATCAGCATATTATTCAATAAGCTACAACTGCCCCAAATAGACCCTAAGTCTTAAATTTTCATATTTATAGGCATAACACAAATCTTCAACATTGCACCGAAAGTGAAATGTATAATTATTTAACTTTGTAAAAGTCATATATACCTTTTGTTTATGGCATCAAAATTGTATGATTATAACATGAAACTTTAGGTTTTGGAGATAATTTTTGCATAACTTATAAATCTTTCATTTAAATGCAAATATCAATAGATTTTCCCAACCATTTCTCTCTTTCTATTGTTATATACCAAGCTACTAAAGCTTAAAGCTTTATCTATTTACTTCATTTGAATACATCTAATCCCTTATTATGTAATCATTTTATGATAAATAAAAAATCATTCATTTGATTTCTAATACGAAAAATTAATAGAACTTAATACACCACAAAGAAAAAGATGCTTCATTTCATGATTAAGAAGTCACTCTTACATATATGCCCTGAGAAAAAAAATGTTCTATTTAGTGTAGATCTAAATGACATTTTAAGGATATAAAGGGAAACCTAAATAAAAATCTAAACTAAATTAGTGTTAACAAAATAAAATGCAATATGTAATACATAAAATTAAGGATAGGTAAATAACAATGCAACATAAATTGTTGGTAATGCTAATAACATATAAAAGATGCTAGTTTTCTTAATCATTATTGTAAAGACTATGCAACTAATAAATAAGGTTTGATAATATAATAAAAAATTAAGAAAAAAAATTTGTTTGATTCTTAGCAACTTGAACTCAAATAAATTAGCATGCGATAATAGGAATTCATGTAACTAACATTTCAAAATTTAAAGAAGGCATTTATATACATAAGACATAATTCTTATAAATTTTCATATCTAACATCTAAACTTCAATGTTTATATACATAACATTCACATTTTAAACATCACATAAAAAAAAAAAATTTATTGTAGTGACTATTTACTAGTGAAAAACATATTTTTATACATAGTTTTTTAAGACCAATGTGTACTAAATATAAATATCATCTTTAAGTTTTTAGATATGTAAGTGGGCAAGAATTGTGTGGTTTGTATATAAAATTTTCAATTACAAAACACAATTATATTTTAAATGTATTAATTCAAATTCAATTCAAAACTCTAATGCTAAGCATTATGAAACACACTCCCATCATTAAAAGAACTCTAGGAAAAAGCAAAAGTTTAGGATACCTCTTGGATAATAGTTTGACAAAATATGAATTGCTCACTAGTTGGAATCATAATGCAATTATCTATTTCTAACATGCAACAACTAAACATATAACCAAATATGAATTTAGAGGGTAAACGACACGAATATGTTACTAACAAGTATGAAGAGAACTAGTTGATAAATTCTTCTAATGGAAGTGTCCTTATCATTTCTTCTTCATGTGGCTTTGATTTCAAGTGATAAAGAAAGATTGTGCGCTCCAAAATAATGGAACGTGTATAGAGTGGGCCATGGAGTGAAGGGCTTAATAGTTTTATTTGGTACAAGAGGATAAAGGTCAACTCAATAGAAGTGATTTAAGGCTTTGAAGTTTTTAGAAAGGTTGAGATCTACGGGTTGCCATAATCAACCAACGAAAGATTTTAAGTTAATTTTTAGGTGATTGATTTTGTGAAGAGTTGTTTTTTTTAATAAATTTTATGTGGAACTTAAAATGATTTTAAAGCGAGATATGATGATATTTGTATTCTATGAAAAACTTTAGATATCTAAAAAAATTATTGTAAGAATTTTTATATGATATGATACCGAGTTTTGGTGTATGGAATTGAAGAAAGGCATGATTGCTATCTGGATATATGTTTGGCTTGTTTGCTTAACTTGACCAAGAACAAGAGAACATAACTTATAAGTTGAAATATTTATGATTGTCTCATCGGACTAGACTCACTTGACAAGAAATTCAATGGAAATGAACTTTAAATGATCTAAGCATCAATTTCTAAAATTTTGGCCCAAATATTTGGGAGGATTGAGATTCGAATAATATGTGAAAACTTATATTTTTAAGATGAATTTTCTTGTGATGCCTCTAAACTAATGTTGAAATCATCCTATCTTTTTTATAGTCTAGTAAAATAAAAAATAAAAAAAAATGAAAAAAGAAAATTTTTTTGAATGAAGCTCAACTTATTCAAATAGAGCTTGAAAATACTTTGAATTGCTTTGAAGTTATACGTAAATATAATGTTTAAAGCTTCTTTTAAAACAATGAATGCTTGTGATTGGGCTTTCAGCTCTTTAATGCTAGCCCATTTAGGCCTGAAACAAAAGAAGTCCATAATTTAAGAAAAAAATAAAAAGGAACGTGGACTTTCAAACCAATTTGAAAAGGCAAAGTTAGAAGAACATTTGAGAAACTTACATGGATAAAATTAACATTTTAATTTAGGTTTGGGTCTATACCCATTTACCCATTTAAAATAAAGAAGATTAAATTAAAATAATAAGAACATTCAAGTGTAATCTAACTATGGTTATGAGTTATTTGGTGCATTATAAGAGCATCTGAGAAGCATATTTTACTTTTATAACTTAAACTTTAATTATACTTTATTAGACAAATATGATCTACATGCATCCATAGTATATGTATATGAAAATGCACAAATACCTTAAAAGAGAATTCAAAGCTTACCAGCAAAACATAATGAATTCTTCTGCTTTTTCTGGTCCTTTTTATTCCTTCATGGCATTTATTCACAAGAGAATATCTACAAAAAGACTTACATTTCCTTGATTCCTTCAGCAATTTTCATAATCTATGTATAGATTCAAGTTTAAGGGTACAATTACACACTAAGGCAGGCCATTGAATTTCAAACTCAGTTGTTTTGATACGAGTAATCAAGTACCAACTGCCAAAAATGAATCAACAACCACCTCTCAGGATCACTAAAGGGAGTGGGACCTGTCTCATTCGAGGAGGGGTACTCGCTCCAAGATCAAATTGCTTAATGTTGAATTACTACTAAAGCCGAGTAAACTGACAAGAATGTAACAAATTTGGCACATAGAAAATAAACGACAAGATGCAGTGCCGCCAGAGATAACATTAAAAATGATGCCAACATTAGAAGGAGACAAGAAGGGATCAATCATATATCCTTGAGAATTTTGCATGATGAATGCTTGTTTTGTACTATATGTAAGAATCCTCTATAAATAGAGAAAAATTTATGCCCTAAATTATGAGAGTAGATACTCTTCCTTTATGAGAGATATCATCTTTCCCATCCTTAAGTTTCTCTTACCTTCCTTCCTAACTTTTGCCTCAAGGTTTGAGTCATCTACAGATAAATCAGGATCCAATAATTTATATTCATTAATGTCTCTAGTATTTAGCTATCAATAAATTTAAGGTACAAATGAAATGTTGTTAGAAGAGAGAAAAAAATATTAAAATAATAAAATTAGGATCAACCCCAGAATACTCCTCTAGGTGCCATATGCCACCAAATTCATCATTCAGGCACTCGCAAGTTAAAAATAAAAATAAAAATAAACAGAAACACACATACGCGCACGCGCGCACGCACGATTAAAAGCTTGGTCGTAAAAATGAGGAGCATCGTAGGTTAAAATTGACTTGATTTCTTTGATTCATTCACATATTTGAGGGCCAGTCTCCTCTATTATCTCCTCAAAGCTTTAATTTCAAAATGAAATATTTACATACATAACTCTCAATTCCTAAGTATTTACATGGCTATCTAAACTTCATTTCTTACATATATGCCATCTTACTTGGGCATGAAAAAGTGTATTTCATAGTTTAAAAGTTAAAATAATGATATATATATATATATATATATATATATATATATATATATATATATATATATATATATATATATATATATATATATATATATATATATATATATATATATATATATANTGACAACAAAAGAATTACACAGCATTATATCACCTATTTTTTTCTTAGTAGTGTAAATTTGGAAATCCATGTTTTCTTGCAATGGGAATTACTCTTCACTTTAGCCCTACTCATCACCTAAACACAGATGGGCTAATCAAGCTGACAATCTAAAATTTTTTTAAATATTTTTGGTGCTATATCATAATTGATAATCATGGACTAAGTTTAGTTCTTGGACAAAGTGCCGATATAACCTCTTCTCTTATCTTATCACAATTCAATCTATTTATTGGTAACTTTTACCCCACTCTAATCATATTGATAAAAATCATCTCTAATAGATTTAGTGGGTGGTTGCCTATAGCACTAATATTAGATATTCTTCATGAACATNAAATTTATGTTTTAGGTGGTGTTTTATCAGCCCTTTCAAAATTCAACTTTTAAGATTTTTAATATTAACTTATGAAATTTATCTTTCTATTTTTTTTAAAAAATTACTAGTTCTATATTTTATATCACACTAAAATGTAATTTTCTGAAAAATAGAATTACTTTTTGATGAATATAAAGTTTTTTGATAGATCTATGACTTAATTTTTAGATCNTTAGGTGGTGTTTTATCAGCCCTTTCAAAATTCAACTTTTAAGAGTTTTAATATTAACTTATGAAATTTATCTTTCTATTTTTTTTAAAAATTACTAGATCTATATTTTATATCACACTAAAATGTAAGTTTCTGAAAAATAGAATTACTTTTTGATGAATATAAAGTTTTTTGATAGATCTATGACTTAATTTTTAGATCTTTATTAAATATGTTTTTTAGTAAGATTATTTATTTTATGTTCAAGATATTTGATGTTTTCAGCTATAGTAATTTTTAGTTTGGTGAGATTAAATCCGAATTTGTTTTATTTATATGCATAAAAATTTTATGATAGATTAGGTTGGTATAGGCCATCATAAAAGAATAAATGAAATAATAACAACAACACACNTTATTTTTTAGTTTGGTGAGATTAAATCCGAATTTGTTTTATTTATATGCACAAAAATTTTATGATAGATTAGGTTGGTATAGGCCATCATAAAAGAATAAATGAAATAATAACAACAACACACAACAACAAAGCCTTTCTCCCATTATTTGGGGTTGGCTACATGGGTCCTTTTCATCCATTGTCCATTGGAATGTCATATTTTCATTTAATTCTAATAGATTAAGATTATTTTTTATACAGCAAGCCCAAATCTTTCTAGGTCTACCTCTACCTTTCTAATAAAAAGTCAAATCTAAAACATCTACTCTCTTAACAGGATCATCAGATGATCAACGTTTAATATTACCATACCATCTAAGACGACTATCTCTAATTTTGTCTAGAACCGGAGCTACACCAACCCTTTCACTAGTATATTTGTTATGTGTTTTATTGCTATGTGTAAAACCACTCATCCACCTAAGAATTTTCATCTCAGCAACCTTAACTTATTTTTATGCTTTTCTTTTATAGGCTAACATTCTATACAATAAAGCTAGCATGTCTCACCACCATCCTATAAATTTTTTCTTTAAGTTTAAACAGTACTTTTTTATCACTCAACTGATCCTATGCATTCCTCCACTTATAAAATCCAACTTGAATTCTACTAATTACATCCTTATCTATTTCACCATCATTTTGAAAATAGACCTACGATATCTAAAATATTCTCTCCTTTTAATGATTTGATTATACATAGTTACAACGATGCTACTAGATCTACCTCTACTAAAATTACGTTTGATATATTAAATTTTGAAGTTACTTTAACAAAAGCCTTCAGAATCCAAAGCGATCTCCATATTTCATTTTTTTTTTCTCAAAATCATTCTCTAATCTTATCCATCAGAAGGATATCATCAAAAAAATAAAATAAAAAAATAAAAAAATAACACCAAGATACATCCTCCTATAAATGTCTAGTATGTGCATCCATAACTCAAGCAAAAAAAAAAAATGGGCTTAAAGGCAATCCCTGATGTGATCAACCTGAACTAGGAAAATAATTTATCAATCATCTTTTTGTTCGAACAAAAGGAACAACTCTGGTATTCATATCTTTTATGACTTGAATATAAATCATATCAACACCTTTCTTTTCTATAACTCTTCAATGTATTTTTCTCTAGGTAACTTAATATAAGTTTTTTTTTCTAAATCAACAACATCATATGTAGATCCTCCTTATGCTCTTCGTGCTTCACCATCAAAATTTTCAATAAATATATAGCTTCCATAGTAGAATTGCCCAACATAAATCCAAACCAATTTTGAGAAACATTTGCATCTGTCTTAACCAATGTTCAATTAATCTCTCCCATAATTTTATTGTTTGAACCCTTAACTTAACTCCACCATAATTTGCACACTCTGGTGCTTCTCCGTTATTCTCTCCATCAAATCTCTCAATAAATAAAATAAAGTGCATAAATTCTAGTAAGCATTCATTATAAAAATTTGAAAGATAAATATGACAACAAAAGAATTACACAACATTATATCACCTATTTTTTTCTTAGTAGTGTAAATTTGGAAATCCATGTTTTCTTGCAATGGGAATTACTCTTCACTTTAGCCCTACTCATCACCTAAACACAGATGGGCTAATCAAGCTGACAATCTAAAATTTTTTTAAATATTTGTGGTGCTATATCATGATTGATAATCATGGACTAAGTTTATTTCTTGGACAAAGTGCCGATATAACCTCTTCTCTCATCTTATCACAATTCAATCTATTTATTGGTAACTTTTACCCCACTCTAATCATATTAATAAAAATCATCTCTAATAGATTTAGTGGGTGGTTGCCTATAGCACTAATATTAGATATTCTTCATGAACATNATTTATCCCATTTTTTGGGGTTGGCTACATGGGTCCTTTTCGTCCATTGTCCTTTGGAATGCCATATTTTCATTTAATTCTAACACATTAAGATTATTTTTTATACAGCAAGCCCAAATCTTTTTAGGTCTATCTCTACCTTTCTAATAAAAAGTCAAATCTAAAACATCTACTCTCTTAGCAGGATCATCAGATGATCAACGTTTAATATTACCATACCATCTAAGACGACTCTCTCTAATTTTGTCTAGAACCGGAGCTACACCAACCCTTTCACTAGTATATTTGTTATGTATTTTATTGCTATGTGTAAAACCACTCATCCACCTAAGAATTTTCATCTCAGCAACATTAACTTATTTTTATGCTTTTCTTTTATAGGCTAACATTCTATACAATAAAGCTAGCATGTCTCACCACCATCCTATAAATTTTTTCTTTAAGTTTAAACGGTACTTTTTTTATCACACAACTGACCCTATGCATTCCCCCACTTATAAAATCCAACTTGAATTCTACTAATAACATCCTTATCTATTTTACCATCATTTTGAAAATAGACCTGCGATATCTAAAATATTCTCTCCTTTTAATGATTTGATTATACATAGTTACAACGATGTCAATAGATCTACCTCTACTAAAATTATATTTGATATATTAAATTTTGAAGTTACTTTAACAAAAGCCTTTAGAATCTAAAGCGATCTCCATAATTCATTTTTTTTTTCTCGAAATCATTCTCTAATCTTATCCATCAGAAGGATATCATCAAAAAAAAAAATAATAAAAATAAAAAAATAACACCAAGATACATCCTCCTATAAATGTCTAGTATGTGCATCCATAACTCAAGAAAAAAAATATGGGCTTAAAGGCAATCTCTGATGTGATCAACCTGAACTAGGAAAATAATTTATCAATCCTCTTTTTGTTCGAACAAAAGGAACAACTCTGGTATTCATATCTTTTATGACTTGAATATAAATCATATCAACACCTTTCTTTTCTATAACTCTTCAATGTATTTTTCTCTAGGTAACTTAATATAAGTTTTTTTTTCTAAATCAACAACATCATATGTAGATCCTCCTTATGCTCTTCGTGCTTCACCATCAAAATTTTCAATAAATATATAGCTTCCATAGTAGAATTGCCCAACATAAATCCAAACCAATTTTGAGAAACATTTGCATCTGTCTTAACCAATGTTCAATTAATCTCTCCCATAATTTTATTGTTTGAACCCTTAACTTAACTCCACCATAATTTGCACACTCTGGTGCTTCTCCGTTATTCTCTCCATCAAATCTCTCAATAAATAAAATAAAGTGCATAAATTCTAGTAAGCATTCATTATAAAAATTTGAAAGATAAATATGACAACAAAAGAATTACACAACATTATATCACCTATTTTTTTCTTAGTAGTGTAAATTTGGAAATCCATGTTTTCTTGCAATGGGAATTACTCTTCACTTTAGCCCTACTCATCACCTAAACACAGATGGGCTAATCAAGCTGACAATCTAAAATTTTTTTAAATATTT
>JXCR01025975.1:4836-19207 GCA_002079205.1 Phalaenopsis hybrid cultivar
TTTCCCATAATGATCTTACCTTCTAAACATTAGAGGTTAGGACCAATATGTGAAATTTCAAGTTGAGCAAAGAGAACAATTTTGAATTTCTAATGGTGAGGATACATTTTCTAGTTTTCTAAGACTAGTCAATAGGAAAGAAGAATTTTGAATTTCTAATTGTGAGGATACCTTTTCTAGTTTTCTAAGACTAGTCAATAGGAAAGTCCTATGGCTAGACCTAAGCTACTAAAGAAGTTTTCTAGACCTCAACCAAAAGTGAGGTCAACAACGATGTCGGCCCACAGTAAAACCTATAGTGACCTTTTTCCCTTCCCTCAAAATCAATGGAACTAGAACATTACATCTAACCACCATTAAATTGGAGCGAAGACATCAATGAAGATTTGCCTATTTTTTACCTGTATGTCTGTGATTGATTTTAAAGTGTTTAGGATAAACTCAGTTACTTTTAAATTATTTGTAATTTTTTTATGATTTGGATTCAAAGAAACTTATATCATATTAATATATATTTAATGAATTATTAGTCATGATAAGTTAATTTAATGATTGTTGTCTCATTACACAATTCACATTATTGAAATTCTAGTCTCCAATTGGCACATAAAATAATAGATGTTGCTTTGTAGATAAAGACATTCAATCAAAGCATTACACACAATTGTGTATAATTCCCTCATTAGTTATCCAACGGTCAAAAATGCCAAGCTTTGCAACTAATAATGCCTTCAATTGGTGGATGTAGTGTAATTATATGGTCAAATCTCTCTCTCTTGATGCTTGGTCTTTTATACTTATTTATCTTGTTGATTTTGTTTTTTTTTTTTTGGTTGCTTTCCACATTGGTTGGCAACCGCCGAGTGACGTTACGTTTCAACTCAGCCTTACCTGCTTGCTTACTCCCTTCAAAAGATCACACGATTGTAGGAAATCTTGTAGAGCAATTCTTAGATTCAACATATTAAATTTAATAAAGCCAAGCGCCCCTTAAGTTGACTGAAATTATAAATAATATTTTCCAAATTAAATAAAAAGGTTTCGTAGATGCATCACTTGATATTTTGTAGCTAGACGAAATGCTCATATTCACCATGAAAATTATTAATTATTTAATCTGTCATAGTTTTAAATTATATTAAGAAAAGTAATTGCATGCATTTTAAAATTATTTTATTTAATAAATTGATGATAAAAAAGGGCCTTATCGTGTAAAGATATCATGCGTCTTCTGAGTCCTTGGCATTTGTAATAAAGGATCTAGTTAGCGAAAAATTATTTCATATGGAGAGCGTATGCAGCGATCTACACTGTTTATCAGTGCAAACATGTATTTCGGTGGGCCCCATTTAAATCTTTTTTTAAAAAAATGATAGATGGTGGAGATCGGGTAACTTATGCATTTCTGTATACAATGTCCGTACAGAACAATTTTTCATAATTAGCGCACATAATCAGTTGAGAATGATGCCTTACTAATCAATAGATTAAAAAAAATGAAATTGTGAAATAAATGTGAAGTAATAAAAAAGGTAATCCATATGTTCCCTGTAGTGAATACTTTGGCTTAAGTTATAAATATTTACTTGATTAAGTATCATGTTTAATGATTCTGCCATAGAATTTGACAATGGCAGCTTTCTTTTAAAATTTACTTCATAAAACTATCATTAGTTAGTTTTTAAGGGCTTAAATTGCATCTTTTATTTAATTTAAATTACTTAATTCATTCCTTGTGTGTCATATACTTCCCACTAGGGCTGTCAAAAAAGCTCGTTGTTCGCGAACAGTTCGTGTTCGATTCGTCAATGAGTTCGTGTTCGATTCGTTCGATAGGTAAACGAGATGAACGTGGACAAATTTTTTTCGTTCGGTTAGTTAAACGAGCCAAACAGGAACAGTGATGCGTTCGTTCGTGTTTGAATCGTTATTGTTCGAAATATAAAATAATTTAAAATAATTATATATAAAAAGTTTATGATATTTTAAAAAAATAAATTTTATAAATTATAATATATAATAAATTAATAATAATAATAATATATTAATATATTATATTAGTAATATACTAATATAGATATTATATATTTATATAATGTAAGTTATATAATTAATATAATATATTATTTATATATATATATATTAATATTAGGGATGTCAAACTGGCTCGTCGTTCGCGAACAGCTCGTGTTCGGTTCGTTCGTTAAGAAACGAACACGAACTGTGACACGTTCGTGTTCGATTCTATTTCAAACACGAGCTTATTTCAAACAAACTAAATTTCAAATGAACCAAACACAAACACAAGCTCTATTCCTTCGTGTTCAATTCGTTTACACCCCTACAGTTCCCACCTACTTCTATTTTTTTCCATCAATAAATAATAATAATAATGTTTTGGTTTGATTTGTTAGTTATGCTTTTTTTCCATTTGTTTTGTTATTATAATAATTGTAATAATAATAATTATTATTATTATTATTATTATAGCTGATTTTGTGGATTATTTTATTATTATTTTATTAAGTTGATGTGTTGGTTGAGCTGCTTTCGGAAGCTGTTGAAGTTGTTAAGATTGCTGAAATGATGATGGATGCGACTGAACTTTTCCCAAATCTTTAGACAAGGTCATTTTTACCGTTGAACATTATTATTATTTTCTAATTATCACATTATGTTAATGGTTTTTTTCTCTTACGGTGGCAGACATTTTTAGATTCAAAATTTAACGTGCCACCAACAAATTTTCATTATCTGACATTAATTTCGAAGCAAGACACATATTTCAATATAATATTTTGAGCAAAAGATGTTCAAATCTTGATAAAAAAGTCATACAAAAATCTAATTTTAGCAAGCTTATAGTCGAACTGATCAGCTCGACGAGGGGAACCTAATAACATTAAAGTTAGTTCAATACGAGTCAAATCAAACCTGAATCAAGTCATTTAACCGTTTTTGGAACATTTTCAGACACATTTGAAAGGTTAAACGGATGTCGAACCTGACAAGTTCATGATCGAATCGAGCTTCTTGACAAGACAAATCCAACAAGTCCGAGTTCACTCCATTCGACACCATTGAGGGATCCAAATGTCTATTAAACACTGTTTGATTGATTAAAGCTATCAGGACCATTCAATCAAAACGATTTATATCATGCATTAATTGTACTCAAAATACTATAAATAAAGTTTCACCCCTTTCATAAGAGAGAACTTAAGTCTAGAGTGAGAGAGAGTGGCCGTGAGAAGGAGCTGCAACTCAATGTCACCACCGACTACTGTCAACCACTACCGACTGCCGCCAACCATCGCTAACCGTCGTCGACCACCGTCGACCTCCGTCAACCACCACCTACCGTCGTCGACCACTGCCTACAATCGTTGATAACAACTGGCCACCGTTCGAACACTGCCGACCATCCTCATTCGACCACCGCCGACCGCCGTCAAGCTCCTCTGACCGCTGTCGAACTCCGCCAACCGTCGTTTACCACCACTAACCACCAATTATCATTAATAATCACCAACAAAACGCCGTCAGTCGACACTGTAATATGAAAAAATATAGTTATCATTTCCCATATGTAAGACAAGAGGTTTCTGCAATAATCAACCAATAGTAAATTTTCGAAACTGGGTTATACCCCGTGGTTTTTTCCTTTATGAGTTTTCCACGTAAAAATTTCTGGCGTCATCCCCGGTTATTCTTATTTCACCTGAGCGTGAGTTGAATTCTCGTGGAACGTTAAGACGAAAACCTATTAGTCTACCGCCACAAATTTTCTAGCTAACATCAATACTATTGAACATATTCATCCTCTTATTTTGTAAAAGTTAGTTAGACACTGTCAGTAATATGCTCGCATGAAAGGCAATCAATTATTCTATTAACATATTTTGAGAGTTGTTGTTTTTTCTTTTTGGAAAGATGAGAGCGGTAAAAGAGTAGGGATGTAAATTTAGATAGAGGATTAATTGAAAATTTGATAAACTTTGATTTAGAAAGAGTTTTATTTCTTATTTTCTAAAATCTTATAAAAATAATTTTAAAAAGATTGAAAAAAATTTATGGATGTTTTGAATATTTTTTAAAAATAATTATATCCTAATCAAATATATCAATTCAAATTAAAATGTAATTAAAATAAAATTAAATTAAAAAAAAATAAAAGTGATCCGAGATGGCCCCGAAAGTATAATAAAATTTGCTCATCTTGTAACTAAATCAAATGATTCCAAATCAATTTTAGGTCGGGCTCGAGTTGAATGGTTACTTTTTATATAAGAAAATTATAATTTATTTAAAAATTAATTAGAATAATTTTAAAAATTATTAATTTTCCCACAACAGCTTTAGAATACATCAAAATACAACGGCTGTCCAAGGAGCGATTATTGCGTGCGGAGAGCCCATGCAGAGCTGCGTGCGCTCTCCGATCACAGCCGCACATCGCGGTTGTATGATAGTATCACAGCCGCATATCGCGGCTGTATGACAGTGGCACTGTCATACAGCCGTGATGTGTGGCTGTGATCGGAGAGTGCGCGATCGTGCGCTCTCCGAACCCAATAATTAGACCAGTCCAAGGAGCGTGTAATGACACAAAATTGTAAATGAGTAACCTAAAGGGCCGTTCAATTGTTTGTAGAAACAATAGACTCCATAGAAAATGATGAGATGTGATTATCCAACATTTAATTAAATGTAATTATAAATTAGGATGAACTTCTTACTCCATAAACCCTCCAATTATGATAATTCACATACAAAACGGGTGAACGCAAAATATTATTTTTAAAATTTCTATTAATGTTCACACCAATATTGTCGGCACAAATCTTAAAGCAATCGAATGGCTAAAATGATGACACAATGATTGAGGCATTTAATTCAAGAAACATGGACTGGACCGATTATCTGAAAGATCCACCCTTGGTGAATCTAGTCGACGGATCTATCTGTTGTCTAAATCACCGAAGCTCCTTAAAAGTCCGTCGAACACAACCGGTCGATCGACTGCACGTACTTTGGCAGAGACGACCTCCACTAGGCCAGTCGCTTTGGTCGACCGAACCGAAACACGCCCACCAACTTATCACCGACACACTCAAATTCAAATTGTAATATAAACATAGTATAAAATCAACACATTGATTGCATTAAGAATGGTTTCCATAATCATTATCTCATTTCTTTAATTGTACAAGAAGACCTACTATAAATAAGAGGCTCAACGATGAATAAAGGGACCTTGAGGGTATAAGGATTTTTTTCCAACCTATCTGGTGTGAATTTACGAACGTCTTTCATCTCTCTCTCTATTCCTCCTTCTCCCAACTCTAACTCTCGAGGCATGCATTTCCAAATGACAATTTCATATTCAATAATTAAAAAACTTGAAAGTTTTTTTTTTATTATTGCTATTTTTATTTTCTTTTTTCTCCCCTTGAAGAACACTTGGATATTCATATTCCAGGCAAGGCAAGGTAAGACCCAAGGCCAGGCTTGACTGGATTATGGACTGTAGAAATGAAATTCCTCTTATTTTCTCCTGTAATGATATTCCAACCACACCTTACTAAAACTTTATTTTCTGTACAATTCAGCATTTAGAATTGACAATCAATTATCATTCAATAAACGTCTAAATAGATGTATATATAAAAAATTAGATAAAAATAAGGAATAAAAATTTAATGAATGATTATGTTAGAGGAAATCTTAGAGTGACATCAAACGAAAGTAAATTGATTGACAATATAGCTATTGTTGAATCCAAATTAGTGCAGTAGACATTGACCAATATAAGTGCACTCCGGACACAGAGAGACATAATGATGAATAATAGAAAGTCGGAGTTGGGAAAAAGATGATGCTAGGCTCTTGTTATTACTTGCATGGTATCTGTGGCTTTTATCTCATAATGATTATCTTTTACATTTCATTCTTATTGGTATGTGTGAAGTTGTATCTCGATGGAATACATGAAAAAAACTTATAAAAAAGACATGTTGCATGCAGTAGCGTGGTATATTTCATGGCACATGAGGAGTCTTAACATCACTTATAGCTTAATTGAACACCCTCGGTGATTGCATGACGCGACAAGTCAACATGCAAGCATGTTATTTAACTAGTTGAAGCTAAGTTGGCCATGGGGAACTAGTCCTCAAGCAAACTCTTAGGGTCTGTTTGGGGTAGTTGCAGCTGTGCTGCCCTATGAAGCTATAGTGTGGAAGCAGAAGCTGACTGTCTGTTTGTTGCATCTGTGTGAAAATAGCTGCGGGGCTGCTGTTTCTGGAAAAAATGATCATTCTGTCCCTGTTTAGTAAAACAATTTAAAATAGAACCGTGACATCCATATATTTGATACTTCAGAAGCAGAAATTCATTTTAAAACAGAACAAAAGTTCAGATACACAACTCACTTAACAGTGAGTACCGAAAGTGCTAAAGAAAAAAAAAAAAAAACTAATACGATTACAAGAACTCAAGTGGCATCCACACCAAGCTACAAGAACATCTCCACTCAAAAGCCACAACAATCCTAAGGATGGGGATGTTCTTGTGAATTCTAGGAGTAGGAATGGACATGAAAGACTAAAGGGAATAAGCAGAAAGACTAAAGGGAAAATAGATCAAGAGGCAATCCTAACAAAATTAGATGATCGCTCAATGGACATAAAATGGTAGCTAAGGAAGGAGAAGTCGAGAATGCGGTGCATGAGTGGCTCAAGGAAGAGCTCCCCATAAATAGAGACACGTTCTCAAGCATTTGCTAGGTTTAGGAGTAGGAATTGCCTCTAAGATTTTTTTTTTTTTTTAATGTCGAGGGAACTTGAGCCCTAAGCGAGCAGAAGAGGAAAGACAAGGAGATCATGCAGCTCACACTACACTCAACCGAGCTCCTTTAGCTCTCAGTGCAAAGTGCAACTCAAGCAGAGGTCCTTCCCGCAAAATTTAAGGTGCTCGAGTGTGCGCCTGCGTGCTTCGAGCGCAGAAAATAATAGACAGAAAAGAGAGAGTTTTCGAGTTAAGATTTTGGAAAATTAGAAACCCTACCTTAAAATTAATTAAATTTTCTTAAAAATTATTTAGGGAATTTGATGAGAAGGAAAAAGTAGAAAAAGGAAAGAAGAAAATTTTAGGTGTAATATTAAATACTAAAATTTTATTTTATTTTTTAGTTTAGATGAAAATTTAGTTAGATTTTCGAAACCAACATAATTAATGCTTCTAACTCAAAAATGCCAACTAAGATTTTAGGGAATTTTAACTAATCAAAAGTGCTTGATTACTAAGTTTTCATTAATTTAATAAAATTTTAATCACTAAACGTCATCAATGCATACATATCACTTTATTAAAATTTATTACACATATATGTTTAACTAATTCAATGTGGTTAATACTATAAAGGAAAGGGAAAACCTCATAACATAAAAGGGTAAAATGATAGAAGTTATTTAAATATAATATGTTGTTATAAGTTCTCTGAATTAATAGTCTGGCCGAGGAAAGAACCACTGACAATATTGAATAAATAGATAAATATATTTTTATTAATAGTTATTTTCATTTATAAAATTAATTGCAACTATTTTTACTGATTTCAACTTTTTATTAGAAAAATACAATTTTCATATTTTTAATGTTAGAAAAAATAAGGAAATAAAATATGATATGTGTGTGGATATATGGAGTCGCCCTAGAGATGTTACTAGTTGGGAATGTAATGTACCTATTGACCCGACTCGCAATTACACAGATATTTGTGTTCCTTAATATGTCAAAAAACTCGACATAAATTATATTTAGCAGCTAATGAGAATAAATAAAACATGATTAATGAAATAGTTTTCCCATTAGGGATACGACACAAGTATACATATTGTTTTATGTAATATAGAACTTTCTTTAAAAAAACTCAATATCGATCCCACGAGGAAGCTGAAAAAAAGTAAACTATAAAATGAAATAAATGAATTTTGACTTTAAGAAAACTTTACTTAAGAATTCAGCAGCTATCTAAAGATGAAAATTATGTTTACTAAATTCTACAATATGCAAAAAAAAAAGTAAATGTAATGACCTAAACAATATGTATAAAGAGACTTTCTCTTTGCCAAAAATTCATAATCAGTGAAGGATTTCAAAATTTGTTTAGAAGCTTAAATGTGGTATTATGATAAATAGGAGCATTCCTATTTTTTTACTTTCTTTTGAATTGTGCAAAAAACATTGGTTAATCCAAAGTTGGTGTCGGCATATATAGTAGTGCTGATTAGGTTCTAGTCTCTCACCTCTAGATTACCACTGTGCACTCTCTACATGACCTACAGTGACCCTTAGTTCAAATCTCTAGACCAAATTGATAAAAGAATCTTGCCTGTCACTATATAAACATCAATTCTACGCCCAACAAAGCTTATCTCCCTATTTATTTGCACACCCTTTAGACGATCACGACTGCTCTTTCTAAGGTAGAATGTGATACATACAAGTCAAGAAATATTACCTCTTTCGGGTCTATAAGTTCCTCAACAATTTTTAACATATAAAAGTAGCCAATTTGTAAAGTAAATGAATGACCGGTAAAAATATCATCACAATTTTTAGAAATAAAAGAAGTTCTAAACAAAATCAAAATCACTTCCTTAATTACTTCATTTTGCAAAGAGAAAGAAAAGAAAACTACTCATGAAGCATGGGGATAACAAAACAAAATATAGTTATTAAACTCCAATTCAAAGTACAAAACTTAAGAACAATGATATAAATACTTTTCTGGAATGTTCACCCAAGCACTTCTTTTAAGTTCTCTGACTTCTCAGACTACAACACCACTTACAAGACTCAAAAACTCCAGAAATAACAAAGACTCACAAAGAAAATTTTTCACACACTTAATACACTCACACACTTTGAGGCTCTCTAAATCCGACTTCCCAGTCCTTTTGAATTAATCCATATTTATAGAGCTTTAAAAATGACCACGGGTTGTTTCAGACATCTTTTCAAAATTTGGCCTCATTCAATGAATCTTCTAGAAAATAACTGTGGCGCTTAGGCACCCAACTGTCGCGCCTAGGCACCGATCAATTTCTGCATCTGGCGCCTAGGCGCCAGTTTGGCTGGTTTGGTATTTTTCTTCAATTTAGCCCATTTTGCTCCTTTTTGATGTATTTTTGTTTCTGTTTACTCTTAAACTATTTTACTTACACCTGCAACCAAAAACATAAAAATACACTTCATTAAAGCATAAAATCCTAAAAATTGAGCATAAAATGCACATAAAAAATAGGTAATTTTAAGGTGGATCAATTCCCAAACTTAAACGTTACTTGTTCTTAAATAACATTTCTTATTGTATATAAAAAGTATAACTTATGAAAGTGAGTTTTCCTTGAAGATTTCTATAGTCTTTTTGTTTTATAAATGCAATAGTAAAATTTTAGAAAAAAATTTAATAATATAGGTTAAAATTAGAATGTAAAAATATATAGTAGTCAAGTTTAAGAATTCTAATTTCCTAATTATTTCAAGAATAATTATAATTTGTCATACTAAAGAAACTTAGAAAACTTGCATAAAAAAGAATATCATGAGAACTTTACTAGCAAGGATGCTAATACTTCATAAATAAGCTTAGAAATGTAATTAAGCCCCTTTCCTTAAAGATGATTTAAGTGAAGCCAATTTTTGATTAGACATCGAACCAAGCTTCTCCTCACATAAATTGTCCTTTTTTTCTTTTATTTTTCTTTTTCTTTCAGGACCATTTTCAATCATTTCTCTTTTTTTTTCTTTTCATGTCATGTGAGAATTACTATATCTAGAAAGTCTTTAATGATTTTGAACTCCACCATCATCTTCTTAAATTTAAAACCTTTTCACATTTCCTTACTTGATAAATGTGCATTAGACTTGAAAAAGATTTTTATAAAGTCTCAATTCTTTCTCTTAAAATAAAAATTCAAGATTTTTAACATTCCCAAAAATACAATTTTCTTTATTTTAAATAGGAAAAACAAAATTGTATACTCTTATACTAAATATCTCAAATCTAGAATTAATCTTATTATTAAAATTTTTTACTTAAGTTTACTAAATTATTTATAAAATAAGAAATATAGTTATCTCAAGCTATTTCAACATACCAAAGGTTATATTAAAATAATTTTTGAAAATAGATTTTACTTAGGACAAATAATGTATAGTTTTTAAAAATTTTCTACCTTCTCACAAACTTAAATTTTAAATTAGTTTAAGACTGTTAAGTTTATAAAAAGCATGAAGAAAGAGAAAAATTAGAAATTTTTAAGCAGGGGAACAATATTGGTACAATTAATAAAAAAAAGTATAGAGTAGTAGACAATTTAAATTAAAAACAGATATATCCTGAAAATTTGCAATGTAAAAGAACTACTCTAGCACATATCCAGTTCTAAGCAAAAGAGTAACAAAAGTAGCAGTGAAAATAAAAGTACAAAGCAACAAAACATGCATAAACAGTCTAACATAAGATAAATCTAGAAATCATAACTACTACAGAATAGGAAAGAAAATCTAATCCTCTTCTTCCTCCTCATCATCATCAGAATCAAAGGGAATATCTTCATCCATAGATATGTGATTCTCAAAAGGTGTAAATCGAGGACATGTAGGCAATTCGACTTTATGGTCTCCCTTCATGAATTTCACCAATGCCACATTATAATCAGCATCATAGTCACTCTTCCTTCTAACAAAATCAGCCATATGATCAAACTTGTTGTCCATCCTCCATACGACACTGCATTAAGAACATATCATTCTAGTGTTCCAAATATCTTCCACTTGATATATTCTAGAATCTAGATGGAGGCTTAGTAGCAGTGGAAGTAGAAGGTCTAGAAGTAGAAGCAGAAGCCGCACCTTGAACTCTATCTCTAGGTCTTCCACATACATCAACATTAGCTTTTCCAATTGGCTTAAGTGGCTCCAACTGCTCTTACCAATGTTCAAACTTAACTCTAGAGTCTTTGTAAATAGTAAATATCAAAGATGGAAATCTAAGACCTGAAGTCGTACTAGCTCTCATAGAAGAATTAATAGCATCATAAATAAAAGCACCTACATTATAGGTTTTCTTTCCTGAATGCATTAATTTAAAATAAGTCTTCCTCTAGTCACTTTACTAAATGACTAAAAAGAATGAGGCGAGCATAAATAAAATAATTCCATGCCTTTGAAGTGGCATTGAGCTTGAAAGAAGAAAAATTTACCATTTGATCATTTCGAATCTTCCAGGCTCCACAACCATCAGTCAAATAAGCTACGATCTGATCCAACTCTTCCTCATATGATTGAACATTGATCAGAAACAATCAATCTTAGGTGGCAGACCATATATCACATTAATCCTCTCATAAGTAAACTCTACTCCTCTTCCTCGAACAAACACTTTGTCATCATCTGCTTCAGGTAAATTTGCATTAAATTCTCTAACCACAGTGATGACAACGACAACAGTAAAGTAACAAAAACTCTCTCATTGACGTGCCACAATAATATTCTCTATAGCTCCACCAGGTCGATAAAAACATCACTCCGCAATAAAATTTCTTGAAGAAGCAAATTCGTTATAGCGAATTTGTGCATTTACACTCACAAATTTGGCACCATCATAGGATTCTTTTCCTCTTCATCTATTTGTTTTAGAAGTCATCTAAAATAAATTTGAAGAAAAAATCCAACAAATTTTAGAATCAAGAAAATAGGATTCCTACAAGCTTTTTCAAGCTAACAAAGCTTAGATCCATGGATTTTTCACCATTAAATAAAATATTTTTTTGCATATTTTTGGTCTATACTTAATGTATGAAAAATCCATGGTGAAATCACAAAATAACTATGCTAAAATGAAGATTTAACCTCGATAAGATGAAATCTGGTGTTTTTGAGCAAAGAAACTTGAAGATTTGAGCTTTATTAAGCACCCTAGGATTGGTTTTCACGAAAAAAAGGAAAAAGAAGGAGCTTGGGGTCAACAATGGCATGGATTCAACTTAAATTGCAAAACCTTCAAAGTTCAACCGATTTAGGTGAACCGGCGCCCCGGCGCCTAGGCGCCAAGCTGTGTGGGTGGTCCGGCGATTAGATGCCAAACCCAAAATTTTTCTTTCCTTAGGTTTTAAGTGTAACACAACAAGAATAAGGGTCTGTTTGGGGTAGCTTATAAGTGCAGGTGGCGATTTTAAAACGCCGTTGTACCGTTTGGTTCACGCGTTTCGCCAGCTTATCCGAAATAGTGTTTAGGTTTTCACACTAGATGCAACCCGTGGGTTGAACCCCGTGGCCCGCCCGCTGGCCGCTATTGATCTCACTTTTGGTTGAGGTTTAATTTTTCCCTCTTTAGTAGCCTAGGGTCTAGCCATAGGACTTTCATGTTGACTATTCCTAGAAAATTAAAATATAAACCCTCACCATTAGAAATTCTACCCTCTTCTTTGCTAAACTTGAAATTCCACATATTGGTCCTAGACTCTAGCACTTAGTAGGTGGAGTCACTATGAGGGAGCTCAAGGAGAGTCCCTCTAGGACTGTCTGACCTTAGGGTTGACCCTGAGTGTTAATCTGGAGCTAGTTCACTCACCTACACTTACTCTCACCCACAATCACTCACAATCCTAAACCTAAAAATTCTTGACTTTGTTTCCTTAATCCTTTAGGAGACTCATGTAGATGGTCCCCTAAACCCACTAGCCCGGGCTGGGTTTAGCTAAGACCATTACATAGAGGACCCAAATGGGGTTTCCATTGGTCCATAGCACATATATGGTAGTTGGCACCCCAATTCTACTAAAAATATCCAACTTGGCCTTTTGACCCAAAATCCCACAAATTACCCACATACCCTTAGAGCCCTAAATTTGGTCAAAATTCCCAAATCCACCCAAAATACCCAAATGTGTCCAAAAATCATTTCAAAGCTTTTCAAAATACCCAAATTACCTAAACCACCCAAAAATTCCAAAATTGCTAAAATTACAAAAATGCTCTTCGCACCCCAAACTTTCCCAAAACCTCCAAAATTACTTTAAATATTTCTAAAACTAATTTGGACCCTCCAATTGAACCCAATTTGACCATTTTGACCAAAACCCCCCAAGTTGCCTTTAAAGGCCCAACTTCCCCAAATTCATCCCAAATGTCCATCAATTTGGTCCCAATTTCCCCCAATTTCAATCATAAACTCAAATTCACCTTGCACATTGACCAAAGGAAAATATGTTGAGATTTTCATACTTATTTTATACTATTTTTTAATGATATTGCACTTTAAAGAAAGGTATTTTTGATGTTTTGTTGCATGAATGATGAAGGGTAAATATGGAGCAAAAAGATGAAAAAATGAGTGAATTTGGAGCAAAAAGGACCAAAATGTGGAAAAACTACACTAGGGCGCCAACGGCGCCCTCGAGGCCGCCGACGGTGAGAATTTCCCGAGGCTACAGGACAAATTTTCTAGAAGGCCGCCGACGGCGCCAACGAGGCCGCCGACGACGGGATCGACGGTTAGGTGACATGTACAATGGATAAGGCCAGATTTTGGAGGGGTGTGTAAGAAACTCTTGGGAAAACTCATCCATATCTTTAAAGAGAACATTTTTGGCCTAAAATAGAGAGGAGATAGCGAGGAATTCTTTGAGAAATGTAAGAGTGGAGGGAAAGTGAGAGATTTCTTCCTCCTTGCTACTTTGAAGAGGAATTCTGTGTGCTGTAAAGAAAGGAGGAGATTCAGAGGAACTTCGAGGAGTGTTCTTGGGGAGAAATTTAGAGATAAGTTATTTACTTTTTCTAGTTTGTATGACTTTGATTTCATTTATGAATTCCAAGTTGTGTTGTGCTTTCCCCATGAGTTCTGAGTAGTTTTCTCTGTCTTTCTCTTTGTCTCGAGATTTGTGAAATAGTGATTTGAATTGGTAAAGCCATGAAAATGTTTAAGAAATTGTGATGATCTTTTCACTTCGATCTTCATTTACTTTCAATCTGGCCAATTGAACTGTTAAAATATGTTGAGTTTTACAACTAAAGTGAAGATTACATCCAAGATTCAGAGAGGTCAAAGGCCTTGGAAGTTGGGTGCAAATAAATAGGGAAATATTACTATCGGGCGTAGAATTGGAGATTTTAGAGTGACAGACTAAAATCCCCAATTCGGTCCTATCGTTTGGGTGATGATGTGCAGATGTTATCCCTCAGTTGAGGGGAACGTGGGAGCTCCGAAATGAGAGCCGGTATCCTCCCATCCTAGCCGGAGAATCAGTAACCAAGCATAGGATTAGTCAATGTTCTTTATGCCTGGACCAAAGGGTAAAGA
>JXCR01025975.1:19845-51578 GCA_002079205.1 Phalaenopsis hybrid cultivar
ATATATATATATATATATATATATATATATATATATATATATATATATATATATATATAAAGTCGTAGTCAAGTTTTTGGCATCATTGCTCGAATTTAAAACTTCTAGTAGCGTCATCAAATTCTTGTAATTGTTGATTTACAAAAAGGTCGGTCACATATGACTAACCTAAACCAAATTGAAGCTTAATTGGTCCATTCTTTGAGCTCAATTTTGATCTAAGTCAAACCCCCACTTTTGACCCTATGACTTAGGCACTATTTGGCACAACTATGGATTATTTATAATCTGCTATTAAGTAAATTATTCTGATATTCTGATAATCTTTAGATTATCAGAATAATCTGGCTAGCTGTTTGGGGCAGCTTATTTAGACTAGCTTATTGGTGGTTAAATGACATTACTGCCCCTGTCTGATAAAACTGTTTGGGGCAGCTTATTTAGAATAGTTTATTGGTAGAAAAGAAACATATAGTGCAGAAACATTTGATAATGAGAGATATTCTAAAAGATATCATACAGTTCTCACATCCTAACGAGTACTAGTAGAATTAAAAAAAAGCACAAATACAAGTACAACAACAAGGAGAAATATTAAAATATTTAACTTAAGACTCTGGCTACGTCTGTCTTCAACTGCACAATCAGCTTAAGAAAACATCGGATTCACATGACTGCTGCCATGACTACTGACAGTGTAATATGTGGGACTATCAGCCCACTAGAAGAAACCGCAACAAGCTGAAACACCCCTGGCACAACCATAGAACTGCCTCCTAAAGCTATGCTCCTTACGTGACGTTAACAACGGAGATGGTAGTCCACAATGACACAAAATCCCTCTGTTCGTACCTGATATCCTGGAAGTCATGTTTGTTTAACTGCGAAAATAACAAAAGAATCAATGTCGATTTAAGGTATTTTAAAAGTAACCAAAATTAAATACATATGAATATCAACCTATAACCTTATTAAAGGAAGACTTGGTAGATCATTTTCAAAAAAATCTAGAAGAATCTAGAAGAATCATGGGCGAGAGATGTCGTGAAGCATACCTGCAGTGCGGGTAAAGAACTTGATCGGAGATCTAGGTACGCGAGCTAGGGTCGATCCGATATGCAAAGGAACGTAGAGAGGAGCGCCGATTCTATCTGCAGAGGAGCTTCAATCTGATCTGCGGGGTAATAATCCCAGCGAGAGCGTTGGTAGCAGCGAAGCGAGTTGGTTACAGCAGGCAAGTCGTCTTTTGTGAGATCGAGGGCTGCAGAGTAATAATCCCACCCTAAACGCCGAACGCGAGGAGTTGGAAGCGTTGAAGGAGCGAGCGAAATTATATACAAGTATTAATGATGTGTTCCCCGACCGCAGAACCCAATGCCCGAACAAACGACAACACGGCATTACGAAAATACCGGATGTGGAAAAGAAGCTGCGCCAAACGGGCCCTTAATCCCACAAAATCCCACCAAACTGAACCCTACATGCTACTCAATTTGCCACAATTTATGTTGAAAACTTTTCATAACAATCCTACACATCAAATTTGACCTTCAATTGGCCTTGGTGAAGCCTCAATTTCACTTAATTTTAACCCAAGTTCAAAATCCCCAAATTTTCCCCAAATTGGCCATACCTCCAAATTCCACCAAGTTGATTGCTCTAACCCAAAAATTAACCCTCAATTTATGTTGAAAACTCTTCATGGTGTTCCTATAGACCACTTTCAATAATCAATGTGGACTTAGCCCAACCTTAGCCCAACCTAGACCTATGTCTAGCCCAACATGCCCAAACTGACCAAAATCCCAAAATCCTTCAAATTGAACCCCCAATTGAACTCAAATTCATTTCAACACTTTACCAAAAATCTTCATTACAATCATCTACACAATGTTGATCAATTAATTGGGCTCAAAGTTATGGCTAGCCTAACCCAAACTCAACCTTCGGCCATTTGGACCCACATTGGACACATGCACCAAAATTGACCTAGCCATGTCAAATTGATCAAGGCAAGACTTCTACAACCAACTTTTGGGTCATAATATCCAAGCTAGACCCACTTAACTCACCCTAGATGAGCCATGGACCAAAGATCTCTTAAATCAAGGGATTTGTTTCCTAAATTGCTTAAGCCAAAGATATCTTTGCCAAAACCGATCACCAGCCCAAATTAATTGTTGTGACAATTCCTTTGAGATCCCTTCGCCACCTCAGCACCTCCTCTACCATTGACGACTGGCCTAGTCGCCGGAGCACCTCAAAACCAAGAGCCAACATACTTAAATTCTCACGCAATTGACCCATCTGAGCTGTCCCACTCCCATTGGCCAATTGCGTCGCTTAGCTCACCACCTCAGCAAGCTTTTGCACCCCTGACCACCCCCTGAGCTCCACTCTCCAGCCATGGCTATAAAAGCTCCCCTCCATGGACAAATCCAAGTGCTGAAAATTTCTTAAGGAGACCCTACCAAATTGTTCACACAGCATCCTTGGGACCTCTTCAATGCAACCCAACCACCTCCCTGCCCTAATTCCCATCGTTGGAGCTCAATTTATGAGCTCGATTTCGGCCAGAAACAGGACAAACTCCACTACACCTCCACAGTACACCAAAATAAAATTAAACTTACCCAAACCTTCACCACAGTGAGATAAGAAGAAGCCCCATCAAAACCCCCTCACAGAGAACCTTTACCCCTGACTTTGGCCAACACTCGAAATCCAGCTTCACCAAAGTCTGCCCTAGACAATTCAACACGACCAGAGGCCTCATCCCTGAGCTTCTTGGATCTCCATGAACGTATCGAGCACCTCTGATTGAAGCTTCCCTTCTTAGAGCAAAGGTATAAAACTCCCCCTCTTCCCGAGCTTCATTCGATTCTCCATTCATGTACGTTTAATTTCATGGCATGTTTAATGTATGGATGTGTTTGTTTAGTCTAGACGAGTCCATAGATTAGACCCAAGTTGATTTGGTTAAGTGTAGCTTGAGTTCTTAAGCCTAGAAGGTGGACGGCTGTCAGGATGAACCAGACGGGGACGAAGACTTACGACCGTCGGATGGCGCGTGTATCAAATAAAGGGTTGAGATGAAGCCGGACGTGAGATCCCAACAGAAAGCGCGGGCCGCGTGGCGCTGACTCAGAGGGCAGCGCCAAATGGGTAGCAGCCGCGTGGAGACTTCAGAGCTGGCGAGGATTGCGTGGCGCCGTGTGGTTTAAGTAGAAAAATAAGGTTATTTTTTATTTAATTAAATTAGCTAACTTAAAAAATTGATTCCTTGGTGTAGAAAAAGCACAAAAATAAAAAAAAAATACTCTCTTACTCAGTGAGCACAGAAAAATAATGTAGATAAAAATAAAATTTTTTTCCTAAACATATGATTTTATATTAATTAAATACCCTCTGAGGTATTTTAACTCTCCATGACTAAAGAGTGTTCACCATGGCTTGAGATTTTTAGGATTTATTCCTCATCACAGAGGGGATGTTCTCTGATTTTTCCATCATCAGAGGGTATCTCTATGCTCCTAAACCTAATTTTCAAGCCAAGGTGACCATTTTGGCTTATTTTAATTTTATAAATCAAAATATCACTTGGAAAATTATGAGAAAAATATTACTAGGGTTTTTTTGGTCAGAGAAGTATAGGAAAAATATTATGATGCTTTGAATCATTTTGTAAAATTCTATACTTAGTTAAATGTGAATACTTTGTATAAATTTATGTAAACTAAATACATATAAGAAATTAACAAAATCAACTCAACATTGTTCATAAAAATCATATCTACCCACTGTAAAAATTTCAAAATTATTTGGTTTATTGTAAGCACTAAAATGGATATTCTAAGAAACCTTGTATTTTTGTACAAAAATAATTATAATAAATTAAATACACTTGGGAAAATTATGAAAAGTGGTTTTCTGAGTTCCTTGTGATCAGAGGTACTTAGGAAAAATAAAAATAACTTTTAATAGAACACTTAATTTTTGGGCCTAATTTTGAATTTTAAATGAGTAAAAATAAAAAATATTCCAAAAATAAAAAAAAAATATTTTAAAAGGTTCCTAACTGTTCTTTGATTACTTGGGACTCATTAAAATATTTTTTTATAATTTTCCTAAGTTCAAAATAAATTTTAAAAAGCTTAAAAATGAATTTTCTTTATTTTCTCACTAAAATAAATATAATAAACAAATTAAAAATAAGAAAAATACAAAATTTAGTTCTCTAAGTTTTCTTAATTTAGAGGAGTCTAAGAAAAATTTAAAAATAATTTTTGTAATTAAAACACCATTTTCTACTTAAATAAATCATGAAAATTTAGCCAAATTAAAATAATAAAAATAAAAATTTAATTAAAAAAAAATCATGAAATTTTACCCAAGCATTTCTCTGACCTAAATAAACCCTTAGCAATTTTCTCATAAATAAAAGCTTTATTTTGAGAAGTTAAAAAAATCATCTTTTGAAAATCTTATTTTCTTAATTTAAATAAATAATCAAATTAAATTAAAATTTTGAGAAATCTACATTTTCTCCTCTAATACTTTAATTATCTCATGGATATGACAATTCAAGTCCTCAAAGTCATTTGAGTTGTGTTTAGTGGGTTATGAGGTGAAGACTTTGGTGCTTTAATCAAAATTTAGGATTAACCAAAGAAAAATGGGTAATTCTGATCTTAATAAACATGATTTGATGATTGAAATACAATGGGACTAAAATGTAGAAACTCGCTCACCACCCTTATGCAACATCAACAAAATCATAATTCTTCTAATCTTCATGATTTAGAAGTCAATTAAGATCAAATGATTCTTGAGTAAGGGGCTTAAACTAGGAAGGATGATAATTTACTTTTCTTAAGCCCAATTTTGAGGATGATTTGTTTACTTGATAAGAATACATAACACTTAAACTAAAATTTTTGATACAAACCATTTCATCTATCATGATTACCAAGGCTTGGTAGTGACCTAGTTTTGATTCCTAAACTCAAGTTGATTGTATTGAGAAAATAATATGATTGGTGATTAACATCTTTAAACACTACAAGCCTAACCCTAATTGTGGGCACCACAATCTTAAGGACTTGTCTAAGGGGTACTCATTCACATAACTCTTAAACAAAACATCAACTGAACAATCTAGTATCATATTCTTAGGATAATTAAATTAAAAGTTTCATTGAGTAATGGGGTAGTCACACTTCAACCTCAGATGATTATTGAGACATTATGATAAGTTCAAAATGAACTCGGAATGTTTCAAGAGATCTTCAAAATGATTTAGGGTCACACCTTGAATAGTTTGAAATCTATTAGACTTCCTAAAGGACAAATTGGACTTGCCATACTTTGTCCTAGAATCATTCACTAGGATCTTCCGAGAGTCAAAAAAATTTTTTTTCATAGCTTGGGGTTTGATGGCTAAACCATCATCTACTCTTACAACTTAAAACTTCTTGCAATATTATATACATGCTTTGCAAGTACTGGCATTTCAGGTGGTGAGGCGAGAAGACTCGTCAGGTATGCTTTTATAGTTTACAATACTGTCTTTTCTTGTACTTTCCGCACTGTATTTTTATAAAACTTGCATTCTAAATAACGATGACACCCTGCATGAAAACCAAAATGGCTAGGATAGCCACAAAACCAAAACCAAAACTAAAATCAACCAAGATAAAATTCACCGCCACTAAAACCAAAACCAAAACTAAAATCAACCAAGATAAAATTCACCGCCACAACATTCAAAATATGAAAACTCAAAATTTAATCATAAACATCACAAAACAACAATTGCAACTAAATTAAGGCGTCTCAATCGGATGATCGGGAATCCCTCGGAGGAGGTAACCTATGGTTGCTAACGAGGCTTCCCACGGTTTAAATAAAATTATGGAACTCATTAAGTTGAGTTTAGTAAATTCATTTGGACTAAGTGAATCCAATAGAGGTGTCGAAATGAGGGAACCGTAGGATCCTAACCGGTGTCACTCTAATCAACTTAAACATCCCCCATAATATTTAAAGGACCATAACTATAGGACATTTGATTTGACATCATAACCTGATACATTAGAGAACTTAAACTTGTTACGACAAGGAGCCTGGAGCTAGCATATTGGGCAGCACGACCATCTTCAATAGCAAAGCATGTCTTCCCCAGCTAAACCAATTACCGTCCTTAGAATTAAACAACCAAGTCATAAAAGATCGAGGTAGTTTGCTTATGCAACATAAATTCTCACCTCATCTTTAGACCTTTGTACAGTTCAGTTGTATAATATAAGCCCTAACTCATCTTAGGATTCAGAGGTTGTCGTTCGTCACGACCTAAATCCTCACATCTTCCAGGCTATTTGTGTGATTATTTCACACGAATGTAAGCCCTAAATTAATAAAATTGGCATGATAAAACAATTAAATAATTTATCCTTAAAATTGAAGTCAAACCATAAGATAGCTTGAGAATTCACTGAGGTTCTCCTCCGAATCTATGCCATCCCCTAGTTCTTCCTCCTTTGGACTCTAAAAAAAATGTTTCAAATTTGAACTATTCCCCTTTCCCACCTCTACGTCCGATCTCGTTGAAAAGTCTTATTCTTTTGACCTCTTTAAAGCTAATTTTTTCTGATTTTTATGGAGAGTTTTCTTGAGTGACTCTGGTCATTTAAGATGTAATTAACTATAGGGGCTTGCCCTTATAGAAAGCTTGTCCAAACCCAGTTTAATATAAACCCTATTTAATTCTTCGTATTAAATAGGGGAACTTGTCAGCAAATAAAATAGTTTCGCAGACCAAACATATGTTATATATTCCTTAGTTTATTTGATTGAGCCTCAACCTCAAGTTTTGTGTTTATCCTTCGGGATAGATACAAGATTTGAGATATAACGCTCTTTCATTTAAACTATGAAAAACATAAGGTCAGTTTGATTTCATATTTTTCTAAACTATATATAAGTAAATTAAATGTCTTTCTGAAGCAGGCGACGAGATTTCAATTCCGGCGGCCGACAGCTTCCAACGGGCAACTCCTTAACTAAAATAGTGTCGACAGCCGCGTTTCAGGGTAAGCAGCTTATTCTGAAACACACAAGCTGCCTCAAACGCACCCTAAGTCTTTCAAATGAAAATTTCTCATTACTTTAACATTACACCTAATGTTTATTATGTCCCCAACATCTTCTATTTTCTAACTTTCAATTCAAAATCAATTCCAACATTCTAACATGGGGATTATACAAACATAACTTTCATTGGTAAACTTTCAAATAACAGTATAATACCACACACAAACATAATTTTAAGTAAATCAACACAAGCAAATTAACACACAATTAACAAGTTAAAGTAGCACACATAACACATCCATGACTAAAGCAAGCAAACACGAAGCATAAACACAGAATCCTATTCTAATGATCAATCCCCATTGATCTCATTCTCATCACCCCTCTCACATACCAAATATCTGCGATCAAATGTGTGAAAGACAAGGTCACAAGGAAATTCCATAGCCTCCTTTTCATCAATCTATTTTGTTCTTGCTATACATGGCTACCTAAGCATCTTGATAACTAGTCAAGTGATTGGATTGATGTTTCATCTGTCACTCCAAGTGCACGTAATGACAATACATATCATGCAACTTGTTGTGTAGATTTGCAAAGCTCCTCTTCAATCTTCCCCAACTTGCTTATCACCTTCTTCAAATTCAGAGCTAAGAATCCATTGAAATAAGTTTGGGCATCATTATGCATAAACTTATTTCCAACTCCATTCTCTCTATTCTACATGGAAGCAATTAAGATCTCCAATCCTTTCTAAACTCTCTTTTTTGGTTGAAGTTTTGATGGTATGAAGATTAGGGATGAAGACTAGGCAGTTTTATAGAGAAAACATGGAGAAAAACTGTTTTTGGGCGGTTTTCCCATGTCCAAAAACTGTGGCGCCTAGGTGCCAGCATCACAGGACTCTGGCGCTTAGGTGCTAATTGCTGGCGCTTAGGCGCCAGTATCCAAGTGAACACTGATTTGTCTATCGTCAAATTTTTTCAATTTCCAATCAAGTTTAATACCTTAAATATTGTTAAAATAATGCTACTAAAGCAAAGGATAGTTGCAATACTATACAATAACAAACATAAATCAAATCACACTGATAATCATGAGTTACCTCCCACAAAGCGCTTGATTTAATGTCGTCAGACCGACATATCCAAATGATTTACTCGGATATATCCATCATCAAAGTCTCTTTATAATAGGGCTTGTTTTCTCCAATGTAAGGCTTCAACCTATGTCCATTTACTTTGGTTATATGTCAGGTTTTTGGATTTTTAATCTCTACAACCCCATAAGAATAAACTTTTGTCATAATAAATGGCCCCATCCACTTGGACTTATGTTTTCCGGGAAATAATTTCAATCATGTATTGTATAATAAATCTTCTTGTCCAAGCTCAAAATTCTTTCTTAAAATTTTTCAATCATGCCAAATTTTTATCTTTTCTTTATAAATTCGAGCATTTTCATAAGATTCATTCCTAATTTCATCGAGCTCATTTAATTGCAATAATCATTTTTCTCCAACATCTTTTAAATTATAATTAAATTCTTTTATAGCCCAATAAGCTTTATACTCAACTTAAATAGTAAATGATAAGTTTTCCCAAATATGAGCCTATATGGAGACACTCCTATATGAACTATATAAGCATTCCCATAAACCCATAATGCATAATCAAGTCTATCAGACTAATCAGTTCTTTTAGGATTCACAATTTTCTCCAAAATTCTTTTGATTTCACGATTTGATACTTCTGCTAATCCACCAGTCTAAAGATGATAAGTTGTTGCAATCCTATGTTTAATTCCATATTTTCTAAGTAATGTGTCAATTTTGAAATTCTTAAATTGACTTCCCCATCAGTAATGATCATTCTTGACATTCCAAATCTAGTAATAAAATTTTTGTTTAAAAATTTTGAAATACTTAAAGCGTCACAATGAGGAAAAACTATCACTTCAATCCATTTAGACACATAATCCACAACCAATAAGATATAAATCTTTCCTGAAGATGGTAAAAATTGGTCTCATAAAATCTAAATCTCACACATAAAAAATTTTAACTTCTAAAGTAAAATTTAAGGGCATTTTATCTCTTTTAGAAATATTACCCACTTTCTGACATCAATCACAAGTTTTCACATAATTATTAACATCCTTAAATAATGTAGGTCAATAAAATTCAGAGTTAAAAATCTTAAATGTAGTTTTATCTATTCCAAAGTGTACCCCAAATTAGATTTATGACATTTTTTGTATAATCTCTAAGGTTTCATTAATTGGTACACATCTTCTAATTAATGAATAACGACATTTCTTATATAAATAAGGGTCATTCCAAAAGTAAAACCTTGCATCATACATAAATTTCTCTTTCTGGTGGCTTGTTAGTCTGTATGGTAGAATATTACTAACTAAGTAGTTAACTATATTTGCATACCACACTATAAGTCACTCAACAACAACATAGATTTGTTCATCAGGAAAATTCTCATTTATGGCCTTAGTGTTATTTTCTTTTCCATGTTCAAGTTTTGACAGATGATCAACAATTTGATAATCAACTCCTTTCCTATCCATTATCTTAAAATCAAATTCTTACAAAAGGACCCATCTGATTAATCATGGTTTCACATCCCTTTTTGACATAAGATATTTAATATTGGAATGATCAATATGCACAATACATTTAGCTCCAAGTAAATATGACCTAAATTTATAAAAAAACATATATTATTGCCAACAACACTTTTTCAGTTTTGAAATTAATTTGAGCTTCATTAAGAATATTTGTTGGCGCAATATATAACTTTAAAAATCTTACCATATTTTTGTCCTAAAACAACTTCAATAGCAGAATCACTTACATCACATATTAATTCAAATGGTTTTTCCCAGTCAGGTGAAACAATGATAGGTGTAGTAATTAACTTTTCCTTTAATAAAGTGAAAGCTTTAAGACAATCATCATAAAAATCAAACTTAGTATCTCTTTTCTAAATGATGGAAAAGAAGCTTAACAATTCTAAAAGTCTTTAATATGTCTCCTATAAAATCCAGTATGTCCTAGAAAACTTCTTCCAACAGTTACTAAATTAAGAGGTTGTAACTCAACTATAATTTGAATTTTTGCTTCATCCACTTCCATACCATTTTTTAGAAATTTTATGTCCCAATACAGTCCCTTTTGTGACAATAAATTGATAGTTTTCCCAATTGATAACTAAATTCGTTTCTTTACATCATTTTAGAACCTTTGCTAAATGATTTAAGCATGAATCAAAAGAGGTTCCAAAAATTGAGAAATCATTCATAAACATTTCAATTCCTTTCTCAATAAAATCACATAAAATAGACATCATACACCTTTAAAAAGTTGCAGGTGCTTTACATAAACCAAAGAGCATTCTTCTAAAAGCAAAAGTCACATATGAACTTGTAAATGTAGTATTTTCTTGATCTTCTGGAGCAATAAGTATTTGGCGGTAATCAGAATATCTATCTAAAATAAGAAAAAGAAACATTCATGTCTTGCTAGTTTATCCAACATTTCGTTCAAGAAAGGTAAAGGAAAGTGATCCTTCCTAGTGGCGGCAGTTAATTTTCTATGGTCAATAAAAATTTGCCATATAGTGACTTATGTTGTTCAAATTAATTTGTTCTTTTCATTTGTTATGACAGTCACTCATTCTTTCTTAGGAACACAATGAATAGAACTAACCCATGCAAAATCTAAAATTGGATAAATAATCTCAGCATCCAACCACTTTAAAATTTCTTTTTTACCACTTCTTTTATCATAGGATTTGATATCCTTTGAGGATCAGCCATTAGTTTACAGTCATCTTCCATTAAAATTCGATGCATACAGATTGAAGGACCGGTTCATTTAATATCTACTAACATCCTACCAAAAGTTTTTTTTATAAATTTTTAATGTTTCCAATAATTTTTCTTCTTGATCTTTAGTTACTCTGAGGATATTATAACAGTTAAAGTAAAAGAATTTCTTAAAAATGATTTTTTTAAATGCATGGGAAGAACCTTCATCTCAAGTTCAAGAGGTTTTTCTTCTTGATCATTCAATGAATCTTCTAGAATATAACCTTGACGCCTAGGCACCCAACTATCGTGCCTAGGCATCCAACTGCATTTGGCACCTATGCGTCCGTTCGGCTGGTCTAGTATTTTTCTTCAATTTAGCTTGTTGTGCACCTTTTTTATGTATTTTTTTCTTATTTTTACTCTTAAACTCTTTTTCTTATATCTGCAACCAAAAACATAAAAAATACTTTTCATTAAAGCATAATATCCTAAAAAATTGAGCATAAAATGTACATAAGAAATAGGTAATTTTAAGGTGGATCAATTATGCACATAAAACATAAATAAAAGGGAAATGGTTTCCTACTCTTTTTATGGGGTTTGGAAAAGGTTAAAATATAGTATAAATTTATACGACACTTTCTATTGTAATGCTAGTGTTACCACAGACGCATCTACCCAGATGATGACTATAGTGACATGACTGTTTCAAAATTCTTAGACCTAGGCAATGGTAATGGGATTGGGCTGATGCATAAAAATATGAAGTTGTTCCAGGGTATGAAACTACCACTCTGTTCAAGAGCAAGTGGCTAGTGGAAACTAAGAACTGACTATTGAGCATAAATAAATCATTGACAAAATATCATGCTCTCATGAGAGGAGAATCATATTGGCACATTGTCATTTGAGGGAGAAGCAGAGAGGTGATGATAAGGGCAGTTTCAAGTAAGATTTAGGGGATAACCAACAACTTGATCTAGTGTGACAATTTTGTGAGGAACTTCTGTAATTTTTTTTCCTCTTTCAACCAAAAGGATTAAACAAGACAGATTCATCAGCTTCATGTAAGGTGATTGCTCAGTTATGTAATATGATGCTAAGTTCATGTGCTTTCGAGATATGCACCATATTGATCCCCAATGAAAAGAAAAGACTCTGTTATTTTAATTTGGTTAAAAGAAGTGATCTCATAAACTTTAATCTCTTTGGACATTACTAATTACTAAGCCCTTATAGAGAAAGCAAGGAGTAAGTTTAACTTATTGACTATGCTGAAGCTTAAAGTTTTTAGAAGAAGAAAGGAGATGAGAGATCCATATATTGAAAAGCAACGAAGTTTATTCAGTCTACACTATCCAACTTGAAGAGACCTAAATCCAATAGTAATGGCACTAGTAGTGACGTTGACGGATAAAGTGGCGTCATGGTCTGTGCGAATAGTGGTAAGACCATAGAGGGGAATGTTATTCGAGCACCAACACATGTTTTTGGTGCCACCAGCAAAACACATTGTGATATTGTGTCTTACTTTGGGCCATAGGTCTTTGGTACATACCAGCATTGGTGATCTGCCTCCTCAAAGTAATTTTGGCAAATAGAGGCAGACTGACTCGTCACAATTAACTCCATCAGCCAGTTATGTCAAGGTGTGTGACATCGAGTCTATATGCATGGACTCGGTATAAAGCAACGAGCTCACATGATGTCATTATAGGTTTTCATCATTTCATTAGATCTACCAAAATTTTATTTTATACTAGATTTTTATATTTTCATTATTATAGGTATTATATCAATCCAAAATAAATTAGTCATAATTTTATTTGATAATGGGGCATCATCCTTTTTTTTGTTTATGAAGAATTTGTGTGAATTGTGGAATTAAACATAGTAAAAATGTTTGATGTATTATCAGTTACATTGTCTAGTGGATCTCATATATTGGCTAACAAAAACTATAGTGTGAGTATGATCATCTATGAGAGAAGCACGATGGCAAATTTGGTAGAATTACCATTAATTGAATATAAAGTGATTCTAGAATAGATTAAATATCCATTACTTTATAACCATATATTGATATAAAATGATAATCAAATTAAATGTCATGGAAGAAGAACTCAAATTTGTAGGAGAAAGAGGAGTCTTATCTACGATGATATCTAATTTAAAGACCTTCAAAACGTCAACTAAGGGTTACCAAAGTGTTATATCTTAGGTCAGTGGAACTACAAAAAGAACCAAAAAAAAAAAAGAGAATATACGAGTAACAAGACAATACCCATATGGTTTATCATATTTGTCTCAAAGAGATATAGGTTTCTTAGTTTTTTTGATCCAAGGTGCAGAAACAACAGCAAATGCATCCTACATGAGGGCAATCAAGGAGCTATAATAATTAAAGAGTTGGTTGCCTAAATTATTAGAAAAAGAATTTTTTAGGCCAAGTACTTCTACTTGGGGAGCTATAGTATATTTTTTTAGAAGAAAAATGGAAGCTTAAGGTTGTGTATTGATTATAGAGAGTTAAACAAACTCACAATAAAATAAGTACCCACTACCAAATACTAATGATCTGCTTGATCAATTGGAAGGGATCTCCTTATTTTTAAAAGATTGATCTGCGATCAAGGTGTCATCAGCTAACAATTAAATAACAAGATTAGCTAAGACAACTTTCAATTCCAAATATGGGCATTATGAGCTAATGGTGATGCCCTTTGGGTTGTCAAATGCACCTGTAATTTTTATGAACCTTATGAATAGAAATTTTAAAGCATTTCTCGTCAAAATTTGTATTTGTCTTTATAAATAATATTACGATTAGTTCCAGTAATGAAGCTCATCATGCAGATCATCTTCACATCATTCTAAACGTTGAAGGAGAACCAATTATATGTCAAGTTATCAAAGTGTGAATTCTACTTGAGGAGCATAATATATTTGGGGCACTAAATTAGCTGTGAAGGTATCTCGGTGGATCATAATAAGGTTAAAATGATCGATGATTGACCCCGACCGACCACTGTTATAGAAGTCCAAATTTTTGTAGGTCTGGCAAGTTATTATAGGTGATTTGTTGAGAGATTCAATTGTATTGCAATGCATTTGTCTAGATTGAATCAAGAGGCAGTGAAATTTAAGTGGACTGATCGATGTGAGGAAGCTTTCTAGAAGTTGAAAACGTGTTTGATGATATCTCCAATATTTGTCAATTATGTAAGGAATAGAAGGCTTTCAAATTTCTAATGATGCCTTAACAAGAGGACTTGGATATATTATTATAAAAAATTGGATTATAATGCCTTTTTCCTCCAGACAACTAAATACTCATGAGAAAATTTATCCTAGATATAATCTGGAGTTAACAACGATTATTTTTACCCTGAACATATGGATACATTATTTGTATGAAGTCAGGTGTGATGTGTTCACGAATCATCAAAACTTGAAGTATGATTTCACACATAAAGTGTCAAGTTTAAGGCAAAGATGATTTCTTGAGCTTATTAAATATTATAATTTGGATATATACTATCACACCAGAAAAGAAAATGTAGTGGCAGATACAATAAGCAAGATAATATGAAATAATGCAATTTGGATAATTATATAATAAGAAGAATTAGTTAAAGATATAGAACATAAGCAGTTATTAATAATGACGCCAAATGATGAAAATTTTGTATTATTGAATTAGATAATAATTCAGCCAACTCTAAGGGAAAGGATATGAGATGCATTATCGCAGAATGCTAAGTTTCATTGAAGAAAGAATCATAAATAAGATAAATAAGAGAAAGAATCTTAAATAAGATAACAATATCCAAAGCTTTTCAATTGATGTAAGAATGATGTTCTTATACCTTAAATTTCAAGGATGAAATTTTTGAGAGATTTTAATAATTATATATTAAATGTGATTAATTTATATATATATTAAAAAATAAAATGAAAAGAGTTGCTTACGACACCTACTTCGTAGGCGTCCTTTGACTGAAACCTGCACCATCCAAGAGAAAACAAACTAACCTCATCTCCCTCGTTTCTTTCATTGTCCACAAACAATGGAGTTGGAAGGCAGAAGATGAAGTGAGAGCGAGAGATGGGGAAGGAGAGAAGCTCTGAGAACGAAATGAAAAGATCGAGAGGAGATCCTCCCACGTGCAGAGACACACGGTTCTTAAAGTCTGCAAGCTCTAGGAGCTATTATTATCTAAAACTTAGACTTTTGTGTTTTGTGAATTTTGTGAATTTTTGAAGAAATTTCAGAAACCCTACACTTAAATTATTTAGAGAAATTGGCAAGAAGACAAAAGGGGAAGAAATGGAAGTGGAAAATTTATGGGTAATTAAATGCCAATTTTTTATAATTGTTATTTAGTTTAAATGATGCTTTAGTTGGAATCTAGAATTAAGTACAATTAATGCTTCTAACCAAAAAATGATAATTAATAATGTTTAATAAATAAAACAACTTAATAATGTTTCAATAATTTAATAAAACTTCAATAACTAAATGATGTTAATGCAAATCATTTTATTGAAGTTTATTACACATATATCTTTAATTAACTCATTGTGTTTAATGTTATAAGGAAAAGGGGAAACCTAATAATATAAAATGATATAATAATATAGATTAATTGATTATAACCTGTTATTATAGATATAGTCAGACCAAATAAAGAATAATTGACTACATTGAACACATGAAAAAATATATTTTTATTTTACAATAGTTCTCTATATTTATGAAATCAATGCAACTATTTTTATTACTTTTAGAACTTTCTTTAAAAAAGAAATTTCAAATGTTAAATAAAAGAAATAAATAAAATATAACATATGAATGCATATGTCAAGCAACCTCAGATGATAGTAGTTGTGGATGCAAGGTGTCTGTGCATTTCAAAATAAATGAATAAATAAATATGAAAATGGAAATGAAATTTGATGCCAACATTTTTGTTTTTTGGAAAATGCTAAACATACTTTTAGTATATGAATGCATATGTCAAACAACCTCAAATGGTGGGTCCTATTTAGTAACTAGAATAAATAAAAATTGATTTATTTTCTCTCATTTTTAATGCTCATATTTTTTTAATACTTTTAAAATGTGAATTATTATAAATTAGAGATATTTCCCCACGAAATAGTTTGATTCATACCGTCAATTGCTAATAATTTTCAAAAAAAAAAAACTAGCTATAAAATAAATAGATCATGAAGAACACTGGGGAACTCAGGGATATACGCATATCATTTTATTTTTATTTTCTTTCAGTTGTAAGAGATTTAAGTCTGGACAAACTGTTATAAATTACAATTTTGTGAATTTAAATGACTTTTTTTTTTTATATGTTTTGGATGACTTTTATTTATGAAATAAAACTATTTAGAGGGTTCTTTCTTTGTTTGACCCTCTGTTGCAGCTCTGGATTGGTTCATGACATATGTAGGGCCAGGGGAGATCGAGCACACTTAACTCAATAGACCACTTCAACAATCATCTAGTGATCAGATTTAGCAAGTACTAACTTGAGTGGTTGATCCATGATGATTAAGACTAGTTGTGCTTATGAGTATGGCCAATGTTTCTTACTACAGTAGGGCGTAAATTTCTCTATGATTGCTTACCTAAGTTTGGCATATCTTAGGACTTTGTTGATGTAGTATATCAAGAATTATGAGCGGCCTTCCTCTCAGATTAGGATCGAGCTAACAACCACTTCACTAACAACAAGATAAATAACTTCTTCTCACAGTCGTAAACTCTATAGTAGGGATGTCGACGACATGAGAGTAGTTAGATTCGTGAATTGCTTCTCACACTCATTGCTCCATACAAAGCGATAAGCTCCTTTGAGTAGTTTGAAGAAGATCAAGCATTTATCGTCTAATCTGAAAAGGAATCTATTTGTTATAATTATTCAACTCATTAATTTCTATACTAATTAACTTTTGGATCATGAATACTTTGGTGATCTAGTCTAGATACTACACTTCTCTGATAAAACTAGCTTAGAGCAACTTCTATACCCATTAGAAAATTAACTTGGCTAAAGTCACGGTGGCGAAAAAATTCTTTGCTTGATTGAAAACATATTAGAGTTCACATTTTTATCGGTGGCAAGTGACATCAATACATATCCCTGATATCTCCCTTGCAGACAAGGCGAACATGTTTGCATTCTCCAAAAAGCCAAAAATCAATCTAACCTTGTGTTCCTTCACAAAAGCATAGTTGAGGCCAAAGGTTTTAACCCATCTCTCCTCGAACACGAGAATCTCTTCAATGGTCTCAACAATCTCCAAGCTTTCACTTCACTGATTGTTTAGGTTCAAAGTGTTCTCCTGCATGAGGCATAATAACTTCAGGTTTTAGGTCATAAACAACAATAAGTCTCCTCGGATGAGCACGTGACTATCACATAGAAATTTTATAGTGACATGGTAGGTGGACACCATTGCCCAAAAGGTACGCAAAACAAGTATGTTGAATATAATGTTGTAAGAAGCCAATGTGTTGAAAATGACAAAATCATCCATTGTCATATATTGTTGCTAGAACCACCCAAACAATGTGGATGGCTTGAGCAGCCCAATCTTCATTATTGTTGCATTCTATGAGTGTTTTTCTATTTTCTCATACTTAACTTAGTGAGCACAAGCTCCGACAGTTTTCCAACTTTGATAAGCTACTAGGTTTGGGATATGTCAACACTCCTCCATATCGCGAATGTGATCGCAGTAGTAGGCGTAGTACTTCTTTGGTCATGGGCTGACAACTGCTCTTATTGACATCTATTTTCTGAGATACTTTTTATTTTGAATGGCCTCATCTTATCTAGCCATAGAGATTCCTAGATGGCATTTGTAGGAGCGAGTTGGATGTGGTGACATCCTTCATATGGGCTCGTCACGATTGCCTTCCTCGTAAAAGTAAACACCTCTCAAATGAGCAAGCTTGCCTTAGCTTAAGAAATTACCTCGCCAACTCTCACCTTATGGGGCAAGCTTTTCTCTCCTCTAGAAATTAGATAATCCCCTAGGGTTCTACTGTCATTCCATGCCCAATAGCAAAAGTGGTGGCATTGCAATTATACTCCTCTGCAATGATGTGGGTTGGTGAGTTACAATAATTTGCATAGAGCAATGATGTTAAGCCAAGTCCACATGAGCAAAAACCAGTTCAAGATTTTTAACATCCAACCAAACTAATTTGAAGTTGGTGACAGTTTCTTTGGGGCTCCCTATGCACCTACCACATCTTAATAGTGCCTGCAAGTTATACAAGGGCTTCTAGGCTCCTACGAACTAAGTGTGGAGCATCTACTTTAATTCAACCAAGGATGTGATCACTCCAAAAATAATGCAATTGAAACACCTCAAAGAAGACTTTCCAAAGGTATAAAGAACAAACGAAATATTAGTGCATCATTTAAATTCAACAGAGAGACTACTGCTTCAAACACAACAAACGGTTCGAAGGATACATATTGCCTTGATCAAAATCAAAGAACACGTATTGCTTTGATTCAACAAAAGATGGGATTTTGAATTTTGAGTGTTGTCTCGTGCCCAAGATTTCTTGGAAGGTGTTCTCCAACTAAAACTTCCTCTTTGCCTTTATGTTTCTTCCTCCTGTTTGGAATGAGGTGGAGGCCCCGCTGTCCAAATAATAAGTTTCATCGTTATCACCCCACTCTATCAGGGTCACAAATTGTCTCCTCCATAAAGCCATGTTAGATGATCCAGTGGGTAGTTGGAGTCAAAGAGAAACCCTCAGAAGTTGCTCCATGACCACTCTTATCATTCAATTTACCTTGTTCTCAAATTCAATGAGTTGTTGAGTTATGCACTCTATTGTGTCATCTATTTTTATTGAAGGTTCTATGTTATTATAGTCAACAAATCTAGGATACTCCTCTTCTAAATTGTGGCATATCCATGCTCGTTGCACCTAAACATATGTTAGATCAAAATATGTCTGGTAGACACATAACTTATCTGAGAAATAGGGACATAAAAAGAAGAGAAAATGGGTTATAAGTGAAGAGTTAGAAAGTGTAACGAAAAGTAAGGCTATGCACATGTTATTACTAGTATAATCTCTTTATTGTATAGATTGTAATGATTTTTTTACAAGTAATCCCTACTTATATGTGAATGGGTATCTCAATCAAATATATAAATAGAAAGATTACAACATAGATGATAATGTTCGACAACAAGGCATATATTATGGTGCATGCTAAATGGTAACGTCACACTCGATATTTGCTCAATATGATGAGTCAGAGCAAGCAAGTTACCAAATTCATTGAATTCGTGCGTAGGGCTCGAGCCAGTTCTCAGAAGGGCTCATAGTTCTATCTTTGGTAGACTTTTCAAGCAGTTTTGATAAGCTACCGGGACTTGTCGATGTTCTGCCTAATGATTTCGCACCTACGTGGATCTTGTTTGAACTGGCCCGTTGATTACCTTTGTGAGTTAGTTGGTATAACTCGATTTGTCAAGAACCAACACACAAATTGATTTCGCCGGTTGGCAAGTTTAACTTGATCTATCAAATTTTTTGTTGTATGAACATATACACTAAAGGATAGAAATGCACTCATCAGAAAATTTTATAAATAAAGAGTCAAAAAATTATGAAGCAAAGGAGTAGACCTAAGATTACTTGGTCGAAAAAGGATTACATAAATGTTAAAAGTAATTTGCGAATAAGGTCAACATCTCAAACAACCCCAAGAATAACAATTAAAAAATTAGGATTCCTAACACTGAATTCATGAGAATTTGAAATAAATGATGCTTCTATTAACAGTTTGCATTGTTATTTAAAAACATGATAACTTAATCCTCGTTAAAAAAAAGCAGAAAAAGAAAATTATGGGCCTGAAGGACACAGCCATAAACTAAAATCTGCTGCTACTGCAGTTTTTACCACAGCAACAAGGATCCGAATTCTAACCATTTACCACATAATGATCCAGCTGAAACGAATAAGATAGAGAAGAGGAAATAAAATTCACATTATAATTGCTAAAAGCTGAGAAAGTTCCAACTCAGTACCATATATGGAGGTAGAGGAGCTACCAAGCCAAGCATATCATGTTCTGCAAGGTTAAATTTTGTTGCCGATGATGGCTCCAGATGCCGGCCTGCTTCGGCGATATTTGGCAGGATCATCTGGCGGCAGTGAAGATGCAAGCGAGGCTGCTTCTCAGATATGCTTCCACTTTCGAAGTCGAGACCGAAAGGAAGTTTTTCTTTGGGGAGCTTTGAAGTTTCAGCTGCTACAATCAAATCCCATTTCTTGTGTGCATGCCAGCCATACTTGTAATCACCAACTATAGGCGTTTTTAGAACTTCAGCACAGTGGACTCGTAGCTTAGTTTGTTCAAGTTGGGAAAGAAGGTAGAGGAAGAATTAGCCTTCGGAGAAACCATTTAAAATGCACAAGAAGAAAATTTTCTGTTTCAGTTTTGGCATACCTGGTGTTTTCTACCAGTTAGAGGGCATAGCTCCAGCCATGTATATCCTGCAAATGATAATGAAAAGTTGGAAGAGTAAAAATCAATAAATCTGACAGTAGTGACTTTACAGATTCAAACTGATTGGCCCGTCAGATGAAACACTACGTATAACTCGTTCATTTTTGTTGAAAACAAACATACTGTTTCTCACAAAAACTTATAAGAGCTTAAATGATGCAAAAAATTATTTTGACTGACCGTTGGATGTTTTTATCACTTTATACTCCGTTAAAGCATGTTGTGAGGATGCAGGCATCTCCTTTATCACAGTGATTCTCTCTGACTTTCCATCTTCCAGAATAACCTGATTTATTGGTGAATCTACTTAACAAAATCTGGTTCAAAAACTTCCGTGAAACCACACATGCATAACAAGAAAAAGGATGGAGTAGCAGCAGAAGTAACCGTTAACAGATTTTATAGAACACAGCTAATGGAGCTTGTGGATAAATCCAGTAATTAGATATTTGAAAATAACGATATATTAACAAGTGGGTTATATTGAATGTCATTCTTCTTTTCAGCTTGCAGTTTGAGCAGAAGATGCAAAAAATAATCCTAGACACAATAAATATAGGCGAAATGCAGATTCTGATTTTGTCTCCATCTTGAAAATGCTTAAATTTAAATGGTTAAAATAAACCCGACTGAAATAAAAGCTACAGCATTTTCAGTACAATATGATTCTATTTAAAAGAAATGAACTGTAAAATTTAACAAATTATAGAAAAGCTACATTATTTTCTGTACAATGTAATTCTAATTTCAAAGGATAACACACATAAATTTTGCTAAAAGAAGCGTCCTATGTTGTACCATATTGTGTTGCTTTCTATTATCTTATGTTGTGAATCTGTGATGTGTAATCGTAAAATAAAGTGGACGGTTGTTTGGCTTAACTAGCTACTAAGATTTTTAAAAATTATTAGGAAATTTTGAAGTATTTCAATAAACATTTTTTAACACTGAAGTCGTCGAGTTTTAATGAAGCAAATATATACTATTACAAGATTATTATAATAGAAACTTCAAATCCAAACTATCAATTTCTTTTTAAAAATTATTAGGAACTTTTGAAGTATTTCAATAAACATTTTTTAACACCAAAGTCACCGTGTTTTAATGAAGCAAATATATACTATTACAAGATTACTATAATAGAAACTTAAAATCCTAACTATCAATTGCTATATGAATGATTGCAGAACCAAATATTTAACTGGTTAATTATACGACTAATTATATTATTTGTATACTAATTATTAATGAATGAAGTATTAGCTTACTAATCAGCATAATTTCATACAATAAATATTAATTAATATCTAAAATTTTCAAACTCAAAATTGAGTTAACCCTGTATAAAGCAAGATTTTAAGACTAGATTTTTCTATTTTTTCACACACACATCCAAATGTATACACCCCGTATTTGCAAGGCACTGAATCCAAAATATTTTGGTTGAAGAAAAAGTTCTCAACCACTAGGCCAAAGTGACTTGAGGATTTTAAAACTAGGTTGATGTAGTTTAAAAGCACATTTAGATATTCTTTTTCTGCAATATGTTTAAGTAAAATTTAACATAATTTAAAATAAATACATTAAAAGAAATAATCAACATTTAACATGTATCACATAGGTGTGCAAACTTCAATTATAATAAAATAATTCAAAATTATGAATGTATAGTAGCAAATAAAATTTTAAACTGGAGATGATAGCCAATCATATCAAGTTAGGTACTATGGTTAATTGAAGAATGCAAAAGCATTCTTGACAGCAGGTTTTTATTTGAAAAAGGAAAGCTTGTAGAAATTATAATTTCTTGCTTATTTAGCCAACAATTAGAAATCATTCGAACCAATCAACACCACTCTGAATATTGAAAACATCTCACTACTTATCTAACTTTTACATTTAACTTGCAAAACTACTATTGATACACCTCTATTTCATTGATTCAACATTCTGTTACCATTTTCATTGCATGTGGAGGTCTACAGTAGAGTTTAAAGACCTTCGTTTGAGTATAACTAAATTTGAATACATTGAATGTAATTTTAATATTAGTAGCTCTATTGTATCACTCACTATTACTACAGCTAAAAAAATTGTGTAGCACGACAGAAAAAAACATATTGAGATTGGTCGTAATTTCATCTCAAAAAAGGTTAATAATGGAATAGTTCAGCTACATTCTCACAAGACTTTAGATTGTTAATATTCTCATCGAAGCACTGCCAAGAGCCAATCACGATGACTTAAAGTCCAAGCTCAATTTGTACAATATATATAATCCATCTTAAAGGGGAGGGAGCGTGGGAATGTGCTTGTCAATATGCCTGATTAGAAAGGAATTTATTTCCTTTCTTCGAAATATATTTCAATAATTTTGTTTTCTTTTTTATATATCTTTCTTCTATTTTTTTCCTATTTAGAGGGATTCCTATTTTTGAGCTCTTTCACTATTATATATATGTAGTAACTGTAATGCATAAGAAGAATGAGAAATCAAATTCTTTTTTGATTGCTACATTATATTTAAGACAATTGAGTGAGACTAATTCATGATTTAATAAGTCTTGATCTGTGCAAGTCAAAATAAGTGTTGGTAAAAATTGTGTCTACAGAGTCACTCATCTCTATTGAATCACTGTTTAGTAAAGGGGATTGATTGGGGTGTGATAGAAAATGTTATCAGAGTGAGATTGAATGAAAAAAGTGGTGAAAGCGTGTTTGGATTTAGAAGTAGGAATTGAATTAAAATATGAATCGATTAATACAAAGCTATAGACTGATTGGATGTGGGGCAAGTAATCCATATTAACTGAGGAGTAATGTGTGCATGACATAATTATTATTTAATAAATAGTATTGAATAATAAATTATGCAACATATAAAGATGCTTGAGGAAGTGTTCGAAAGAACCGAGGAAAATTGAGAGTCAGCCTTCTAGGCCAATTGCAGATCAAGAAATTGAACCTAAAAGTAATTCAAATATAAGTGATATTCATGACAAGACAAATGAAGAAACAAAAACCACTGAGTTGCAGGGCAATGTTAAACTAATATCTCAAATGGTTAATAAAATGAATTTTGTTAAAAGATCTACAAGCACTGGGCCCAAATTTGAATATGGTGCAAAAGTTGATCTGCATTTGAAGACCTTTTAAACATTAAAGGCACCTGTTGCATTCAAGGGTGTCAGTGACCCCACAGTTGTTGAAGATTGGCGATTTAGAATCGAGAAGATTATTGATGACATGATTTGTCCATAGAACAGGAAAGTGATGCAAGGCACTTTCATGCTAGAAGGTGAGATAGGGAAGTAATGGTAGGCACAACTAGAAAGAAATTTGAGCTCACACCTCTACGACAAATTTAGTGAATAATTTTATAAGATTTTTCAAGGATTGGTATATTCCACCTACAGCCAGACTAGCACAACAATATAATTTTTTTTTAATTTAACTCAAAAGTCGAAAATAGTTATACAATATTAAAAAAATTCACTTCTCTTACCATTATATCAACACCCACAAGAGAAAATGTCACTGATTATTAAACATTCAAGAACCGTTGAGATTGGCATGGACTTCTCAAATCAAGGATTTTTTCATGTTGGTTGAAAGGGCTAGAAGAATTAAAAGACAACCAAAAGTAGATCCAATTAGAAAAATAAATTTGTGAGAAGTAAAAAAAAATATTCTGGGCAGTACTTGGTTGATTCGAGAAAATGCTACGGATGTGGATAAATATGACATTGTTAATTAGATTGTCTGTTGGAAAAGAAAAGAAAGACAACCCAAAAAGCTTTTGGAAGGTGGTCTGTCAAATAAGTCTCAATTTTTGGAAACATCTTCAGCTCAAGCAAAAGGAGAGACCAAAATGCCAAAATGAGCAACCAGTGAGACCAGAGTTACTGCACTTACCCCGCAAGAAGCTAAAGAATTTAAAGAAGTTGTTTCATATATACTTCTTATTCTAGATCAACTTGACAAGTTTTATTTGATTTGGGTGCACCACAATCTTTTATTTCAAAATTTTTTTTGTCAACTTATATGTTGATACTCTGCACTTTAATCGTACATTATATATTATCATACTATCAGAAAATAGTTTCTATACATATAGAAAATCTTAAGTGCATGTTTATATTTCTGATAAAAAGCTGCTAACAAAATTGATCATAATACTAATTCAAATTTTTGATGCGACGACTGAATGCTAGAAAATGAGAGTGATGTTTAATTTTCCTAGTGAGAAGTCATTTAATTTCTCCTGTGATATGAAAATACTATCTTCTTTGATCGGTGCACTACAAGTTGGAAAGTATTTGCGAAGCAGTGAGCTAATAATTTTAGCAAAATTAGAAGTAATGAACTAGATTAAGCACAGATTAAATAGCCTTTTAGTGGTTGCAAAATTTTATGACATATTTTGTGAGGAATTGTGAGGTTTGCTGCCAAAAAAAAGTTAATTTTGGTATTGATGTATCAATAACATTTGTAATTTTTAAATCTTTGTACGATGACTCCAAAAGAATTACAAAAATAAAAGTTTTAATTGCATGAATTGATAGATAAATGATTTATTATGCCTGGAGCTCATCTTGGAGTGCTCCTGCATTATTTTTCAAGAAAAAAAATATATGTGATTATGCATTAATTGTCGAGAATTGAATAATGTAACAATCAAGAAAAAGTATCCACTGTTTAGGATAGACAATTTTTTTAATCAATTGGAGGTCACTATTAAAATTTTTAGGATTTATATAAGATCGAGATATCATCAAGTCAGTCAAAGAGACAAAGATAATCAAAATAACTATTAAGACAAAATATGATCATTAAGAATTTTTAATTTTCTTAAGTTTCATAAATATCATTGCAATTTTTATAGATCTAATGAATCGAATATTCGAGCCTTATGTGGATCACTTATTTATTATTTTTATTGAGGATATTTTGATATATTCAAAAATTGATGATGATCACGCTAAGTATCTGAGAATGGTTATAGAGTTGCTGAGATATGATCAATTATTTGCAAAATTTTTGAAAAGTAAATTTTTGTTCTGAAACAATGCATTCTTGAGGCATATCATCAGCAGACAAGTAATCACAATGGATCCTCAAAAGGTGAAAGCGATTGTAGAATGGACCACATAAGAATGTTGCATACATATGCAATTTTCTTGATTTAGCTGAATATTGCAGGAGGTTCGTTAAAGAATTTTCATAAATAAAAGTCATTATCCAAGCTCTGAGAATGTTTTTAAGCTTGAGTGGACTGAAAAATACGAGCACAATTTTCAAGAATTGAAGAAGCAGTTGACTACTGCACGAATATTAGCCATCCCATCAGGAACATAGGGATTGTTACACTTCATTGAGATATTTAGAAAGCGCTCTATTGCAAAATAGAAGAGTAAGAGCCTATGAATCAATACAATTGAAGCGCATGAGAGAAATTATACGACACATGATCTGGACTTGGTTGCTATGATATTCGCTCTTAAAATCTGGACACATTACCTATATGGGGTGAAGTGTGAAATATTTGCTGATCAACAGAGTCTACAGTCTATTTTCACACAAAAATAAATAAATTTGAGACAGATGAGATGGCTAGAGCATATCAAATATTAGGATTTGGATATACAGTATTGTTCTGCTCAAGCAATTATAGTTGTGGACGCTTTGAGTCGTAAATCTATATGTAATTCAAGCTGGAGCATTACTCAAAAGCTAGAATTGAGCAAATAAATTGATGTCTTACAACTGAAGGTCAAAAGAACAGAGGATATTTGATATTTACATCAGCTAACTGTACAACCAACTTTAGTAGAAAGAATTAAGGTAGCCCAAAAATTAATAGTGAATATCAAAAATTTATTGAGCAAGTTCAGTCAGTAACTAAGCAAAAAAAGATTGTAGATGAAACTGTGATATTAGAAACGCACTGCAATTTTTGGTACTTGCTGGTTGAGATTTGAGATAGTAGATCTTACATTAAGCTTAACATTCATAGTATACAATTCACCCAGTCAGCACAAACATATACAAAGCTTTGAAATTGTTGTTTTGGTGGCTAGGTACGAAGAAAGATATTGTTGAGTATCATCTTAATATCAGGCTTGCCAGATTGTAAAAGTTGAACATCAGAGATCTATTGGATTGCTTTAATCATTATCAACACCCGAGTAAAAATGAGAAGAAATCATGATTGATTTTGTTATAAGGTTTCCAAGATCTAGAGAAAGTCACGATAATGTGTAAGTGAATATACATAGGTTACCAAAATCAGCACATTTATTATCAATCAAGCAGACAGATTTTGTAGAAAAGTTGTTAAATTATTTGTTAAGAAAACTATTAGAGTGCAAGATGTTCCAAGGATTATCATTTGTGACAGAGATAAGAGATTCACATTCAAGTTATAAAAAGGCATTTAAAAATGTTTGTCTATACAGGTGCATCTTAGGACAAATTATCCACGATGAACAATCAGAAAAGACAAATTAAGTATGAAATATTTGTTGAGGTTTTGTGTTCTTGACTTGGAGGTAGTTGAAAGATCATATTTCAGTAATAGAGTTCACTTAATAATAGTTTTCTATCTAGTATTAAAATGACTCTTAATGAAGCAATATATGACAAGAAGCACAAAACTATATTGAGTTGGATTGAGATAGGAGAACATCAATTGCTAGGTTCTGAATTAGTTGATGAAGCCACAGAAAAAATTAGATTAATCAGAGACAAAATAAAAGTTATTCAGAATCGACAACATAAATATTATGATCCAAGGCACAAAGGAGTAAGTTTTGATGTCTGTGCTTTCATGTTTCTAAAGATCATACCAACAAAAGGTACTTCTAAATTTGGTCCAAAAAGTAAATTGAGCCCCAGATATATTAGTCATCTTACAATAATATAAAAGATGGGTCAAACTGCTTACAAGTTAGCATTACCTATTGATATTTCCAATTACCATGATGTGTTTCACATTTCAATATTGAAAAAATAGGTTTCAAACTCAGACCAGGGAATTCCACATGAGGATAGAGGTACAAAAAAAATTAACATATAATAAAGTGCAGCAAAAAATCTTAAAAAGAGATGTTAAGAGATTGGGAAACATACAAATATTTTATGTTAAAATAAAATGGAAGCACATGCCAAAGAAAGAAGCTACTTGAGAAAAAGAACATAAAATGAGGCAAAAATTCCCTCATCTATTTGAGTAATTATTCAAAAATTTTGATGACGAATTATTTTATAAGAAGAGTATAATAATACCCAATTTTAGTTAATTCAGGTAAAATTTTGATCATAAATATACACAATTTTTAGCATCTCTTGAGATGCATTCAAACTATTTTAAAAAAATTCTATATTTTGGAACAATCAAATTGATATATAGCACTATATATAACCTATTGATATATTTTGACTTATAAAGTTCAAAATAATAATTTAATTAAACTTAATCATGTAAGAAAATCCACTTTATCGTGCATGTAGCAGCGGGATAGTTTTTTAGATTGTTGATATTTAAAGGATTGAGGGAGATATCCGTATATTAATAGGTTAAATCACATGCACTACCCCTTCATTCCTTCATTTTTTTCCCCTTTGTTATGGTGATCATTGCGGGAAATATGCGAGAAGCACTCTGTTTGGTGCTTTGTGAAGAATCTAAGGTAAGAGGATTCATTATGTAATAGAATATTTCCTTCCCCCACTTTATTGTTCGTTTGCACGCTTTAAGGCATCTGTGACCCTAGCATTGTAGCTAGAGTAGGGGACAAAAACATGAGTGATCAAATGGGTAGCTCCAATCATAACAAAATAAAGAAGAAAAAAGAAAAGAAGAGGAAAGAAAATCAAGGGAGAAGAAAAAGAGAGAGATGAGAAAGAAATAAGGTTTTGCGAGAGAATTTAGTACTTTGATAAAAAAAAATATTAAAATATTTGTTTATTTAAATGCAGAAAAAAAAATATTTTATTTATTTAAATCAACTTAAAGGGCATTTAGTCAGTTGATTTCAATTTCATATGCTTATTGTTTAGTTAGCGAGGGTAGAAAATACCTTTCCTGAAATTATTACGTGTGATGGTATTGCTATATGCAGGGAAGCCTAATTGAGGAAAGAGAATTATTTAATTTTGTCGATATATTGAATTAGCCAGTAAAATAAGAATTTTCCCAATTAAAAGGGAACTGTAAATTCCATGTAGTGTACTCTAGACGGCAAGTTCAAAACGAGCCCCCCATCAACCCAGGTGAGACGATCATAATCTAAATTAAGAAGAATATATTTCAACATGTTATTTTATGATATATTGATATGAAACAGCATTTAGAAATTTCGGCATATCGTCGAATACCTGCCCATATTACAGAAAAGCAAGTTTGAGCTGACAGTAATAATTTTACTGATGTTATTATTCTTATTGAATTAATGGACATGTTCATTAAAATAATTGTTTACAAGTATACTCATACGATTACACATGCATATGAAAAACACAAAAGCTTCCTTGCTCCCAATGCACAAATCCGACGAATGTAGTTGCAACCCGCTACTTTGCATGGGACCGAACTAGTCTAGATTTTCTCCTGTTCGAGGAGTTGGCCGGTACTCTTGGTCCACTCCTAGTTATCCTCTTATTATATATTTGTATTCCTGAGATTTTAGGTCTAATTTTTCATGTTTTGTATCAGGATAATGGTCGGTGTCTTCTTCCCTTCGAAGTTTGTATCCTAAAGTTCTATGCGGTGCTTTGTCTGTATTTGATTTCTTTGAAATGTGCATATTGAATTAATATATCAAAAAAGTACAAAAACTATGAATGTATGCATATATGTTAACTATGGAAGAGAGTTCACTAAATTCCTCTACATGCAACAAAATGAAAGAACCACTAAGGGCAAGCTTAGCACAAAAATGAACCTTCCTATTATATTCGTGTGGTGTATAGAAAAATAAAACTTTCCTAAAGTTCAAAAGAAAGGAAAGATCAGGGGCTTCCAAAGGTTGGTGGCGCCAAACCCTAGTTTCATGGTAGAACTCAAGCACATGATGTTCATTATCTCCGTCAATAATGATCCTCCATTCGAGCATTCACGGTTGGCAAACATGAGATTTAATGGCTTGTAACTCCACTTGGGTATTGTCCCAATGCTCAAAATAATGACTTGTAGTGGTGATACACATACCCTTTCGTCACGAACAATAAGGCCAGTGCCAGCAGCACCAGAGGGAAAGACTTTGTCAACATTAACCTTGAGCTATTACCGGAACCGCGGAGAGACCAACGTGGCAAGTTGGCTAGTATCTCATTACCCCTGAAATAGGGTAAGTTATGTCAGCGTGAGCGCATCAAGAATCATGGGTGTAATGGTTGTTAGGGAGCCATATGCTTGGTGGTTGTGGCACAAGGCATTTTGTTCCCTCCAACAACAATGGACCATATAGCAAAAAGAGCGAGCATCAACAATCATTCTTTTCAGGAGCTTGTGAAGTTGGTTGACGACATCATTGAAATTGGTAAAGGAGAGGATTTTGATTCCCCATTTGACCAAAACCTCTTTAACCGTACAAAGAAGCAAGCAGTTAGATAGAATGTGTTATGGGCTCAATAATCGAGCATCCCTAAGGGAAATTCTGATCCTCAATTAAGCTTCTATGAACGAGTCATGACTGTGTGGGGATAGTATGTAGCATGTGCCACCAAAAGAATTTTTCATGTGGGTGGAGTTTCAATTTGTTGAGCCACATATAATCCTTAGTTCGAGAAGTAAAAGTTGTTAGGTAGGCAAGCGCCATGATGGTTTTGCCATAAAATTTATGCTTGATTAACAAGCTCATCATTGTAGATTCCAGATGCTGATTATCTTTCATATCCCATTCTGCATCCCTCTTGCTTCACTATGACACCTTCCTCCTCTCTGTAATCACCTTAACTGCAGTCATGTTGTTGTTTTTCCTATAGTTCCTCGCCGCGATCCTCCACGTTGTCGCCACCCTAGTGTTGAGGAAGGTGGAGACCCGGTCCACTTCCTATTACGACAGATTCTTTGATAAATTAATTCTAATTTATCTGCTCTAAATTCTTTTCCTTATGTATTTTATTCTCTGTCATAGCTTGATGATTCCCAATTTTTTATTTAAAGCAGTTGTCTTCTATTGACAGGAAGAATTAATGAAAGCTTAATTAATTAATTAAGCTTTACCAGATTAATCTCCTGCCCCTCATGTTGTTATAGAGAAAAAGACAATGAATATGATAGCTTGCCTTAATGGACTTTATATGGGTCATTAAAGCATGATTCCATGGAATCATGAAATTAAGGGTTACCAAAATAAGCTATATACTGTGAAGCTTTAAAAGGGGCTCCGATTATAGGGATGAGGATTACTCTCCAAACAGTTTAAAATTATATTTTCTTCTTCATGGTGTGACTCTCGGTTTAGAGAGAGAGAAGGTGAGAGAAAGAGAGAGAGAGAGAATTCTTTCTTGTAAGTCGACGTGTGAGGTGAGAGAAAGAGGGAGAGAGAATTCTTTCTTGTAAGTCGACGTGGTCGACGGTGTAATCCTCAAAAGCTAATAAAATCTTGCAGCTCCGTGGACGTAGGCAATTTGCCGAACCACGTAAATCTTGTGTCGCCTTTTTTCGGTGTGATTTTTCTCGATCTATTTTTTGCTTTTTTGCCGTTGTTTTTTCATAACAATTGGTATCAAAGCTTTGGTTCGAGACTGAAAGAAAATGATGGGCAGAGACGAAATGATGGCATCGGGGATCGAGAAGTTCAATGGCACAAATTTTAGTTACTGGAGAATGCAGATAGAGGACTACCTCTATGGGAAGAAACTTCACCTGCCGTTGCTGGGAAAGAAGCCGGAAAAGATGGACGAGGCGGAATGGAATCTGTTGGATCGACAGGTTCTGGGGGTTGTTCGATTAACCCTGTCAAGATCCGTTGCTCATAACGTCATCAAGGAGAGGACTACTGCAGATCTCATGGGAGCTTTATCAGANGCAGATCTCATGGCAGTTTTATCAGACATGTATGAAAAATCATCAGCGAATAATAAGGTGCACCTGGTGAAAAAGTTATTCAACCTGAAGATGGCGGAAGGTGTGTCTGTTGCTCAACACCTGAATGAGTTCAATAATATCAGTAATCAATTGTCATCTGTTGAAATTGATTTTGATGATGAGATTCGTGCGCTGATATTGTTGGCGTCATT
>JXCR01025975.1:51668-91983 GCA_002079205.1 Phalaenopsis hybrid cultivar
AAATATGATGATATACGTGATTTGATTTTGGCTGAGGAGGTGCGCAGGAAAGATTCTGGAGAGACCTCGAGTTCGACACTGATTGTTGATTCTAGAGGGAGATCACGGACAATAACTCAAACAGAGGAAGATCAAAATCAAAGTCTGGTCAGCAGACAACTTGCTGGAATTGTGGCAAAGTTGGCCACATAAAAAAGAACTGCAGAAATCTCAAGAAGGAGAAATGATGACGCAAATGTTGTAACTGAAGAAATACATGATGCGCTATTGTTGACGGTTCACAATTCTGTTAATGACTGGATACTGGATTCAGGGGCTTCCTTCCATACATTTTCCCACCGGGAGTTAATGCGGAATTATGTTGCAGGCAACTTTGGGAAGGTATATCTGGCTGATGGAAAAATTTGACGTGGTGGGGATGGGAGACGTTGATATTGCACTTCCTAACAAGAGCAATTGGACTTTGCAAAAAGTCAGACACGTTCCTGAATTGAAGAAAAACCTCATTTCTGTAGAGCAGATCAATGAGGGTGGTCATTCAGTAGTGTTCTCAGATAATACTTGGAAGGTTACTAAAGGAGCATTAGTTCTGGCTCAGGGTAAGAAAACTGACACACTATATATGACTGCAGGTTTACTCGGCGTGAAAACATTAGTCAGAGGTGCATTATGGGGAAGCAGAAGAGACGTTTCTTGAAATGTGGCAGAGCGCCAAAGACAAAAAAACTGAATTTTGTACGGACATATGGTGGAGAACCACATAATGAAAAAATCTTGCAAGATAAAAGTTCGAGCAAGTGGGAGCTGGCATAACTTCCACCAGGAAAGAAGACATTGCATAACAAGTGGGTGTATCTGGTGAAGACTGTGTTTGATGGCGGTAAGAGGTACAAAACTGCACTTGTTGAAAAAGATCTTCAGCTAAGGCATGATATTGCCCATGCAGTGGGAGTTGTTAGCAGATACAAGAGTAATCAAGGAAAGTGCTTGGAGATACAAGACTGCATTTATGATGATATATCAGCTAAGGGTGTTACTCTTGAGAAGCTGAAGTTGTGCTCGACTTCAGCTGGACTTCTGGCATGAAGACCGGAGGTTTGAGTTGCAGAGGTGGAGGATATCATGTTTGAGGCAAAAGGGCAGTGCAACCAATGGATGGTGCAGTTAGTATCCCAGTCTCCAAGTGGGAGAATTGTTGAGGAAGGTGGAGACCCGGTCCACTTCCTATTACGGCAGATTCTTTGATAAATTGATTCTAATTTATCTGCTCTTAATTTTTTTCCTTATATATTTTATTCTCTGTCATAGCTTGATGATTCCCAATTTTTTATTTAAAGCAGTTGTCTTCTATTGACAGGAAGAATTAAGGAAAGCTTAATTAATTAATTAAGCTTTACCAGATTAATCTCCTGCCCCTCATGTTGCTATAGAGAAAAAGACAATGAACATGATAGCTTGCCTTAATGGGCTTTATATGGGTCATTAAAGCATGATTCCATGAAATCATGAAATTAAGGGTTACCAAAATAAACTAGATACTGTGAAGCTTTAAAAGTGGCTCCGATTACAAGGATGAGGATTACTCTCCAAACAGTTTAAAGTTATATTTTCTTCTTCTTGGTGTGACTCTCGGTTTAGAGAGAAAGAAGGTGGGAGAAAGAGATATAATTCTTTCTTGTAAGTCGACGTGGTCGACGTGGTCGACGGTGTAATCCTCAAAGCTAATAAAATCCTCTGCAGCTCCGTGGACGTAGGCAAGTTGCCAACCACGTAAATCTTGTGTCGTCTTTTTTCGTTGTGATTTTTCTCGATCTATTTTTCGCTTTTTTGCCGTCGTTTTTTTCATAACACCTAGGACATTCCTCATTTGGTTGTCCTGCAATCCCACGCCTTCATCGCTGCTGCCGCTATAATTCTCGCTCGTTGTCCCCTCCCGGAAACAACTATTCCCGATTGTTTTCTGCTATTCCAACCACCCAGTCAGTTGTTTCCCTCATTCCAGCTTACTAACATTACTGCAACAACTCCCCTTTGTTGTTTTCCTTCGGTCCAGGCATGCCAAACAGTAAAATGCTACTATTTGGATTGTTGTCCCTTGTCGTCCTGTTGTTCCTGCCCCAAATTCTTTTTCCTATCTTGCCACCACCTCGCCAAGCCATTTAACCAACACCACCATCACTTGACATCCGCCCTAACATGATTTTGTGTGTCGTGTATGTTGAATTTCTCTTTCAAGTGTATTTAGTTGTAACCACTTATTTGCTTCCCTAATAATATTTGATTTTCCTATTGTGGTTTAGATTAACTCTGTCATCATTTGGTATCAAAGTTAGCCTAATTCTAAACCTATCCCAGGATTTCTAGCATCCACCCATACCCAACCCTATTTCCACCCAAAATTTTTCTTTCCCACCCCACATTACCCCTACACACCTCTTTCCACCTACTCACACCTAAAATTGAACATACCACTGAGACAAGTGGCAGACACCAGTTAAGAATTTACCATGGTATCTTTTTCTCTATTAATTAATACCTCTTGCCAGCCCTCCATTTTTTCACTCAGAGATGCACAGAGCTCCAACTTCCCATTACTATTACCCAAAAACAACACTCATGCTTTTTCACTCTCTAGTAGTTGATGCATAAGCCAAAAATCTTCTCTTCACACACCTTTTCAAGCACACACGCATTCATGCATCTTGTCGAGACTACGGTTTGTAAAAACATTAAAAGTGGTTATTTTAAACCCAAAGCAATTTTAAACTTTAACTTGAAATCACCCAAAATGAATTTATAACAAGCATATGTACATATTTAAACATAACTTTATCCCAAAAAAAGAGAACTTTATTTTTATCGTAAGGTTACTACTTTAAATCTAGCGTATAACCTAAAAAATTATTGAGTCAAAAATCATCAATACAATAAACATACAAGAGGAATATCACATTTCAAGTAATCAAACTACTTAAGGGACTTGATATAAATAACATGAAAGGAAAAAACTTTAGTTTTTATATAATCTCAACAAAAAATTGCAAAGCACGGGATGAATTGTGTAGCGAAGAGAATCCTGAATTCTGCCTTCACCTGGTCAGTAAAGCCGAGGCAACTACAAGGGTCTCATTTATGGGGCAACATAAATTAGATGAATAAAGTAAGCTCTAAAATAAACCAACCTTTCCTACTGGCGCAGATAGCAATCCTGAGGAATGTTTTGGGGTTCCAATAACAAGTGCCCAATATTTCCTCTGCAGCAATCGAGGAACAACCTTGATGTTCTTTAGGACAAAATTTCATGCAATAGAAACAATTCTTTTAGTCCAAAGAAAATGATAAAAATTCTAAAAATCAACATTTTTTTCTGGTAATGTTGCTTGTAAGCATAACAACGCTTACTTCCTTCAAAGTTCTAGAAGTCTTTTCACGGAAGATCGAATGCAAGATAGAAGTGCTAATTTGGGTTCTTCCAAGAATCAAAAGACCACTACAGTCTCTATCGAGCCTGTGCACCTGATATTATCCAAAGGCTTATTATTACCATGCAAGACTTATAGAAAATGTCATTATTAGCTATAATGAATAATGAACAATATTGACATCTACCAGCCATAATAATGTTTAGTTGCATTTTTAAAGCATATATCAAAAAAAAAAAAAGAATAGAAAAAAGAAGATAGCTTTCTTTTTCATGCCTCATCTACTATAATTATTGAAAAACAAAGTAGTCGATAAAAAAAACCCCAAATCTGCAGCATGTTAATTCATTAGGAAGAGGTATTGGCAATGGATTGTATGGAGCTCAAGACTAAAAAATCAAATAATTATATAAGATCTAATAATGAAACTATTTAAGATCTAATAATGAAGCTATTTGTGCGGATCAACAAAACATGATGGAGAAAGTTGTTTTTATCAACTTGGAATTCATCAACATACTTTCATTTTACATTTATTTAATTTCAACTTCTTTCATCGTACATAATTATAATGAAACTTTAGGGAAGCATTTTATTTTAAAGAGACCTAGTCAAGCTCTTGCTTTAAAGTTTTGAAGCTATGTTGCTAAAACAAAAATATCATAATAAATGCAATACAATTCACCAATTTTGCTGTTACGATTTTGTTAAGCATGGCATTTGCTTCTAATTTCGCCCCTATCAAACCTTTAATGCACCTAGTTCGATAAAAAAATTGCCCTGGGTTTTGTTAAATCTCATCGTTGCCAAATTACTTTTAATCGCTTTGGTATCATGACAAAATTGCCCCCAGATTTAGCTAATTGCTTGTAGATTCTATTCCTGAATTGTATAAAGAATCTGTGTTAGTGAATTTTCTGCACGAAAACTAATTGAATCATTTGTTTTAACATCCAAATACATTGACACTACCATGATTGCCACCAGTAAGGAGATTGACGGGGGAGCTTACCTCTCAAAATTTCTATGGTGCTGTAGGTGTTACAGTACCACGGGAACAACTATTGCAGGAGGTGCCCAAAAAAAAAACATTTTTCCTTGTGCTTTCTTTCCTATTATACTTCATTCCTTTTTAGGAATTTCTTATATGTGTTGATTAGGGTTTATAAGAGAGTTTTTCATGTATTTTGTATCAGGACAACTCCCAGTGTCTCTTCTTCCCTTCGAGGGTTGTATCCTAAGATTACACGTGCTGCTTCGGCTATATATTGGTTTCCAGATGGGAATTATCTTCCATAACGCTTCCCACATCCATTTCACCTCACTACCGTGCCTTCCTCCTAAGTACAGCCGCCCCAACAGTAGTCTCGTTGTTGTCTTCCTGCAGTTCCTCGTCGTCCAGCCGTCTTTCTCGCTGTCGCAGCCCCCTAGCAGTCCCGCGGTTGCACGCCTTCACCACCACTGTCGCCGTCATTCCCACATGTCGTTGCCACCTAGAAAAAGCTGTTCGGACTGGTTTCTTCTGTTCCAGCCACCCAACCAACTGTTTTCCCTCATTCCAGCTTGCTGTCATTGCGACAACGCCTCCCCCTTGCTATTTTATTGTTGTCCAGCTGCCCAAAATAACCAACTACTAATGTTTGGGTTGTCGTCCCTTCCTAACTTGTTGTTCCAATCACCCATAATCGTTCTCTACCTTGTCGCTAGTCACCAAGCCCTCTAACAGTCACCACCTTCACCAAGGGTCAGCCCTAAAATAAGTTTGTGTCATGTTAGTCGTATTTTCCAATTCAAATGTGTTTGATTGTAACATTCTATTTGCTTCCAGTAATTATATTTGCTTTTTCTAAAATGGTTAGGGTTAACTCCGGTATGAGAGATAAAAGCTGCTAGCTCATCTTAAGCTGACAAGAAACCTGGAATTGTATGAAAAAGATAGGCTTCATTGATGGAGAGTAGAAAATAAAGATATAATTTACATATGTTCATATTATCTAGAATATCTTAGTAGATAAAGTTTCTAATATAGATATGAAGTAACAATAATCATGCAAATTTCAAAAATTAGAAAGTGTCCAAAATTTCAGTTCTAGAAATTAATAAGTCAAAAAATTAAAGAGCACAAAAATCACACACATAATCATATCTCACATAATAGAAAGAAGTTTAGATTATAGCTAATTTGGCATATCTCGATCACTAACAAAAATGAATAGGTTGGGAAGAACTCTGAAGGGGAAAGAGATTGGTGGGTTTTTCTTTTTACGTGGCCACCATAGGCCTCGAAAGACTTTTATTCGAATGATCGATACAACATTCAATGAATAATACATTACCCCGAAGGATAACAATATTACCTCAGAATGAACCTAATCATCCAGATAAAGAAATATTTATGGGTTGGCGAAACCATGATTTTAATCTCACAGATGTAAGACAAGAAATAATTCTGGAACCTCATTTCCTATAAGGACAAGTCCTCACTATTAATTACATCTCTAAGATCATAGACCCTTAATAAAACTCTTGATTAATATGATAAACCAAATTGTTCAAGATTAAGCTTTAAAGGAGAGGATTTTAAATGGATGGGACTTACAAAACAAGGGCCTAGATAGAGAACTATACTGGATGGGAAGTGATTTAGAAAACTAAAATTGATCAGGTTAGGTGCAGAGATTAAGCAGGAACACTTGATTTGACTGACATAAATAATTAGGAACAGAGTTGGGTAAGAAAAATTTTTCAATGAAAAATAAAACCCTAAACTCTAAAAGGAATCCTAATAGGTGGACTAAACAATACATCGGAAATAAAATACCTGGTCAAGATGCCCACAGCTTTCCATCGCCCCGGACACATTGGTATCTGTCCACTATGACCAACCTCATAACCAGGATTCCTCCATACATGCGTAGCTCAAAGAATTCATAGTCTTGAAGTAGTCTGATATACCTTCGTCTATAACCATGGGTAGCATCCTTCTACAGTATTCCCTCTAGCTTCAGGGGGTAATTTTTTTTGTTTTATAGATCATAGTCCTTAGAGCTAACTAGGGTATCTAGACTAACCTAGAATTCTATACTCATACTAACCTGGGGGTAGGTGTATGGCCCTAAGTTTTGTGTCTAAGTTAGCTAACCTAAAGTTCATATCGATCCTCTCTAGGGTTGATCCTCATTCTTTCTCTTTGTGTGTTTTAGATGTTTATTTGGGGTTCAATCTTTAATTCATGTTTTGGTTTCATTCCCAAGGTTTGTCAGTCATGACTGAGAAATCAAGATATCCTTGAGTTTTGATTAAATTTTTTTATGTCTGCAGAGAAAAATCACTTTTTCCACCCTTTTTATTTTATGTATTTTTGTTAACTATTGTTTTGAAGCACACACATGAAACAACATAAAGAAACATATTAATATCCTTGGATTAAATTGGGGTTTAGGACTGAACATAGGTAAACCATTTTATTTGGGTAATTTGGGTTATTTCAACCCATTTAGATGATTTTGAGGTGTTTCGGTTCATTTGGGTAATTTCTATATGTTTCAGGTCTTGGGTGATTTCAAGTTGTTTCAGGTCATTTGGGTGGTTTCAGGTTTTTCGGGTCATTTGAGTGGTTTTGGAGTGTTTCGGTTCATTTGTGCAGTTTCGGAGTGTTTCGGGCCATTTGTGTAGTTTCAGAGTGTTTTAGATCATTTGGGTGGTTTCGGGCATTTTCGGGTAATTTGAGTGGTTTTTGGAGTGTTTCACGTCATTTAGATTAGGTTTGACTAGACTTGAGCTGGGTTGGGTCTAAGTTGGGTCAGATTTTAGAGTTTGGGTTAGGTTGAGCTATAAATGAATTGGGTCGGGTGTAGGTTGGGTTACCTTTTAATGTTTGGGTTAGGTTGGGCTAGACCTGAGTTAGGTAGGGTCTAAGCTGGGTTAGGTTTGGGTTGGATCAGGCTAAGGATAGGTTTAGGGTTTAGTTTAGGTTGGGCTAGATCTGAGTTGGGTCAAGTCTAGGTTGGGTCAGACCTAGGTTAGATTTAATGGTTAGGGTTAAAACATTTTAGGGATTAGGAATAGGTCGGGTTCGGGTCGACCTGAGTCAAATCCAAACCCAAGCCTAAACCAAGGCTATTGAGTTAAACTAAATTAGATTTTTAAAATCCTGAAATTAAATGCTTAAGTTAAACACTAAACCTAAAAGGAAATGGAATGGTAGGAGATATTTACAAAGCGGCGGCTAACCGGACAACTCCGCTATGATTGCTTCACCACCAACGGCGGGAGCTATCCTAGGTCGTCGTTCAGATGAGAGATTGACGGTCTGAATTATTCCAGTGTTTTCCGCAATCGTCGAAAGTTGCTAGATGTTTCCAGTTGTCTGATCGAATGGACAGTTGGGATGAGAATTTGAGGACAAAGGTCACATATCACTGACATAGGATTGGGGGCGTGGTCACGTCCCAGGCCAGGCATGGCCAAGCTAGGCCAGAAAGAGGCAAGTGTGTTGCTTTTAGGGTTCAGAGGCACTGTGACCTTTTCGGAAGCTCCATATGACTCCGGAAGCTGCATGTGACTCAAAAATGAGGTCAACAAAAGAGCCCTTAATATGTGTGGTAAACTGTTCAAAGTACAATGCACATCTTGACGTTGACCGAAACAATCATGAGAAGATTTGCGTTTGGATTTTTCAGGATTATAGTTTTGGGATCCGCTGGGGATTTTTGGATTTACCTAAACACATTAGGACAGAAAAATCTTGTGGATTCACATCCAACCTAAAAGGTGAACATGATGACTAGATCAAGAAAGACAATACTGGAGCATAGCCTTCAACATGAAAAATTGTTAAAAGGAATATAGGAAAATACTTATCTTAGGAGAAAAGCGCAAAGACTCACATTCAACCTAAAATGAAAATATTTAAGATTTAGAACGCCTATGTACGACAGGAAAGCATAAGGACTTACATCCCACCTAAGACGAAAAGTATTAAGATTTGAAAACGTCTACGCTTGACAGGAAATTATAAGGACTTACATCCCACCTAAGACAAAAACTTAAACTTTGAAGACATCTATGCCTGAGAGAAAAGAATAAAAACTTACATCCCACTTAAGACAGAAATATTTGAACTTTGAAGACATCTATACCAGCAGGAATACATAAGGACTTAGGGCCCCGTTTGGGGCATCTTATAAGCGCAGAAGACGTTTTGAAAACACCGTCAAGCCATTTGTTTCGTGTTTTCGGGGAGATTGTTGGAAAACGTCATTCCAATTTCTTTAATAGACGCAGTCGCGAGATCGACCCCACGACCCGTGTTTTGAATACGCGTCGAGCGGATTATTTCCTCCCGTGCCCACAACCCGTGTTTTGAATACGCGTCGAGCGGATTATTTCCTCCCGTGCCCTTTTGTCTGTTTCCTCTCTCGCTCGATCGCTCAAGCCCTTAGGCGCTGCAGCACAACTCAAAGAGTCGAAGCCTCGATCCCCCTTCCCCACCGCTCGGCGTCAATTTTCGTCTTCCTCCCGCTCTGCGGAGGAGCGACACTAGTCTCTCCACTGCTTGGCCTTGGAACACAAAATCTGAGAACGACAACAGTCCTCAAGTAAAAACGAGGAGATTTTCCCTCAGCTTTCACCTTAGCATTTGATTCGCACGAGCAGGAGGCCAGAATCGAGCCTTCCTCTGTCGATTTGAACTGAAGCCCTTTGTTCCTTCCTCTATTCCTCCACAACCGTAGTCGCAATAAGCCATAAGGACTAGGGGGAAAAATATCTTACACTTGACGTATATTTTGATGTGAGGAAAATATATTTTATTTTGCACATCTTCTCCTAATCTTCATTAAAAATAGTTGATGTGAACAAAAAAATGTGATTTTGTTTGAGGAAGTGTAGAACTATTATTACTCTACAATTTCATTCTCTATTTGTTAATTATCGTTTCTCCAATATAAAGAGTGTTCGAAACTTGTAAATTTCATAGTTTGTTCTTTTTGGTTGGCACAACAGTGCAGAAAGTAAAAGATGTCCTTAAAATTGCATTGTTTCTAGTCTAAGTATGTTTTTTATATTCTTTATGGATTCCTTTGGGATATTTTACATTTTTTGGATAATTTTAACGTAAACTGGGTGAATGAGGCTTTGCACAATTTTCAATTTTGAATGGTTGTCTAGGGTTGCTCCGTTGCTATGTTTGCTTTGGCTAGAGAATGTGTGGGAGGTTGTTTTCTAAAAGAACAAACCAAACAACCAACCAGTTTATCATGCACAGGAACACAATGGTCATTTATCCAGAAATAGCTGCAAATCAAATATTTTTCAAACGCACAAACCAAATAGCTAGTCAACTTATCTGGATCAGCTGTTTATCAGCAGATTATTGATATACTGCAGCCGCCCCAAATAGACCCTTACTTGCTCAATGGGATTTACCGTAATCGGAGCATCAGTCAAACTTATCACAAAGTGATGGTGCCACATTGGGCGTGCTCTAACTTCCAATGGACTTGAAGAAGGTTCAGATGAAGTTTAAAATGGGATACACTGAAAGATACCCTCAAGTCACATTTCAGATTTATTACTAATCCAAAGAATTGACAACCAAACCAACCTTGACTGATCTGAAGTCAACCGACCACATCGTGCTGAAGCCACAAAGGGGCATATTCAAGGAATTATACTTTACCCAACGTTAGGGAATTTCTTAATTTTAAGGGTTTATGTGAATTTTCCTTTTCTTGTTTGCGTTGGGTACGGAACACCTTCGAGAAATTATACTTTACCCAGCATTGGAGAATTTCTTAATTTTAAGAACAAGTTTTGGAAGTTTGAAATTTTCGTTCAAATTCAGGAGTCTTTAGACCAGCGTCAATATAGAAATTTTTCGTTCATCTAAAGACCATCTTGATAAGAGTTCAAGATTCATTTAGTAACACACTTACTCAGTCAGAAAAGACCTTTATTTCTAAATAAAAGAAAAATCAATTCATTTATAAATATATCCAGCGGTTGATATATTCATATAACTGAACTACACTCATTTACATAGATAAAAAATGACAAATATCAACAATCACAACATATGAACAATCATCAAACATTTAAAACCATAGTGGCTCGATACTCTGTAGCATAATATCTCGAACATAGTTGAAAGGTCTCTTCGAAGTCTTCATCCTTCTGAAGGTAAGGGAGACGCGTCATTCAGTGGTTCGGACTTTGCAACATAATATCTCGAATGTAGTTGAATGGTCGCTTCTAAGTCTTCATTTTTCTGAAGGTAATAGAGACATGTTGTTTAGGGACAGACGACATGCAATGCTTGATTAGATTGGCACTGCTTCCTCCTATTCCAAAACAGAACCTCATGGTAAAGAAATAGAACATGGCCCAATAGCTTTTCCTGGACCTAATGGCTTGATTTTACAGCCGAAAATTATATCTCCCGATTCACGGCTGACATTGTGCAGAAAGGTCATTCAAAGTTGCGATGATCAATGTGTGGCAAAATGTAATCTCTTTTATCATAGATATTGACGAAATGGCTGTCAGGCATAGAGTAAGGCAGTGGAATTCCCAATGTGATTAATTTATTGATCATATACTTAAAATATTACTGGCAACATGTCTACGTCTAAATCGCGAGCAATTCTTAATATAGGACCCCGGGAATACCATGTCGGGTTATAATAACGTATGAATTTCAATGCAGTCCTCTCTTGCTCCATCAACCATCACTTAGGTTCATAAAAGGTTTGTTGCCTCAATAGACCTCGTCGGCCCATGGTCCATAGCTCACATATGACTTTGACAATGTGCTTTTGTTCTAGACCAGTAAATACATTGTGATCCCTTTATTGTCTCGATATGTTCAAGGACTTCTTCACTCCATATTACTAGGTAATCCTCGGGCTTAGATTGATTCTTACTCCTTGCTACTAATTTGGCGGAAAGATTTCTAATAGATCTGCTATCTCCAACCATCAAAGAAAGTTATGTGGAAACATTATTGTTGTCATATTCCGTCTTCAGCTTTTGAGCTTTCTTGATTGTTGTAGTATACAGTCTTTTGGTTCGTTTGCGCTTATTCTGCCATTACAATGTTTTCCCCAAAATTCCAGGTCAAAGGTTTTTTATGTTAATCCATTTTAGTTTCTTTTCTATGATTAAATTACTGAACCGCTCTTTTGCAAAAAATCGATAAAAGGCTATGTACTTTCAAGTTTGGTGATTGCTGACATGATGTGCTACACAGGTTTGGATCCAATGTCCATCATTTGTATTTGATACTTTCAGGTTTGGTGATTCCTGACATGATGTGCTACACAGGTTTGAATCCGACGTCCATCATTTGTATTTGATTATTCTTTGAATGACGCATAAATTCATTTGACGACATTTCCCTGCAATTAAGGAAATGAAGGGTTAGATTTCGTCTAAAGATTCAGAACTGGTTCGAAAGAACTCATCATGAAGTGTGTTTTAATTTTTTTAAGAATTCATTAGTTTATAGTATTTTAGACAAAATGAAGTTGTAATTCTTCTTATGTGTCTTTCTCTATTCATGTTATTCATTTTCTTTATAGCTAACACGTACAAATATCACCGAAAAGTCTTAAATTTTTAGATTTAGATTCAAGATTCAAAGTTTCGAACCTTAGATATAGATCATAGATTTAGAATTGCTTATTTGGGATTTCAAGTACAAGGTTTCAAGGATTTACATCGAAGGCAAAAAATTTCAGCCGAGACAGAGACTTTATTGTGAATCATCTTCATGAAGCTTGAGTTTTGGAAATGTCCTACCCCTATGAACAAAGGATTGGTCATTTCGGATTCATAATTTGAGGGGTTAAAATATATAACTTTGACATTCAGGGTTTAAGGTTTTAAAGTCAAAGATTTTCATCTGAAATTTGAGTTTCTTAAAAGGTATGTTAGACGTAAATATTTTATTCATGCCATTTCAAGGTTCTTTGCCAAAGGATGCCACTTTTAATATTCCCAACTATGATTTGGGAACCCTACCACAAATAGAAAATTCCAGTAGATCTGAAACGTTTATAAACCTATCAAAGGAAATACTATTAAAGTAAGCTGTGGCTATAGTCCTGAAAGCCAAAGGATGCCACTTTTAATATTCTCACGAACAAGGACTTGCAAAAATAGAATTACCACAAAAAAAGAACATGAATAGAAAAACTTTAAAAATATGACCCAAATAAGATATGATGAACTCCAAAATAAACCCAAAACTGGAAAAATATATCCTTAAGAATATAATAATCAAAGGTATATAAATGCCTACTCTCACTAACTGATGTAACTAAATTGTAAAGTTCAAATTTCAAATTTGTTCTAATAACACAATTATTATATGTTTAAATTGACTACAATCTTTGAGATTTGCAAAATTAATGCTCTATAAATTATCACATCCATTAAATAACATCAACAGAAGCAAACCTTCAGCTTCTATTTCCTTATTCTCTTCTGATTTCTTCACATCAAGTCTCTAAGAGGAAAAAAAACCAGAATATGAATTTCTCTTTCGTCGTCAATCACTGAGCATTCCTGATTATACCTATGATATATTATTATAATATTAACACAGAGTTATAAATTCATGAATAATTAATTTCTCTTTCAACCATAAGAGATTTTACATACTAATTCAGTAAAGCAAATATCCCTTGAATTCAAATAACACATTTATTATTCACGTCTTCTGATGACCTTTATTAGACACACTTTCAATATAAGTCAGCATATAATTTAGCGAATTAGAAAAAAGATCTATTCTGTTTCACCCGTCAAAATAGTTGGTCTTATTTCTGGTCACACTATGCAATTGCAAATAAAATTAAAAATAGAAAAATAAAATTAAAAATAAAAAAATCCAACAAGCAAACATGATTCATGAATGAGCACTACATCTAACTGCAACTCACCAGTTTGGGTGATTCTTGACAATCAAACTTCAAGGATGTGGCAGCCAATACATCGATGCTGTTTTTTATGCCAAGACCTCCCTTTAGAAATAATCTTATGAAAAATTAGCTCATATAAAATATAGAAACATGAATGTCTGGATTACAAAGGTATAAATGATTACAAAGATATAAATAATTACCTGAACCGGTAAACCATGGGGTTTGTTGATTACAATGATGGCAGAATCCTAAAATAAGGATTTTACTCAGAATTTGGTCATGCAAATAAAGAGACAGAATTCAAAGAACCTTATACAAGATGAGGCTTTGCATAAACTTGATCTCTTTTTGATTGTTGGATTTCTCATTATTTTCCTTTGTGAAATTTTCCACTGAAATGGGCAAAAGTATCACCTCTCCTGAACTCAACGTCTCTTTTGCTGAGACCTAAAAACAAGTTTTATGAAGGCAAAAATTCTATGAATAGAATTCCAAGTATGTACGCCTCTAACCTGCTTAAGGTACAATGAGCAATGATTTCAGTTCACTGTTATTACCCTTTTAAGTTGCTGCCCTTCAAATTGAGCTCCAGAAGAAACCAATTCCTTACGCACCTGAGCAAAATACACAAGTTCAGCAAGAAAGGTATGCATATTACAGAAGATAAATAGAATAGCTAATTGATCGCTGTAGTTTATTTTTTAAAAAAGAATGGTTAGGAATTTTATTTTTTAGCTCAACTTAGGCCTTCTAGATTGACCCTACGACCTTAGACGGCTAAAACAACTCACACTTTATCCAGACCCGACCTACTCATCGCTTGGTTCAGCCTTTTCCTTGGACTAGACTTGCCTATTTTAGAGGCATTATCCTATGTTTCCTTTCTTGGAGGCCCTGGATCAAGTGGCTCAACAATAATCCCAACCTAATTAAATTTTGACCCAACTTTATTTTGACTCAAATCTAATTTATCCTAACTGCCTTAGTCATAGTGGTGAACCCAATGGGACCTAAATCAGTCTTTAGAGCCTCAGAGTTTGTCCTTGACTTAGACCATCCTTAGGTGACCTAATTTCAAGACCCAACCCAGAACTTGCCAATTGACTAACGCAAAAACAGACAGTCAGATTGTGATAATTAAAATTTACTATTTTTATTTTCTATATATAACAATTTACAATCGAAATGAAATAAAAGAGCCAATAAAGAATATAAATTAAAGTAATATAATTAATTTTTTTATCTTAAGCTCACTTCTTTATATATTTTTAATTCTATTGCTCATCTTTTAATCAAATGATTAAAGTCGTAATTTTAGTTTAAAACAACAATGAACTAAAAAGGCTAATGAGCAAATCTATTTAGAAACCACAGTAATGCAACGAAAGTGTAGCAATATATATGTCAATTAAACATTTAATAAATCAATATAATAGCAATTGATAATTTATATTTATAAATATAATTGATAAAGATATTTCAAAATTTTTATTATGTCATAAAAATTGTTTTTATATTTATATCACTTTATATACGACTATCCAGGAGCACCGTCTAAAATTGTACTAGTTAAAGTACTCAATATCAAAAATATTATTCATTTACGTACACGGATACTTCAGTATTCCCATACGCAGGGTGCACGTACAATCAGTCTATGCAATTCTTTTCATTAAATTCTAACTTTAAATAATGTATAACAGTAGTATTTCTAAAATATATATTCATCACAGTGATATGACCAACATTTAAAAGTGTATAAATCATAATCAAATGTTGCAATTATGTTAACAATCAATAAATTTTGTTTAGGAAAAATAAAATTACTGCAAATTAAAAGTAAGAGTACTCGCATTATTACAAAAAGTGTAAATAATAATCCATGTTTTTGGCAATGTAATTGATTTTTCAAAATATGAATTCCTATGTGTGAACTCAAATAAGAGTATAATATGCATTTAATTATCTAACTTATGTCTTGTCACTAAACTTCTTAGTTACATTTAATTATTTAATTTTAATATGTAATGCTTACTTTTCATATTTGATTATTATATTATTTATAATTAATATGAACACAACAACTTTCAATTAATAAATTAAATCTTTAATTTAAATCATAAATCCTCAATCTTACCTCCACATTTGCTATTGTCAATTCCTTCACATTCCAATGCAAAAATCCTTTTGTTATTCTTCGTGTCATAAATTAACATAATCTTACATTATACCTAAAAACAACTTCAATTTAATTTTTTAAAAAAACCTAAATTAAATAAACCCTTTCCTTGTAAGCAACAGCTTGGTTCTTTTCCTCTCATGCACGCACAACTCCCACACTCCTCTCCTACACACACGGGCCCTCGCACTTTTTCTTTCTCCTTGTGCCTGCTTTCAAGGGTGAAAAAGCTTTCTCCACCTTCCAATGTCTCAGCTCCACGATGTGGGTAATCAAACACAACTTAGATGATGCCCTAACTTGTACGACATCACTTCCAACATTCCTCATCTTCACTGCTTTCATAAGCTTCGATCAGACACTAGGTACACTTGTGTTTGTGGCTAGAGTAGTTGGTGTCACCCTCATCTCGCTATCAATTGTGCTCTCACCTGACTTCTCTTTCTTATTCAAGCATAGTGGCTCTCCCGCTTACGAAGGTTTCACGACTTCCCTTTCCCTAGACCCATGTAGTGTGCCACTCCAACAATCCACTCAAACGATGCCACCTCCACTACCTTTCCAAACGTGATCAATCTTATTCTTCCTTCTTTAAGTTTCGTTCGTCACCTATAGGTGAGTAAGCTCGGAACCACATCACTCCGTTCGACTTCCCCTCTCTTTCTCTTGTTCTCTTCTCTTGTCTAGTTCACTTCCCTTCTTCAAATGGGACACTTGTCTCCTTAAAACAACGAGGCATTTCATTCTTGTTTGAAATGACACAGGTTAAACTTAATTATTAATATTATTATTATTATTATTATTATTATATTTTTCGGTTATTACAATCTCTACCTATAAAATTTTGGACATTGAAATTTATATACCATTGCTCTGGTTATAATTACCTAATTTATTACAAATTTCTTAAATTTCATATTAGAGTTTCGTAAATTATCCTACTGGCTCTTTCATTAAGATTGTATTACTTAATCCTAAGACTTCTCTCTGGTACCACTTTTATCACTACCCGACTTGTGACTTGGAATTAACCAATACGGGAACAGACGCTCGAATAGTGGTAATTAAGATTTCTATTTTATTTTCCATAACTAACAATTTATAATCGAAATGAAATAAAAGAGCAACTAAAGAAATCAAATTAAACTAATTAAATTAATTTTTTTTAGCTTAGCTTAGGTTTTTAACGTCTTAAATATACATTTATTATTCTCCTACTCATCTTTTAATTAAATAATAAGAACAGTAATATTTATTTAAAACATTTGTGAGCTAAAAAGACTAGTAAGTACACATATTTCATAACCATAATAATGTAATGAAAATGTGACAATAAGTATGTATATTAAACTATTAATAAATCAGAATGAAAACAATTAAATTTATATTTATGAATATAATCGATCACGATATTTCAAAGCTTTTATTATGTCATGCAATATCATTTTTATATCTACAATATTTTATATATAACTTTTACAGAAGCATCGTCTAAAATTATATCAGTTAAAGAACTTCAAAATAAAAAACATTTATCCATTTACATGCACAGGTACTATAGTGTTCCCCCTCTAGTAACAATAAGTGTGAATTTCATCATAGTCAAACATAGACTTACAATCTATGCAGTTCATATTATATATATGTTCCTTTCATTTAGTTCTATCTTTAAACAGTGCATAACATTAATATTTCTAAAATCAATATTCATCACAATTATATGACCAGCATCTAAAAGAACTTATAAATCATAGTAAAATAGTGTAATCAGACTTCAATAACAATCAATGAATTTGATTTAGAAAAAATAAAAACTACAATAACTTGAAAATAAGAGTACTCACCTTATTACAAAAATTGAAAATAATATTTCTCATTTTTAACATTGCAATGGATTCTTCGAAATGTGAACTCCTTTACATAAACACACATAAGAGTACAATATGCATTTAATTATCTAACACATATCTTATCACTAAACTTCTTATTTGCATTTATCTAATTTTAATATCTAATGCTTACTTTTTCATATTTGCTAATTTTTAATTATCTTATTTATAATTAATATGACCGCAATAACTTTCAATTAGAAAATTAAAAGTTTAATTTAAAACATAAATCCCCAATGTTACCTCCACATTTGCTTTTGTCAATTGCTTCTCCTTACAAACCAAAAATTCTTTTCTTTATTCCGCAATGCTACCTCCACATTTGCTTTTGTCAATTGCTTCTCATTCCAAACCGAAAATTCTTTTCTTTATTCTTCATGTCATTAATTAACACAATCTTACACAGCAGCAACAACAACAAGCTTTTATCCCACTAAGTGGGGCTGGCTAAATGAATCTTTTCTCTCCATTGCGTCCTATTGAGTGTCAGATTTTCATTTAATTCAAATAAATTAAGATCATTTTTATAAAAATAGGCCCAAGTCTTTTTAGATATATTAGTGTCTTTCTTAACATAAGTTGAATCTAACATATCTAGTCTCCTAACCGGATCATCAGATGGTCGATGTTTAATTTGACCAAACCATCTAAGATGACTCTCTAATTTTGTCCTCCATTGGAACTACACCAACCCTATCATGGATATATTCATTTCGCATTTTGTCACTAAGTATAAAGCCACTCATCCACCTAAGTATTCTCATCTCGGCAACACTTAACTTAGTTTTATGCTTCTCTTTTAAAGGCCAATATTAAACAACATAGAGCATTGAAAGCTCACCACCATCCTATAAAATTTTTCTTTTAGTTTGAGAAGTGCATTTCTATCACACAATAGGACCGAAGAATTCCTCCACTTCAACCAACGAACTTGAATTCTACTAATAGCATCCTCATCTATATCACCATCACTTTGAACAATAAACCCGAGATATATAAAGCGTTCGCAGCTTTTAATAATTTGATCACCCATAGTTACAAGTCTGTCACTACAGCTAATACTAGTAAAATTACATTCCATGTATTCTGTTTTAGTTCTACTTAAACGAAAACCTTTAGACTCCAATTTAGACCTCAATAATTCAATTTTTTCATGAACTTTTTCTCTCTAGTCTTATCCACAAGGATAACATAAACGAAAAGCATCGACCAAGGTGCATTCTCCTGTAAATGTCCAGTAAGAGCATTCATAACTAAAGCAAAGGAATATTGGCTTAAAGTCAATCCCTGATGTAATCCAACTGAAATAGGAAAATATATGGTCAATCCTGCTTCTGTTTGAACACAAGTAATAGCTCTAGTATGTGTATCTTTAATGATTTGAACATAAGTCATATCAACACCTTTCTTCTCTAGAACTCTCCAAAGGATACCTCTTGGAACCTTATCGTAAGTTTTTTCTAAATCAATAAAAAACATATGTAAATTTTCCTTAGCAATAACAAAATTATTCATTAAAGCAAAATCTAATATAGTTCTACTTTCTTCATTCATCACTCCCAAATCGCAACCACCGAGAATATTTCTAAAAACTTCTACCACTCTACCGACATGTCCATTTAAATCTTCTCCAATAAAAATTCATTCTGCAAGAGGTATCATTTGTTATAAGTCTTTTGGGTCATTCTGGATTTTTTTAGAAACTATACCTAAACCTACTTGAGGAGCGTAAGTAATTATAATATTAAAAATCTTAGTATCAAAAATAATCTCAAGGGTTATAATTCTATCTCGAATTCTATTAATTTTTATTATATTATCTTTCAAACTCTCATCTACAATAACAGCTACACCATTTCTAGTGCGACGCTTACATGAATACCTAAGTTTAAAAGATAAGTTATCAATCTCGTTAGTCTTACTCCAATTCATTTAGTTTCTTAAATACATAAGATATTTATCTTTAAATGAATCATAATATCAACTAATTCTATTAATTTACATGTGAGAGTACCTAGATTCCAAAATCTCATCCTAATATTAGTTTCATGGACTAACTTTTTCACCCACATCCGTCCGTAATGTGGTAACCCTTGCTTATTTGACACTATATTCGGGCACAGTTGTAGCAGCTTCTGCACACGTTTCACTTTATTCAGGTCATACAACGCGTCACTTCCAGGGGGCGCCCTAGCATTTACACAACGATCAAAATGATTCATGTCATGAATTTTTGACAAATTTTACACTGACTATCGACTACCAAACGCAATCCACTTTTCACATCTAGGGCTTGAGACCCGAAATACAACTTCAATTTAATTTTAAAAATATAAAGTAAACAAATTTAACCTTAAATTATAAGCATCGCTCAATTCTTTTCCTCTCCTACATGCATGGCTCCTGCGCTCCTCTCTTGCATGCATGGCTCCTGCACTTTCTCCTCCTCGTGCCTACTTTTACAATTGAAAAAGCTGCGCCCACCTTCCAATGCCTCGGCTCCCAAACGTGGGTAATCAAACACAAGTTTGAGATGCCTTAACTTGCACAACAACATCACCTCTAACATTCCGTGTCTCCACCGCCTTCATACACTTTGATCGTACCCCAGTATGCTCGCGTTTGTGCCCAGAGTCAACGTCAACCTCGTCTCACCATCGATCATGCTATCTCCTGGCTTCTCTGCTTTCTTCTTCACTCATAGTGACTCTCCCGCTTACGACGACTTTGCGTCTTTCCTTTCCCTAGACGCACGCAGCGTGCCACTCCACCCGCAAAATCCACTTAGATGATGCCACCTCCATTTCCTTCCCAAACATGATCAACATTCTTCTTTTTTAAGTTTTGCTCGTCACCTATAGGTGAGTAAGACCGAAACCACATCACTCTCTTTGGCTTCCCATCTCACTCTATCATTCTCTTCTCTTGTTTGGTTCATTTTCTGCTTCGAATAGAACACTCGTCTCCGTAAAACGAAATCGTTGAGACGTTTCATTCTCGTTCAAATTGACATAGATTAAATTCCTTTATTATTATTATTATTATTATATATTTTTCAGTTATTACACCTGAAAGACCCCTTTCAGGCATCTAACAAGATGTTCGCATCACATGGCCATGAATTTTCTGATGGCCAAGAACTCCTTCATTGCCTTTGGACCTTCTAAGATAGTCGACAAATTAACTCAACCAATGACTCTCAAGTTGCGGCCAACTTTCTTTTTGGCAATTGAATCTATGACTCTCTTCATTTTTTATGCCGACAATTTTCTTCTCAATCCTTTTGTTGACAACATTTTCTCCCGGACCTTTAGGTCAAACTCGTTTCTTGGGCTTTGATTGTCAAACTAATTATTTTCCTTTAGTTGCCAACATCTTGTACTCGCCGCACAATAGAGTTGATCTTCTAAGCCTTTGATCATAATTCATTCTAGGACTTTAGTTACCGAATTCTTTCTCAAAAATTGGCCAATTTCATCTCCCCTAGGCCAAGTTCACTACGTCGCCCGGACTGACATCTCTTTAGTCTCTATTAATCAACAAATTCTTACAAGCCATTACAAGGACAATTAAAATGCTACCAAGATTTGCTTTTGAGCATCATTAGACTCAAAGTAGGTGTCATTTTACTAATGTTAACCTTGTCCCATGCGTCCCCATTTGTCCAAACATAGGATTTTTCCTTTTTTGTAAAAGTTGGGAGCATTTCATGGGTATTGCAAAAAATGGTAAGAGATAACAAAGGCCTGAAAAGGCACATTTTCGTGGCGATGCTTGCAGACACCACTTTCATTAGCCTAATTATACTCTCATTTCAAAACCCCATATTTAGATTCTGAGTAGAGAGAATAATATGAACCTTGGCATTAAGTTCCACTATAGCCGTCATCCTAGTCCTCTATCACTACCACCTAAGTAATCAACAACCTTCATTCCAAGAGATACTACCTAGTTTACCGCAATAAAGCTTCAAGGATCCCATTTATCTAAGCCTTTGTAAGAAGTAAAATGTATCAACTCCCCTTTCTTATTTTACCCTCTCAGCCTTCCATTAGATCTTACTTGGTCCACTTCTGAGACAAATCCTCGATGGCATTTCTCCATTCGCCTTTCAATATGATGGTCAAGGAATGGCCAATCACTCTTTATGCATCCAAAGTCGGCCTCTTGAGGCTAGTGACTTTTACGTCGTCATGCTCATTCATGAACTTTCTGATGGAATTTCTTAATTAATTTATCAATCAAAGTTCGTTTTCCACCTAGTGTTCTCATCAGTAAATGGCGCCTTAGATGAGAAGAAGCCATGGAATCCAAGGGTGATATGCCCATTCTATATTATAATGAGTCATCGTTAGTGAGGCAACATCTCAACTTGCTCAAGAAAGCAATTTTTCTATCATCATTAAGTCAATACCTTCCATCCCATCGGCTTAACGGCTGCAGTTCATGTCATCATTGTGTAAAACTTGCCATAGGTTTCTCCACATGGCGAGTCATTCTCATCCTTCCATTTCTAATAATTGAGTTCCAAAGCCATGGAGACTTGGACTGGCACTGAGTTGCCAGCAAATTATCGCCAACAACTCTAAAATCCATCAACTACATTGTAGATGGCCTTCCTTCACCTATGACCTCCAACCTGATGACTTAAAGTCATTGAAGGCAATAAGTTAGCGTAGTGAAATATACTCAGCTTTGTTTGCTATATATAACATCATCATTGGGATTTCAGTCAACAATAATAGCGACCCCATATGCATGCAGTCACCCTAGCTAAATCCTAGGAAGTTCTTTGTCGCGATATTAAGCAAGTCTTCTGAACCTAAAGGAATGGCTAAAATGGAAACAAATATTAAGCAAGTCTTCAGCATCTAAAAACTTCCTCACAACAATCAGACCATTCAAATTTCACTACCTTCTAGGTCAATCTTGATATTGGCATAGCACTTTATGAGAAACCCTCAACAAATCTCTTTTATTAACCAGCCAGACCTAAAAAGCTCTTGACCTCAATGATAGTAGTAGGCCTTGACCAATCTACAATCTCCTTGACCTTATTCTGATCCATAAATATATCTTCTTCACTGATAATATGCAGCGGAAAAGCCACACTTACATTTAGAAAATTTGACAAAAAGTGTACTCTCCTAAAAACCTTTAGCAGAGCTAAGGCTGTAAACGAGCCAAACAAGAGCGAACCTGGGCTTAGCCCGAGTTCTACTGGTTAAAAAATACAATTTTTCGTGATCAACTCGTTTATATTTTGAACACATAAAATTTGTTCGTTGTTCGGCTTGTTTGACTAGCGAGCCGAACATGAGCGGTTTGCGAATAGAAAGTCATTTGGAAAACTCTAATCTTGCAGGCATAATATGTTAAGAGTATGGATAAAATTTACATATTTTTGTTCACATTAAAACATCATTTAAATATAATTTAATAAATTTTTATTCTCTTTTTTTAATTAATAATTTTAATTGATTATATATCTTTGTAGACTTGTTTAAATTGTTTAAAAATAGTACTCATCCATTATATATATATATATATATAGTCAAACTAAGCCGAACACGGACAAACAAATTTGTGTTCATGTTCAGCTCGTTTCTGTATCAAGCACAAAAAAAATTGTTAGTGTTCAGCTCGTTTGGTTAGTGAACGAATCGAACACTAGCTTCTTAACGAGTCGAGCAAGAAATGTTCACTAACAAAGAGTCATTTTTTAGAGCCCTAAGAACAGCATGTAAATGATATGTATGGTTGGCTTCATCACTTAAATATACACAATATCATCTACAAATACAATCATGTAAGTATCAAAAAACTACTTGAAAACCTTGTTCATCAGGTTCATGAAAACAGTTATCAGTACAAATGATATCATCGCGAATTCATAGCGCCCAAATTTGGTCCTTAAAGCTGCCTTCACTATGTCTTCTTCTTTAATCCTCAACTAGAGATAGCCTGACCTCTTATCAAGAATACAGAGGCCCCTTCTAACATGTAAAATAAATGGTTAGCCCTCCGCAGTAGATATTTATTTTAAGTATGAGGTTATTTAACTCCCTGTAGTTGATGCACATCCTGAAACTCCCATCCTTCTTCACAAATAATATTGGAGCTCCCCAAGGTGAAGGGTTGGGCCTGATTAACCCCTTAACTAGTAACTCCTGCAACTCTTGAACTGTCATTCAATATGGTGCCTTGGATACTAGCTCAGAACCTGCCAAGAGCTTCATAGTAAAATCAATCTCTCGCACTGATGGTAACTCTAGTAAATCATCAAGGAACACTTTTGGATATTCTCTTACCACTGTAATATCACCTAAAGACTAGACTTCCTTAGAAGAATATGTTACTTGAGCAAGAAAACTTTACTTTTCACGATTCAAATTATCACAGATATCAGTCTTGTCAACAGAAAATTTAACTTTCATTTCCCTTGTTACATGTATTTTGACGATCTTTCTATTGCAATCAATAGTGACAGTTTTAGAAATATAATCCATGCTTAAAATCACCTCAAACTCCACCAAGGGTAATACAATAAGTTGTGCTTCAAAATCTTTTCTGACAATTATAAGCTTCACCTCACATGATTGATTATTGATTAACTTCAATAAAAGTATTCTTTGACATTCAAACTGATAGTATCATAATTATTGAAATAACATTCAATTGCATCACCTTAACCAGTTCTCAAGCTATAAAAGAGAATGAAGGTCCTGAATCAAACAATATTCTTATTGACATGTGTTGAAGATATATGATCTCTATCATAACATTCATTACATTGAATATTTAGAGTTAACTTATACATATAATTAAGTTTTTATGGGTTATTATGAAAAACATGACATAAATTTTACCATACTTAAAAATGCACCATATTAACATTCTTAAGAGTAAAACACACTTGTGATAAGGTCAGGAAAGTCTTTAGTTTATTGCTGTGAAAGTGCATATACTTTGAGTTGGACATTCTGTTGAAACTGACCAGGATTCAGCACAGATCCTGAAGAATCAACTGCAGGTGGTCCACCATAGCTCCTCTGAGGTGGTGCAGCATTGCCTCTGGAATCTGTTGGAGCCCTCTGGCCCAATCCAGGGTAGTTTTTTGCTATATGTCCTAGCTGGTGGCACCAAAAGTAGGTATTGAACCTAGACAGACATTCGCACTTATGAGAACTTCTACGATTGTCAAATTTCATAACTTCAATTTGAGTGCCAGCGTTGTTGAATCTAGCCTTCTTAGCAACTTCATTACTTGAATGGAAGGATTGTGTGCTCTGAGAGCCTTGAAGAAACTCGGACCTCTATGAATTTCTTATCTTCCGAATATCCTTTTTTTCCTTTGGGTTGCCTCCAGATCCAACTCAATCCTCTTAGCTCCCTACACTATAATAAAATAATCATCGATTCCTCTTCCAAGAGAGGAATCAATGGTTGTATAATCATATATTTTAGTTCAAATAAAAATAGGTGGCACTTCTCCGTTGCATTTGGAATCAACTAAGGCGCATACCTTAAAAGCAAGGTGAATTCAACTTCGTATTGCATTATAGAATGATCACCTTGTATCAATCGAATAAACTGTTTTGCATTTGCCTCCTAGGGTTAGTGGTGTAACCAGTCTCTTAAATGCTCACAAACTCATCTGACTGAATTATGTGACTGGCTCTACCCCATATTTCAACCGTAATTATCCTCGTCACCATCTCTTTGTTTCTCCCTCTAACGCAAATGTGGCCAGTGTAACCATCCTCTCAGAAGAACAAAATAACCCGTTTAAGATCTTCTCAACCCTCAACAGTCAGTTTTCAGCATCCCTGGACCTCATCTAGAAAAGAGAGGTAGTCTCATATGCTGAAATAATTTCAAGTACTTCCATCTAACCACTGCAACCAGAATTGGTTTGTCTAAGATTTTTTAATCAACTGCATTACTGTAGTCATCATCTCAGTAAATGCATTGTACTCACAGTAATCTGTGGGGGTTTCTCAACTTCAATCATATCATCTCTAGCCTTTTCCCCCTAATTTTTTATATTTCTGAAATATCACAAGAAGTATTATAATTAAACACAATTTAGTCCTTTATTAATACTACTTAAAAATTGAATTAATCATCCTAATGGCATTTTGTTTTAACTATGATACAACTAATTGCTCTGATACAACTTTTGTCACGACCAAATCCGGAACTTAGAATTAACTAAGACGGAAACAGTGGTCCGACAGTATAAACATTTCAATATCATTCCACATAATTTTAGAAAACTCTTACTATATAAATTAATAATCCACAAAGTGTAATATAGAGAAATCAAAATATTCAAAAACCACATGATATGTAGCCAACATCTCTAACCAACACTAAACAGTATAATCGTAATATAAAACAAAATAGTACAAAGAAGATACAATGATAATAGCTAGAAGCAGTAGTCCTCCTATAAACTAAATCCTACCTGACAGATATAACAACTTAAGAATTTTCTTTCCTAAAATAAAACATTAATTTTTACTTCAAGTTTGACTTTGTGAGCAATCTTAATTTAATATATATTAAATTATTATGTCAATGTAATGCACGAAAGACCAAAGAGATACAGTTCATTTATTTAAAAACATTTAAACTTTCATTTTAAATTTATCTTTTTTCGTTTCACCTGAAGTATTTACCGTTTTCACATTTTTAAGAGTTGTAATAGAATTACTATCATATCCAAAGATATCCTAAAAAGAATAACCAAAGGTACCCTCAAAAAACAGTCATATGTACCCTCAAAAATCATATCCATATGTAGCTTCAAAAATATACCCGAAGATACCCTCAAATTGCACCCGAATGTACACATTTGTCATTTTCTTTAATCTGCACAGGTACATCGCATCCACTGATCAGTATCATCTGAAAGTAATCATGTACAACTTCAACTTTTACATTTCATTTCATATTAATTTAAAATACTTCAAAATGTAACTTCATATTTCTGTTATTTTCCTCTCAATTTATGATACATTTCAAACTTCAAAATACAATACATAAATGATTTTTTTTTAAATATTTAATAAAGTAATCATTTCATTAGTAAAACCTTAATTTAATGCATAAAATAAAATAATTACTCACATTTATCTTAAAACATTTCCAAAATTCTTATTCCTCTATTGACTTCTTTGACTATTACTTAAATGAAATAAAAGTGCATATAACTATAAGAATCACGTTCTAAAAGAAAGTCTTAAATCTAATTAATTTATTTAAATGTGTAAAAATTTTACGATTAAAATACTAACCTCTTTTAATTATAAGATTCTTTGCCTTCCTCAAATCCTAATAATTTATGAGCTTCTTTCACACTTCCTAATCAGAAAAAAAGAAATTTAATAACACTGATAAATTTAATTAATTATATCATCAATTTGAATAGTAATACAAGGTGTAACATTTACCTTATAGGCTTTTAGGTCAATCTCTTCCCTTGCTCACTTCATAAATTTCTTTTCCTTCATAGCCAAAATTCCTATATTAAAGTCCTGATTCAATTTGACATTCTATTAAACACACACACACAAATATATAAATATATATAAATATATATATATTATAACATTTATTAATTAATACAATTAAATTTAAATTTACCTTATAATAATTGGTCGACTACCCTATCTCACATGCGTTCGAAGCTCCCTCTTCCCAAAGAACAAGAATTTCTTCACTTCAGCCTTCGGTCACAACTTCTTCAACACGCGAGCACAATATGAAAGATTTCTTCCTCCTTCAATCTCGGTGCAACCAACACCGATATCTTCCTCTGCGGCCAGCACAGTCCCGAGTGTGACCTCCTCCTTAGAGCTTGGCTTCTTCCAGCCACTCTTCTTCCTCTTCTTTTATGCGAGCACAACGCCTGATCTTTATCTTCCTTCGGTTTCAATGTGGGTAAAATTTCATAGGTAGGGCACGACGAGCTTTGGGTCCGCTTTGCCTTTTCTTCCCCCGCATGAGGCTCGTTGTCGCCTCCTACACGCGCAAATGTCGAAACTCCTACGAATGCACACAGTGACTTCTTTCTCCTTTCTCACTCTCGGTTACGATTGTTTTTCCTCTCTTGTTTGCTCACTCATCTGTTTCATTGGTTCAAATGAGTAACAAAACTCTTAAGTCTCACAACTGCATGTGTGCTTATCTTAGTACCTATTTGATTTGTTAGTATCACTATTATTTAATTTTTATTTTTTTCTGTTATTACATTGTCAATCACATATATCAATCACAACATAATGGTGCCCTAAAGCATGTCCTGTGGAGGTACAACGCATAGTTCATCATGAGGAAGCCCAATGTGTTCTACATATGATTATTACTTGTCTACCAAACTATGAAATTCTGAGTTTCCTACAGTTTTATTCTCTTCTTATTATGTTATATATATTTCCTTGTTGAGTTATTTTACCTTTGATAAGTTGTATTTGTTGCAATTAAGCTCCGACATGAAAAGTTAAGTGTGACTCAATACGTCAACACACTTACAAAGTATTGGTTAGAGTTAGATGTGTATGATACTTATGTATGAAAGTATCATCAAGTTGTTATGTTGCATAAAACAATAATGGAGAAGGATGGTCAAGTTCTTATTGTGTCTAAATAAGAACTTAGATGATGGCAGAGGAAAAATCATGGGAATAAAGACTGTCCCTGCCACTAAGAAAGAGAAAGCCTTTGCTGAAAACAAAAGTGAAAACAGTAGAATGAAGCTCATGAAGGCAGGAAGTGTTGATGCATTTACCATTGAAAGCTCCATCTTATATACACATAACTCCTACAATGAGTCAAAGCCAAGGAAAAGTCGTCCCTTGTGTGAACATTGCAAGAAATTTGATCACACGAAGATAAGTACTAAAAACTACATGGAAAACCTGTAGTTTGGAAACCTAGGCAAGGAAAGATCAATGCAGCAAGACCCATGTTGCTACCTTTTCTGAAGGGCCAGCACCCTAGCACCTTCACAAAGGAATAGTTGAAGGTTTTGAAGATACTTCTTTCAAGTAGAACTGAGCGGCCTACCATCTTAATGATACACTAAAATATCATGCCCACTTGGTATATTGCTAACAATGGAAGATTTCAATATTAGATAAAGATTTAGGTGTCTTTGATCACATGATTAAAGACATTCATGCTCTCACCAACTAGCAAGAATTCAACGACTCCAAATTTGTTAGACTTACCGATGGATCTTACCAGCATTTTTGGAGAAGGAGAAGTGAAAGTATTCAAATATATTCAGCTCTCTTTTGTATTATATCTTCTCTAATTAGATTGCAAGTTACTTTCAATTAGCAAGTTTACTCCAGACTTGAACTGTGTTACTAAATTACATTCTGACTCTAGTGAATTTGTGGTGGTTGATTCGGGAAAGGTGATTGACAGTTTTGAATTGCATCAATGTCTATATCTACTCAAGGAAAGTTTCTCTCTTAACACACAGGTCTCTTCTTCACCATCCTCTTCCAATATTCTTTAATTTGTTATCTCCGAGTCTGCTAAAAATTAATCTTTATTATGACATTTTCACTTGGGTCATTTAATTACATTATGTTGCAAAATTGTATATTTAATTTGTTTTTAATAAAATGTCAAAATTTTATCAGTGTGAAACTTGTCAATTGGTTAATCATACTTGTCATGTTTATCATCTATCTCAAAACAAACTCCCACACCCTTTTTTGATCAACCACGGTAATATTTGGAGACCATCAAAATTTAAAATCACCAATGTAGTCAGATAGTTTCTCTTCTTTGTTGATGATCATACTATAACCAATTAGATATTCCTCAACAACAACAAGCATTTATCCCACTAAGTGGGGTCGGCTAAATGAATCCTTTTTGTCTATTGTGTCCTATTGAGTGTCATATTTTCATTTAATTCTAATAAATTAAGATCATTTTTTATACAATATGTCATAGTCTTTCTAGGTCTACCTCTGTCTTTCTTAACATAAGTTGAATATAAAACATCTACTCCCCTAACTGGACCATCAGATGGTCGACATTTAATGTGACCAAATTATCTAAGACGACTCTCTCTAATTTTGTCTTCCACTAGAGCTAAACCAACCCTATCACGGATATTTTCATTTTGCATTTTATCTTTAATTGTCAAGCCACTCATCCACTCAAGCATTCTCATCTCGACAGAACTTAACTATATTTAATGTTTCTTTTTTAAAGGTCAATATTCTACGCCATATAGCATAGTAGGTCTCGCCACCATCTTATAAAATTTTTCTTTCAGTCTAAGTGACATTCCTCCACTTCAACCAACCAACTTGAACTCTACTGATAACATCCTAATCTATATCACCATCACCTTGAACAATAGATATGAGATATCTAAATCATTCACACATTTTAATGATCTGATCACGCATAGTTACAACTCTGCCATTGAAGCTACTACTATTAAAATTACATTCAATGTATTCAGTTTTAGTTCTACTCAAACGAAGGCCTTGAGACTCCAATGTAGACCTCCATAATTCAAGTTTTTACTCTACTCTTTCTCTAGCTTATCCACAATTAGATATTACTCATGAAGAAAAAATCTGAAATTGTATAAATCTTTCAATCCTTCCATCACATAATTTCCACTCAATTTCAATGCAAAATTTGAATTATTAAAACTGAAAAATGCAAAGGAATACTTCAACTCTATCATTAGACCCTATATTGCAAAGAATAGTATAATCCATGTAAATTCCTAAGTTGAAACTCCACAATAAAATGGGATAGCAAAGAGGAAAAATAGACATCTCCTCATGGTATCTAGATCTATAATGCTTTCTCACAATGTCTCAAAAATTTTCTAAGGAGATATCGTGCTCATAGCCACATACCTTATTAATAAATGCCAAGCAGAGTCCTTGGGTTTAAGACTTCTCGATATTGTGATTGAAAAATACCCTAATATCAGAGTCTTCTCATCCAATCTTTTTCTAAAAATACTTGGTTCTCTTTTGTTCACATTCACCAACCAAGCCGCACAAAAAGCTTGACCCAAAATCAATCCAATGTATCTTCCCTGGGTATGCTTTCTAACAAAAAGGGGTACAACTGATATTTTTCCATTATAAATAAATATTATAACTACATGGATGTTATCTTCTTTGAAAACCAACCATTTTATCCCAAATCTGATGCTAAGAGGGAAAGTTCGGGTGAATATCAGACTTGAAGCATTGCTTTGGATACCTACACTGATCTAGAGTTTTTACAACCTTACTTCCCTAAACTATTATGGATATCTACAATGATCTAGAGTTATCACAACCAATTATCCTTCCTTCTAACCATCGTATCTCCCAAGATCCATCTATTGAGAACATCCAACCTGAGAACGACAACAAGAACTTCATGTGTACTAGGAGAAAAAAACCACTGAACAGGGTAAAGACAATATGTAGCCACAAGATCGTTCACAACTAAACCTGAATTCACACATCTCAAAAGTTCTAAGGGAGGTGGAATCCAATAGAGAAAATAGAAAAAGTTGCACAAATTATCATATCCAAGAATACGTTGCCTATGGGAAGCTATTATAAACTTATAAAATCTTTATATCTATCTTGAAAGTGTGCAGATATCCCAATCAGTTTATGAACCACTTCATGTCAAAAATGAAAAAAAGAAAATAACAGCTGAAGGAGAACCAAGCACTTAATCAAAATGACACATGAACCTTTACAATATTTACTTTAGATAAAAGAACCATTGGATGAAAGTGGGTGGTCAATGTCAAGTACAAAATAGATGGAAGCATTGAGAGGTTCAAGGCTAAGTTGGGAGCCAAAAGCTTCCCTCAGTCATATGTGATAAACTATTAAAAGACCTTTGCTCCCGTGGCCAAGTCAAACACTAAGAATTCTTCTTTCCATAGCAGTGAACGAGTGAAACTGCATCAACTTGATATCAAGAATGTGTTTTTGAATGGAGACATTTAGAAATTAGTGTGTATGAAAATCCTGCCATGACTGAAAAAAGATTCAAATGACTACTTTAATTTTAAATTAAAAAAGTCATTTTTTGGTCCGAAATAATCTCTAAGGGCTTGGTTTGACCAACTTACCAAGTTTATGAAATCTAATGAATGCATCTAATGCCAAGATGATCATATACTATCATAAAGCATATATAGAGGTAAGTAGTTTATACTCATTTGTCTATGTAGATAATATAATATTGATAGGTAATGATGAAAAAGAGATTGAGAAGATTAAGAAGATCATTGCCACTAAATTTTAAGTTAAGAATGTAGTAGCGAGGAGAAACTTTCTGTGCATGGAAGTGGCCAAGTCCAAGATTAGTATTGTAATATCCGAAAGAACATCCTAGACTTACTTAAGGAGATTGGAATGCTGAGATGCAAACCTACTAAGACTCCTACGGATTTTTACAAAAAAGTTACATTTAGAGGGAAAAAGACACCAGTGAAAAAGATAGATACCATCAATCAGGCACTAAACCAAATACTGCTTACTTGTGAACATTATGAGTCAATATATGAATAGTCTGAATGAAGAATCTTTGAAAATGGTTTACAAAATAACGAGGTTTCTTAAAAAAACCTTCAACAGAGGGTTGTTGTTTAAGAAATCAGATAACATAAGGTAGAAGTGTACATTGATGTTAGTTGAGCAGGAGAACTCACGAACAAAAGATTTACGTCTGCGTATTGTTCCTATGTTTGGGGAAATCATATCACTTGGAGAAGCAAGAAGCAAGCAGCGATCTCTAAAAATAGTATTGAATTTGAGTATCTAGCACTTGCTTTGGGAACTTGTGAGGAATGTGAATCCAAAGGTTACTAAATGAGTTCGGGCACTCCATGATCAATCCAATTAAGATATTTTGTACAATCAAGCAAACATTAGTACTACAAAGAATCTTGTGCAACAAGACAAAACCAAAAACATTAAGATTAAGACATTTTATCTCTGAAAAGGTCAATGGAGGCATTAGTCACTTAGGGTGCGTTTGACGCCGTGTTTTTCGCTCTGCCATCACCAAAAAGCAGATTTTTTTCATTTGAAATACGCAGCGCGAATGCTTTTTTAAAAAATTCAGACGAAACATGGGTCGTGGGTTCAACCACGTGACCTGCATTTCGTATTAATTTATCACCCAACTTTTACTACCCCTTTCCTCCCCTCTCTCACGACCGAGATTCTCTCTCGTCACCCTAGAGGTAAGATCCTAGCTCGCTTCCTCTTGTCTGATCCATGGGTTGTGTTCGTCTCTGCTTGGCTACTTTGCTCTCCATATACCATCTGTTCTTCGACTCAGCTCGGCTCCTTTACTCTCCGTAAACCCCTGGTATTCTCTACTATTATTCTCCGGCATTATGGTTCTACGATGGCTTTGTGAGCTCTATTCGGTTGTTGATTTTTGTTTGGTTGTTTGCTATTGTTGGATTTTGCAATTTATGCGATTTTGATTTGTGCAATTTATGTGATTTTGCATTGGTGATGGATTTTATTTATTGATGATGGGGTGATGGTTTTTACTATGAATTGGGTGGTGCTATGGTGGTAGTGGCTGTGCTATGGTGAGGAGCACTTGTGTTGTGATTGTGTTGTGGTTGTATTGAGGTGAGGACTACTTGTGTTGTAGGTTGGGTGGTTGTGGTTGTGGGTTATGGTGGTTGTGCTGTGGGTTATGGTGGTTGTGCTGTGGGTTGTGGTGGTTGCGCTGTGGGTTGTGGTGGTGGTTGTGTTGTATCTTCTGATGTGGTGGTTGTGGGATGTGTGTGGAGGCGTGGTTGGATGGTTGTGGTGTGGTGGTTGTGGGTTGGATGGTTGTGGTGTAGTGGTTGTGGGTTGGGTGGTTGTGGGTTGGATGGCTGTGGTGTTGTATCTTGTGGTGCGGTGAATATGGGTTGTGTGTGAATGTATGGTTGAGTGGTTGTGGTGTGTTGGCCATGGATTGGGTTGTTGGGGTGTTGCGGCTCGTGGTGTGGTGGTTGTGGGTTGTGTGTGGATGTGTGGTTAGGTGATCGTGGTGTGATGATTGTGGGTTGGGTGATTGAGTTGTGGGTTGTGGTAGCTATGTTGTGGGTTGTGTTGTGGGTTGTGGTGGTTGTGGTGATGTATCTGTGGTGTGGTGGATGTGGGTTCGATGGTTGTGTTGTTTCTTGCGGTGTGGTGTGGTGGTTGTGTGGTGTGTGTGGATTTGTGGTTGGGTGGTTGTGGTGTGGTGGTTGTGGGTTGGGTGGTTGTGTTGTGGGCTATGGTGGTTGATCTGTGGGTTGTGGTGATCGTGCTGTGGGTTGTGGCGGCTGTGTTGTGGGTTGGGTGGATGTGATGTTGTATTTTATGGCGTGGTGATGTGTCTTGTGGTGCGGAGGTGTGGTTGGATGGGTGTGGTGAGTTGGTTGTGGGTTATGGTGGTTGTGTTGTGTGTTGTGGTGGTTGTGTTGTGAGTTGGGTGGTTGTGGTGTTGTGTCTTCTGGTGTGATAACTGTGGGATGTTTGTGAAGGTGTGATTGGATGGTTGTGTTGTGATGGTTGTGGTGTTGTGGTTGTGGTGTGATGGTTGTGGTGGTGTGATTGTTGTGGTGTGGTGTTGTGGTTTTGGGTTGTGTGCGGATGTATGGTTGAGTGGCAGTGTGGTGGCCATGGGTTTGGTTGTTGGGGTGTTGCGGCTTGTGGTGTGGTAATTGTGAATTGTGTGTGGATGTGTGGTTGGGTGGTTGGGTGGTTATGGTGTGGTGGCTGTGGGTTGGATGACTGTTTTGTGGGTTGTTGACCAAATGAAAATATATTGAGACTTTCATATATATTTTATACTATTTTTAATGATATTGTACTTTAAGGAAAGATATTTTTTATGTTTTGTTGCAATAATGATGAATTAGGGTCATTGGAGCAAAAATATGCAAAAATGAGCGAATTTGGAGCGAAAAGGACCAAAATGTGGAGATTTGAACCAAGCCGCCGACGGCGCCCTTGACCCTGCCGACGGCGAGTTTTTCCCGAGACTACAGGACAAAATTCTTCAGAAGCCCGCCGATGGCGCCATCGACCCCGCCGATAGCGAGATCAACGATTACGCCTACTCAAGCTTTGGATAAGGCCAAATTTTGAAGGTATGCTTAGGCAACTCTTGGGAAAGCTCATCCACAACTTTAAAAGAACATTTTTTGCCAAAAATTGGAGAGTTTAGAGGTCCTAGTGTTAGAGAGGTTTCATTAGTGTATTTACTAGAGTTCTCATATTGTGAGGATTTCTTCGAGAGATTTTAAGAGTGGAGGGAAAGTGAGAGATTTATTCCTCCTTGCTACTTCGAAAACGAATTTTGTGTGCTATAAAGAAAGGAAGAGATTCAGAGGAACTTCGAGGAGTGTTTTTGGGAAAGAATTAAAGATAAGTTATTTACTTGTTGTAGTTTGTATGATTTTAATTTTATATATGAATTTTAAGTTTTGTTGTGTTTTCCCCATGAGTTCTGAGTAGTTTTCTCTATCTTTCTCCTTGTCTGGAGATTTGTGAAATGGTGATTTGAANTGAGGGGAATGTAGGAGCTCCGAAGTGAGAGCTGGTATCATCTCAGCCTAGCCGTAGATTCAGTAAACAAACATAAGATTAGTCAATGTTCTTTATGTCTAGACCAAAAGGTAAAGAATAGGTATGCTCATATTTGATACAATATAAATTGAAGTAATTCATTTTATCCATTCATCATAATTTCTTAACAGGGAGAAGAATGTTTTCTTATATATTGAATATCACAATTAAACCCTACTTAATATCACTAGTTATTTATTAGTTAGATTAGTGACAGATAAGCAAATTGAACGTTGTTGTTGTGATTAAAGTATTACTTTTCTAAAGTCTTAGTCCGTAATTCTAAACTACTCCCTGTGGGATTGATATCTAGGACTTCATTAGAGCTCTATATTACTTGAGCGATACGTATACTTGCGTTGATAAGTGTGACTTTACAACTCTATTAGAGCCCTATATTACTTGAGTGATACGTATACTTGCGTTGATAAGTGTGACTTTACAATTATTGAATATTTTTATACATACATCTTTATCGACTCTATAACTGCTATTAAGTTTTTGGTGCAGTTGCTGAATTATATACATCCATCTTTATCGAATCCATAACTGTAATTAAGTTTTGGTACAGTTGCTGAGGAATTAAATCTTTTAGCAGCAGTATTAAATCTGTCCATATTTATCTTATATTTTAAGCATATATAAAGTCGCTGTGAAGTTTTTGGCGCCGTTTTGCATATATAAAGTCGTTGTCAAGTTTTTGGCGCCGTTGTCGGGGAGTGATTGAGTGAGTGAGTAAAATCATGATCAGAGTAACCGACAAATTAGGATTATTAAAAAAAAATTACTTAAATTGCAACTTATTTTTATATTTATATTTAGTTAATTATATTACTGAGAACTGATTACAAATTGTATGCGTAAATTTGGACCTGAAAATCTTATACCCTACGATTCAGAATTAGAACGCGATTAAAAAATTAAGAAGAAAACCTAAAAATTATGATACAATGGAAAACAATCTGAACAATCAATGAATAGAGAATGAACACCAACCTAGACCCCTAAGAGATTATGCAAATCCTACAGCATATGAGATTCACTTATCTATCCAAAATCCTAATATAACTGCTAATTCATTTGAGCTTAAATCTGCTATTATCCAAATGGTACAAAACAATCAATTCAGAGGTACATCAAATGAAGATCCGAACTTACACCTCGCTAGTTTTTTAGAACTATGTGCTACTTTTAAATATGACAGGGTCTCAAACAATGTTGTTAGACTTAGACTTTTTCCTTTTTCACTGAGGGATAAAGCTAAGATGTGGTTAAAGTCGTTAGTACCAGAATCTATTAGAACTTGGGGAGAACTTTCACAGAAATTTTTATCCAAATATTTCCCTCCATCCAAAATACTAAACTTAGAAATGACATAACATCATTTTGTCAGATTGATGGAGAGTCAATTTATGAAGCTTTTAAACTTAGAAATGACATAACATCATTATGTCAGATTGATGGAGAGTCAATATATGAAGCTTGGGGAACTTAGAAATGACATAACATCATTCTGTCAGATTGATGGAGAGTCAATATATGATGCTTGGGAGAGATTTAAAGATCTTCTTAGGACTAAGAAATGACATAACATCGTTCTGTCAGATTGATGGAGAGTCAATATATGAAGCTTGAGAAAAATGACATAACATCATTCTGTCAAATTGATGGAGAGGTACCAGGATCTATTAGAACTTGGGGAGAACTTTCACAGAAATTTCTATCCAAATATTTCCCTCAACAGGATCTATTAGAACTTGGGGAGAACTTTCACAGAAATTTCTATCCAAATATTTCCCTCCAATGGATCTATTAGAACTTGGGGAGAACTTTCACAGAAATTTCTATCCAAATATTTCCCTCCATCAGAATCTATTAGAACTTGGGGAGAACTGTCACAGAAATTTCTATCCAAATATTTCCCTCCATCAGAATCTATTAGAACTTGGGGAGAACTGTCACAGAAATTTCTATCCAAATATTTCCCTCCAATGGATCTATTAGAACTTGGGGAGAACTTTCACAGAAATTTCTATCCAAATATTTCCCTCCATCAGAATCTATTAGAACTTGGGGAGAACTGTCACAGAAATTTCTATCCAAATATTTCCTTCAATTATGTCAGATTGATGGAGAGTCAATATATGAAGCTTGGGGAACTTAGAAATGACATAACATCATTCTGTCAGATTGATGGAGAGTCAATATATGATGCTTGGGAGAGATTTAAAGATCTTCTTAGAGAGTAAATGACATAACATCATTTTGTCAGATTGATGGAGAGTCGATATATGAAGCTTGGGAGAGATTAAAATATCTTCTTAGGAAATGCCCAATTGATGGAGAGTCAATATACGAAGCTTGGGAGAGATTTAAAGATCTTCTTAGAAATTGCCCTCATCATTCATTACCAGACTGGTGCTGCTAAACTAAGAAATGACATAACATCGTTCTGTCAGATTGATGGAGAGTCAATATATGAACTGCTAAACTTAGAAATGACATAACATCATTCTGTCAAATTGATGGAGAGTCAATATATGAAGCTTAAATGACATAACATCATTTTGTCAGATTGATGGAGAGTCGATATATGAAGCTTGGGAGAGATTAAAAGATTTTCTTAGGAAGTGTCATCATCATTCGTTACCAGATTGGTTAATAATTCAAACTTTTTATAATGGATTAGTGGGATCTCCCCATCATTCGTTACCATACTGGTTAATAATTCAAACCTTTTATAATGGATTAGTGGGATCTCTTTGATGATAGATGCTGCGGCTGATGGTTCTTTAATATCAAAACCTTTTGATGAGGCTTATTCATTAATAGAAGAGAAAATATAGATGTTGCGGCTGGTGGTTCTTTAATGTCAAAACCTTTTGATGAGGCTTATTCATTTGTTACCAGATTGGTTGATAATTCAAACTTTTTATAATGGATTAGTGGGATCTCTTAGATTGATTGTCACCAGATTGGTTGATAATTCAAACTTTTTATAATGGATTAGTGGGATCTCTTAGATCGATTATGATGCTACGGCTGGTGGTTCTTTAATGTCAAAACTTTTTGATGAGGCTTACTCATTAATAGAAGAGATGACTACCAACAATTTTCAATGGCCCTCTGAGCGGGTAAATTCTAAAAGAGTAACTAGTATCCATGATTCTGATGCAATATCTATGTTAGATTCGCAGATTGTTGTAATATCAAAGAAATATATCATTATGGGATGAATTATTCTTCAACACCTCCCATGATGGAAGAGAATCCATCTGGGGAATTTGTGGATGTCCAACCTTCATATGAGACCTTAAATGTTATTAATAGACCAAACAACCCATATTCGAACTATTATAACCCAAGTTGGAAGAAATCATCCAAATTTTAATTGGAATAACAATTCTTCTACAAATCAACAATGGGCAAACAACCTGAAATTCATCCAACCAAGGAAATGTTAACTATAGACCTTATCCTCCAGGATGTAACAGTAATACTCAAATTAAGGAGAAGAAGTTGTCTATGGAAAAGCTGATATTAAACATGGGTCAACAATTACAGAATCAAGGAAATCAATTACAAATTTAAGGAAATCAATTACAAAATCAAGGAACTCCTATTAAGAATATTGAAAACCAATTAGGGCATATTGCTACTGCGCTTAGTAACCGAACATTAAGAACTTTTCCTAATACTGTGGAACTAAATCTTAAAGACTAAGGAAAAGAACAAATCAAAGCGATACAATTACAAAGTGGAAAATAATTGGAAACAAGGGTGCAAAAAGAAACAGAAACTGAAAAAGAGAAAGTGGATATCGAAAAAGAAAAGGATCATAAATACTCAGATTTAGAGTATCCATTTAAACCAATGAAAATTACTGTAGAGAAACCTCTACCACCGTTTCCTCAAAGATTGAAGCAACACAAACATAATAAACAATTTTCTAAATTTTTAGAAATTCTTAAGAAATTAACAGTAAACATTCCATTCGTAGAAGCTTTAGAGCAAATGTCCAATTATGTGAAATTTATGAAAGATATTCTGAACAATGAAATTCACGGATAATGAAACTGTTGCACTTAGCGAAGAACGTAGTGCAATCATTCAGAAAAAGCTTCCTGAAAAATTAAAATTTCCTGGCAATTCCACTATACTGTGTGCGATAAGTGAAAAATTTTATGGAAGAGCTTTATGTGATTTGGGAGTCAGCATTAATCTTATGTCTCTATCAATTTTCAAAAGATTAGGATTAGGAGAAGTCTCACCTACTTCTGGTAACTCTTCACTATATCAATTTTCAAAAGATTAGGATTAGGAGAAGTCTCACCTACTTCTGTAACTCTTCAGTTATCGGATCGATCAGTTACATATCCTAAGGGAGTTATAGAAGACGTGTTAGTAAAAGTTGACAAATCTTAGGAGAAGTCTCACCTACTTCTGTAACTCTTCAATTAGCAGATCGATCAGTTACATATCCTTAGAAGACGTGTTAGTAAAAGTTGACAAATTTATCTTTCCGGTGGATTTTATTGTCTTAGATATGATTCTTCAATTAGCAGATCGATCAGTTACATATCCTAAGGGAGTTATAGAAGATGTGTTAGTAAGGATAAATTATCGTTCAGTTACATATCCTAAGGGAGTTATAAAAGATGTGTTAGTAAAAGTTGATAAATTTATCTTGTTCAGTTACATATCCTAAGGGAGTTATAGAAGATGTGTTAGTAAAAGTGAACAAATTTATCTTTCTTTCAGTTACATATCCTAAGGGAGTTATAGAAGATGTGATAGTAAAAGTGGATAAATTTATCTTTCCGAAAGATTAGGATTAGGAGAAGTCTCACCTACTTCTGTAACTCTTCAGTTAGTGGATCGTTCACAAAAGATTAGGATTAGGTGAAGTCTCACCTACTTATGTAACTCTTCAGTTAGCAGATCGTTCAGTTACATAAGGATTAGGAGAGGTCTCACTTACTTCTGTAACTCTTCAGTTAGCGGATCGTTCAGTTACTTACCTAAGGAGTTATAGAAGAAGGGTTAGTAAAAGTGGATAAATTTATCTTTCCTGTGGATTTCATTGTTTTAGATATGGAGGAGATTAGGATTAAGAGAAGTTTCACCTACTTCTGTAACTCTACAGTTAGTGGATCGTTCAGTTACATATCCTAAGGGTTAGTAAAAGTGGAGAAATTGATCTTTCCTGTGGATTTCATTGTTTTAGATATGGAGGAAGATAAAGAAATACCTATCATTTTAG
>JXCR01025975.1:94075-110501 GCA_002079205.1 Phalaenopsis hybrid cultivar
CGGGCTGACGACGTTAAACCAAACGCTTTATGGGAGGCAACCCATATTTATCTTTATTTTTATCGCAATTATAGTAGTTTTTATTTGAAATTATCATTAGTTTATGGTAGTATTAAACTCTACTACTCTTATTTACCCTTGAAACATCTTAAAAATTGGATCCATGAATAAAAGTTTGAATGCATTCGGACTAGAGCGAAACTGTACAAATTTTGCCTTGAGCGCCCGACGACGGGTTTTTCTCGAGAGTCGAGACAAAATTAATACAGAGGCTCGCCGACGGCGCCATCGACCCCGCTGACGGTGAGACCGGTGAATTGACGGTTATGCGGGTTCAAATGGCGGTTTTTGGGCGGGAATTGCCTTTTTAAACTCAAAAATTCGAATTCTAGTTCATATTTTCCCTCAAAAAACGAAGTGAAACTCTACCAATTTCACTCCTATGGCGTCCAATTCCCCTGATAATCCCAGAATGCGAGTTTTCAATCGGCGAAAGTTTAGTGTGGAAGCGCAGCGAATCTTCAACAAGTTGCTGACGAAGAAAAGATTGATCAAAGAACGAGGATTCGTGAATCACAGATTGAATAATCTCACGACTGATATTGAAGAAACGATAGTACAGAGAAGATGAGAAGTGTTGTGCTACACTACTGTCGCCGTGGTGGTTCCTGTGGTAAAAGAATTTTATGTAAATTTACATGGAATCAACCAATGAGTTGTTTATGTGCGAGGAAGATGGATCACTTTCACTCCTGCACGGATCAATAAATTATATATGAAAGAATGTTCCTTTCTGCCACTATTCTAATTTCGTCCCAACGAGAAACCAGATGAATGAAATTTATTGTCTACCACTATTCTAATTTCGTCCCAACAAGAAATTAGATGATTGAGATTTACCAATATTTAACGGACGAAACTGACAACTGGGAAACAAGAGAGAACGAATATGTTAGTTTTTCTACAACACTCCTGAATCCCGTTTTAAAACATTGGCACTTTCATTTCTGCGAAACTGTTACCGACAATGAAGATCGGTAAAGTTTCTAAAGAAAGTGTCATTGAATTCTGCGAAACTATTACCGACAATGAAGATCGGTAAAGTTTCTAAAGAAAGTGCCATTTTGAATTACTGCATCTAAAGGGGACTGCTGATCGACATTAGATCTATAATTGTGAAGTCGGTTTTGGGTCTGATCGTTCATGGATCAACTTATGGGCTTGGACACCCCTCCATAATTTTCTCACTTTGTAGTCAGTTGGGAAAAGGTACTGCTACCTTGGAAGCATTTGGATCCAACTGAAAGATTCTGAGTTTTTTAAGATGAAAATGATATGGTCATTATAGTAGATCAATCATCTCAGAATTCACTGTCAGTTCAACCCTTAATTAATGACAAGTCTCTGGTGATCCTGCGTCGAATCAAAAAATTGGAAAAGGAGGTACAAAATGTCATGAATGCGATTAATAATATCTCTGATTTCTTCGATCATCTGGTCTGGAGGATAAAAGAACATTTTGAGCACTCTGGACATTTAGAAGACAGTTTGATACGACTGATGAAGATAATGAAATTGATAGATGAGGATTCTACTGAAGAATTTTCATTCTGACCCTTCTACAACATCTTCGTTCATGTGCAATCAATGGGTGATCTCAGAGAAGAATCGAGTACCGAGTCTGAAGATTGGTAGATTTATATTACTACTTATCTGTCTATGTATTTTGATTTGAACTTTGTATTTGCTTTGCTTTAGAATTATACTTTTAGATCTCTGTATAGTTGAGACTAAGCATAGGATGTTTTGTTTTCAGCGTTTTGAGTGTTGTGACTTGGATTGAGACGCTGAATTAATATATTGAGGTTGAGACAATAGTAAACTTATGTGTGTTATGTAACGTATATTGTATCCCTTGGAATTTATATATAAATATGATGTTTTGTGTTGTGAAAGTTTGTATGTGCTAAGTACATCAATTAATTACTTAAAATTATGTCTATAATGATTAAACGGATGTCGTTTAGGCTTGGAATTAATCGAAATTGCAAAAATCCGGAATTTGGACAAAATCAATAGAACCCGCCGACGGCGCCGCTGATGGCGAGAATTTCCCGATACTTAGGATTTAAATTCCAATTGAGCGCGCCGACACCGCCATTGTCGACGGTGAGCTCACGAAAAACATCTTTAACCGCGATTTTGACCAGTCAACTGCCACTATTCATCATCCCCTTCCTCCTAAAAATGCACTTTTCGACCTAGGGCTTGAGAGATCTTGGATTAGGAGGCGATTTCAAGGTTTTTTGACACCGGATTTGATCATCTCTATGTAAGAGTTTCACTCCAAGCTAAAAATATTTGATTTCCACCATGAATTTCTTTCACATTGAGGAGATCTGAAAAATTTGGGAATGTGAAAAAAATTTGGGAAGAAATTCTTGGATCTTATTGTTGAACTCTTAGAATTACTATTGGAAGCCATGGTTTATATATTTGAAGTAATTTTTAGAATTTTTCTATAATTTGACTAGATTAAAATGGCTCCACGACAAAGGAGAAGAGTTGAGTTCGACGAGTCTCGCTTCGTCAATGCGATGGCTCAAACAAAATTTACTTCCATATTTAAAGGAAAGAAGTGCATACAAGATCGAGTTTTTGAAAGTCCGGGAGGAGAAATCGAACGAGTTATTGTCGAGCGGAGGTGGGAAAGCTTTTGTTACACCACCAATAAAGCTGATGCAAATGTTGAGGAGTTCTACGCCAATGTGATTTATTCTGATGACGGAATCGTTCAAGTGCATGGATTCCCTGTTGAGTTTACTGTCGCCCGCATCAACACTTTTTATGAAGTCCCAAACTCTTATAGCTGTCAATATGAATCCTTCAGTACGATGGAAGGCCCCCTCAATGATGTGATCAACTTTCTCACTGATGGGAAAGGAACATGGAAGATAAAGCAGCGAGAACGAGTAAATTTTCTTGCTTCCATGCTGAATGTCACCTCTAAGGCGTGACACCATTTCATTTCTTCTACTATGTTACCGACCTATCACCATAGTGAGGTAACTAGAGAGAGCTATTCTGAATTTCTATATTCAGAATAGTAGAACTACAAATGTGGGGAGAATAATTCTTAAGAATATATTGACTACGGCAAGGAGTGAGACAAGTGGAGGTCTAGGACATCCTGGACTTATTTATACAATTTGCAAACTTTCTGAAGTGGAAAGTAGAGATGAAGAATGGGTTTATCCTATGAAACCTATTAGTAAAGCTAATTTGAAGACTTATGAATCTCATGAGAAATCGAGAACTGGGAGTAGAAGTCAAGAACCTTCTACTAGTAGAAATGTCCCCTCTACAAGTTATGACCTTCCACCTTTTAGTTCCCCTACCCTCTCTGATTTGATGAATGAGTTGACCTTGCAGCGGAAGAGTATAGATTTGATAAGTGAAAGGATTTGAGGTTTAGAACGTCGACACGATTATGATAGCGAGTACCTGCAGAGACATTCAAATTTTGAGGTAGCCTATTATGAAGCTCAGGCCTAACACTACAGAGGTGAGTCTGATGTTACGTTTCCTGAATGCCCCCGATATACTCAGTATCAACCCAATCCACCTGCTGATCAAGGCGATGAAGATATAGCTTGGGATTTTGATATAGAATGAAATTGATATACTTATGTTTGTATTTTTATTTTATATAATCTTTTGTAATAGAAATGAATGTTTATGTATTTGGACTTTCATTTTTATTATTATGTTGTACTTGGAAAATGATTTTAATTTTTATTATAAAGTTAGTGTTATAGTTAAATATGCATGTGTAGTTTAATAAATGATTTTAATTTTTGTTATAAAAGTTAGTATTATAGTTGAATTTGCATATGTAGTTTAATAGATATTGAGTAGAATTGTGGATTATAATGTGATTTTCGTTTCGCATTTTAGTTTTAATTGTTTAGTACTGTGTTTGTGTTAGGAAATATTGTGTTTATTTAATGTTTCAGTTTTATACTTATTTCAAAATTTCATTGCCCAGAAATTTCTCTAATGATTTATAGGTGTAAAAAGCTCCTAATATTACAGAACAGGTGAAGTAAAAATTTAAGAAAGCCTGCAGAAATTTCAGAATGATGAAAATGCCTACAATACTGAGGTATGCTTTATATTTATAATTTTTCTTTCTACATGTATTATTTCATGTTTAAAATTTAAGTTTGGGGAGGGAAGAAAAAAATTAACTATTAGATGTCCTCTATTTCAATATTTTCAAAAATTATTTATATGATTTCATGTAGTGAATTTAATTCAGGTAACTATATTTTTTTGCAACTATTTAAATATTATGATAGATTTAAAGAAATAATTTTGTAATGAAAATTAATTTTTGTAACTTAAGATATTTAGTATAAGAGAATAAGATTATAGTTAACTATTTAAAGTAAAGAAAACTATATTTTGAAATATTAAGAATCTGAAAATTCATTTGAGAAGAAAAAATTGGGGCTCAATGATGTAAAAACTATGAAATATTTATAAGGTAAAGAAATGCTTTGAGTTTCAAATTTAGGGAAAGCAAAGTGAAGTTCAAAATCATTAAAGGTTATCTAGATATAGTAATCTTCACTTGAAAAAAAAAAAAAAAAGTATTGAAAACAATCCCTAAAAAGAAAAGAAAAATATATATAGGATTGAAAGCAATCCAAATGAAAAAGAAAAAAAAATAATTTATAGAAGTGAGGAGAAGCTTGAGGATATGTCTAATCAAAAATTGGCTTCATTGGATCTACCTAAAGGGAAAACTTAAATACATTTCTGAACTTATATTTATGGAATTAGATATTTTACTAGTAGAGTTCTCATGAAGTTCCTATCTCTTGAATGTTATAAGTGACTTAATATTACAGCATATAGTTATTCTTGAAATAAATAGAAGACTAGATATCTTAAACTTGATGACTAGATAATCTTGTGGCTAAAGAGTTAATTCAATTACTTGAATTTTTTCTGAAAATCTCACTATGATATTTATTTAAGTCAAACGTATAGTATTTCTGAATCAAAACTTTACTACAGTAGATCATAACTTTTATATAGTACTAAAATTACATGAGGACAAGTAATAGTTAAGTTTGGGGAGATTATGACCAAAGGAAAATATTTTGAGATTTTCATACATATTTTATACTGTTTTTAATGATATTGCACTTTAAAAAAAGGTATTTTTGATGTTTTGTTGCAGGAATAATGAATTAGGGTCATTGGAGCAAAAAAATGCAAAAAAGAGCGAATTTGGAGCGAAAAGTACCAACATGTGGAGATTTGAACTAGGCCGCCGACGGCGAGTTTTTTCCGAGACTGCGTGACAAAATGTTTCAGCCCGCCGACGGCGAGATTGACGGTTATGCCTACTCAAGCTTTGGATAAGGCCAAATTTTGAAGGGATGCTTAGGCAACTCTTGGGAAAGCTCATCCACAACTTTAAGAGAACATTTTGGCCGAAAATTAGAGAGGTCTTGGATGTTAGAAAGGTTCTGGAGGTTAGAGAGGTTCCATTAGTGTATAGAGAAAGAGAGCCTGGAGGTCCTGGAGGTTAGAAAGGTTCCATTAGTGTGTAGAGAGTTTACTAGAGTGTCTAAATTAGAGAGTCTAGAGGTCCTGGATGTTAGAGAGTTTCCATTAGTGTATTTACTAGAGTTCCAATATTGTAAAGATTTCTTCGAGAGATTGTAAGAGTGGAGGGAAAGTGAGAGATTTCTTCCTCATTGCTACTTCGAAGAGAAATTCTGTGTGTTGTAAAGAAAGGAAGAGATTCAGAAGAACTTCGAGGAGTGTTCTTGGGGAGAAATTAGATATAGCTATTTACTTATTGTAATTTGTATGACTTTGATTTTATATATGAATTTCATGTTTTGTTGTGTTTTCCTCATGAGTTCTGAGCAGTTTTCTCTGTCTTTCTCCTTGTCTCGAGATTTGTGAAATGGTGATTTGAATTGGTGAAGCGAAATGTTTAAGAAATTGTGATGATCTTTTTATTTCGATCTTAATTCCAATCTGGTCAATTGACTTGTTAAAATATGTTGAGTTTTACAACTAAAGTGAAGATTGCATTGAAGATTCAGGGAGGCCAAAGCTCTTGGAAGTTGGGTGCAAATAAATAGGAAAATAATATTATCGGGCGTAGAATTAGAGATTTTAGAGTGACAGACTAAAATCCCCAATTCGGTCCTATCGTTTGGGTGCTGAAGTGTGGCGTAGAATTATAGATTTTAGAGTGACAGACTAAAATCCCCAATTCGGTCCTATCGTTTGGGTGCTGAAGTGTATTTAGCCTCTCAGGTGAGGGAAACGTGGGAGCTCCGAAATGAGAGCCGGTATCCTCCCAGCCTAGCCGCAGATTCAGTAAACAAGCATAGGATTAGTCAATGTTCTTTATGCCTGGACCAAAAGATAAAGAATAGGTATGCTCCTATTTGACACAATATAAATTGAACTAATTCATTTTATTCATTCACAATAATTTCTTGACAAGGAGATTGATGCTTTCTTATATATTGAATATCACAATTAAACCCTACTTAATATCACTAGTTATTTATTTATATTAGTGACAGATAAGAAATTGAACGTCGTTGTTGTGATTAAAGTATTGTTTTTCTAAAGTCTTAGTCCGTAATTCTAAATTAGTCTCTGTGGGATCGATATCTAGGACTCCATTAGAGTCCTATATTACTTGAGCGATATGTATACTTGCGTAAGTGTGACTTTATAATTATTGAATATTTAATACGTCTATATTTATCTTATATTTTATTGCATATAAAAAGTCACTGTCAGTTGTGGTGGTTGTGGTGGTTATGTTGTGGGTTGTGGTGTTGTGTCTTGTGGAGTGGTGACTGTGAGATGTGTGTGGAGATGTGGTTGGATGGTTGTGAGGTGGTGGTTGTGGGTTGGGTGGTTGTAGTGTTGTTTCTTGTAGCGTGGTGGTTGTGGGTTGTGTGTGGATTTGTGGTTGGGTGGTTGTGGTGTGGTGGTTATGGGTTGGGTGGTTGATTTGTGGGTTTTGGTGTATGTGTTGTGGGGTATGGCAGTTCTGCTGCGAGGTATGACGGATATGTTGTGGGCTGGGTGGTTATGATGTTATGCCTTGTGATGTGAAGGTGTGGTTGGATGGTTTTGGTGTGGTTGGATGGTTTTGGTGTGGTAGTTGTGTTGTGGTGGATGTGTTGTGGGTTGGGTGGTTGCGGTACCGTGTCTTGTGGTGTTGTGGTTGTGGGATGTGTGTGGAAGTTTGGTTGAATGGTTTTGGCGCGCTAGCTGTGGGTTATGGTGGTTATTTTGTAGGTTGTATTGATTGTGTTGTGGGTTGGGTGGTTAAAGTTATTAAAGATATGTGGTGCCTGAAGTTATCAAAGATATATGATATAACACTTTGACAAGCGCTACTATTTATAGAATCAGTAAGAGAATGTGTTTATATATCTATCAAGGAATAGTAGATTTATTTCCTTACAGACAACTTGTACTTGAAATAAGATTAGGCAGTGTGGTATGTTTGTAAACGGGGCAAAGTTCTAATGTGATAGGCTCCAAGGAATGAGAAAAAGATATTTATAAAATAGTTATGACAATTGATTATGGTTAGAGGTTGTTGTGGTGCCTGTGGTTGTGTGTGGAGGTTGTGGTTGTGCTGTGGAAGTGTGGGTGTGGTTGTGGCTGTGGTTGTGTGTGGAGATGTGGTTGGGATTGTGCTATGGTGGTTGTGTTTGTGGGTTATGAATGTCTAGTTGTGTTGGCTCATGTGGGATTGTGGTTGCTGTCAAATATTAATGTTTTTTTTTATTTGTGCTAGTAACGCAATGGTTAAGACTTCATGGCTGAAGATGATCATTTACATGTCCCGTCTGAAGCATTTGAATATCACATAAAACAATCTATACCACAGCCAGAAGTAGATTCACAGGAAGTTTGCACCCAGGAGAGCGAAAGTGTCGAGAAATTGTTGAATTGAGAGAGCGGGTTATAGACGCCATTGTTGGATGTTGAATAGGCTAATTCTTATTTATTTTATATAGTTCATGTTTATTTTTATTCATTGCATATTTGTTATTAATTGTTTAGGCTTTTACATTGTTTGTAATTATTTTTTTTCTTAGAGGATTTGTGAGGTCCATGATGAAAAGTTTGACTTTATGGGTTCTTCTAGATAGTTTGTTAGTCGTTATTGATTGGTGTCACATGTGAAATCCTAATGAAGGCAATGATTCGTTTCGATATTGCGGTTTTTGAGAGTCTTCAAGATGGGTTTTTTTGTGATATGCACATGTGACACACACGAGCTTGGTATTATGTGGGTTAAAGACAATCAAGAACCATTTTTGTATAAGATTTGTTGTCTTCTTGTACTGAAAGATTCATTAGTTGATATACTGAGTCATCTAAGACCTCACGCCTCCACAAACTATAATTAATTACTTTTTTATCAATTTATACATGTGTTATGGCTAATAGATTGTCTTTTAAAACATTCAAGAAAAAAGTGATCTAGGATTTCAGGGACCTCTCGAGGATCACCATGCCACTGCAGACTTCAGAGTTCTCTGCTAACGTTACGTCAGCCACATAGCTAAGGGAGACAGTTTTACAGGTGTCCACAGAGAATCATAGAGAACTGTGACTTTTTCAAGTGAATTGATAGGCTCGAAGATTCCACCAACGAGAGTGATCGGGTGTGCAGAGTATCCCTGGAGGACAGCCTAGCTCGTGACATACGTCGTTTGCATTTTAAAAATAATATTATCATATTATTAAATGTTATTTTAATAGTCTATTTCTTTATTTTAATAATCATAATACTCACGGTTAAGTGAGATGTATATCTTATTTTTTGTATTATTTTGAAGTGAATTTTTGTTTCTCAAGTATCAAATACATTGTTATGACAGTTCAGTTGCAAACAGCATTAATGAACAGAGGCAGAATGATCATTTATCCAGAAATATCTACAGAACAGCTATTTTCAAATTGTAAAAAACAAACAGTCAATAAGATTATCCACAACAACTTCTGCGTAGCAGCTTATTAATAAGTTGCAACTGCCCCAAACAAACTCTTAATTTACTTTCCAACTCATTTTCATGTCACGAATAACTTCACTTAAATCTCTTCCTTCAGGTAGCTTCACCGATTTGAATATCATATTGAGCCTTTACAATATTTATGATCTAGCTTAAGGGGAAGTATGAAATTCTGAGTCTACAATTTTAGTTTTATTCTCTTCTTATTAAGTTATATTTATTTCCTTATCGATTTATTTTATCTTTGGTAAGTTGTATTTGTTGTAACTCAGCTTGCCCTAGTCGTTCATTATTATATAAAGAGAAGAGTTGTAATTTTATGATTAAAAAATAAGCGAATACGATTTTCTCCACCTTTCTTCAAAAATATATAAAGTCAGTTGGCCACTACAAATTCACATGCAACGTGATGGCCAAAGCAGCATTTGAGGTTAGACTATTAGTAGTCATGTTATCAAAGGTAGGGAGCTCTAGAGCTAGTAGTGCCCTTCAGCCATTTACTTGAGTAGGTTCCATTCATAGTCAAAAGGTATGGAGGCAAACATAATCGCCCCTAATAGTAGATGAGCAGGGCTCGATTTGCCAGGAGAAGACAAGCCCCATTGAGTCATTGACGTGACTCACGATCATGTGAGGTCACAATCGACTATTAGTCCTTAGATGATATTGTCCCTAGAGACGAATAGGATGAGTGATTCTACCAGCCTGTTAAGGAGAATTGTAAAATGAAGGATGATTTGGAGAAGAGGATTCAAAGAAATGGCATGATTTTCCTTAGGCTTAGAATGTGGATGATGAACCTAAACAAATGATCATTCCACACTTGTCGTCAGCCAACCCTAAGCTAACCGTTGGCCTACATGCACCCACCGACAGCCTACCTCACTAGTATTGCTGACTTACTACCAATAACTTAATTTCTCGTCCACCAACACCACCAACTACAGCACTCTTCCAAACCACAAAATAAGACGAATTGTATGATATTCAATACAAACAAAATAGTGCATGTTCGAAGATATCAAATGAGTTTTTATTCCATATCAAAACATACATAAGACAAAAATAAATAATTAAAAACAAATAATTGATTCAAAACGCCAGTAAGTAAATGTCTGCGATCAAATCCTTAGAATTCAATTCATGCTTTCTTGTCTAGGTCAATTTTCTAAACCAATCGCATCCAAGAGAACAAGCAAACCTAAATAACAAATCACTCAGATGTCTTACAAAAGAGTGCTGCCACACATTTCCGCAAGTACAGCGCAAGGATGTCAGCTAAGCAATTCAGCAAACAGCATGTACGCAACAGCAAGTGCAAGCATGCACATTAATTACCTGCCTCAAGCGAAAGAGTTTCTGTACAAGAGACATCGGCAGATGCGGGAAGCACTGGTGAACCCACTTCAAAGCGGTGGTTATCTCTTCTTGTCCTGCCAGCGTCCCTCCCGCGAGCTCCTTGCCGACAGAAGATGGGTCCTTCTGAGACGCAAACGGGGGCAAGGTGAGCCATTTTCCTTTCTCCCTTCTTCTCTTTTCTTCTCCATTTCCTCCTACCAGAGAAGACAAAACTGTGCTGCTAAAAGAGGAGCGATGGAGGTTTGAACCAGATATTCCTTCCACTTGCGCCGAGAACAACGTAGAAGAATAGCAGCCGCGTTCAAGCCTACGAAACGCAGCCATGCGCTTAGTAGGTAGGCCTTTAACGAACATTTTAGCTAATTGAAGTTAAATAGGATTTACTAAATTCCCTAATAATAGGATTCATGGACCTTATTCGTCCCAAAATAATTAGAAATGATCGACCGAATCTTGGTAGTTGCTGGATTGGACTAATGGTAATCGTCAAAGAGGAACCCTTCACCTCAACTATTTAATTTCATTCAAAATATAATGTAGAATTAACTTGAATACCTATTATTTTGGTGTGATTTTTATAAGAGAGATTGGAATTTAATACTTTGGATTTGGTTGCTTGCAGAAATCAGTATTTTAGTTTTAGGAAATTGATGATGGTGAGAGGCGAGCGGCCATGACAGTGACGACATGGAGATGTAGCAGTTGTTAGTGCTTGTTTGTGGTTGGCATCGAGTGGAGATGGACAAAGGCGGGGAACGATGGCAGCAAGGGGCAGATGATGGCAACGATGGCAATTGATGGACAATGAGGGTGGTGGGGGGTGGGGGTGTTAGTAACCGAGGTAATAAAGCTTCATTTAAATGGTTTATTTGGCATTCGCTCAAATCGAGTAAATTCTAAATATGATAGGATTTAACATTCTTTAAGTCTATTAGGTTAAGTCGTGTAATTAGGTTAGGTAGTCTACTTAATTACAAGATTGGAACTCTTGTATTATAAAAATAGTTTCTATCATAAATACTGAGAAGAATGGAATGATTTATAAACATAAAAGAAGTGGGATTCATATCAATTGTGCTTTTTTTTTTGCAACCTTCTTCTAGCCATCATCAACAAACTAATTTATCTGCAAATCCACAAAAGATCATGTCATTCTATTTAGCCATTTCTGCAAGATCTAGCTGCCTTCTGATTTCCTCCCTCACTGTTGGTCGCCAAGAACACCAGGTTTCTCTCTCTACTTCATGTTTGATAATGCAATCATCCTCATCTAGATGGGCTACCACAACAACGCCTGTCACTAAGAACAACAAGTTTTCCTTCAATGCATCATGTTCGATGATGCTGTAATCCTTAGGATGGGCTTCCGCAACACTGTTGGCCCCTAAGATCTCCAAGTTGTCTCTCTCCGCATACACCCGATTTCCTCCACCTTGTTTCAACGTCATCCACGCATCCAGTCGCTAAGAGCACCAAGTTTCTCTCTCCATATCTTGTTCGATAACACAATAAACCTCATTAAGATTGGCTTCTGCAACAATACGGACCCCAAAGAACACTAACTTGTCTCCCTCTGCATCCAATCTGATAATGTCATCATACTCAAATGCCATACGTAGGCCTTTCAAGACACTCTTTACACCCAAACCCACTACCAACTCTACTGCAATAGTGTCATCTCTGAAAGTGTCAATTTCATATTTAATGATAGCACTACTATTTTCCAGAATTAGTTCACTACACTCTGTCTCCCCTATGTCAACCATCTTAACAGCTGCACATAGCCTCATGTATGGAACCAAAGCACCAAGAAGCATGTAGGCTTCATCACCATTATCGATCATTAATTCCATCATTATTTTTGTCTAACAACTCAAATTTCATATCTATTTGCAATTTAGATGACAAATCTTTATTATCTCTCGTGTTATTTAACATCACCTGTTAGAATTTGAGGACGTGTCTTCTTTGATGGACTGAGTGATAATAGGATTCAATATTCATTAATTCTTATATTAGGTTAAGTATTGTAAATGAATAAAAAAGTGCTTAGTTCTCTAATTAGTTCTATATTTTAGGTAGTGTTAAATCTTATAGGATAATTGTCGAACCCTCCAAATTTTAGTTTATCAACATCAAAGAAGCAAGATTCATTTCAATGGTGCTTTCATTGTTGTACGCTTCTTCCCACCATCATCAACAAACTAATTCGGTTTTAAATCCATGTGTGATTATATCTTTTCATTTAGCCATTTCTGCAAGATCCAATTACCTCGTGATATCCTTATCACCATTGTCACGGTTTCCTCCCCACAATTGATCACCAAGAACACAAAGTTTCCCTCTCTACATCCTGTCTATTAATGTAGTCATTCTCATCGATATGAGCTTTTGCAGAATGAAGTCAAACTCTTAAACATCGAGACAATTTTTGGTGTAATGATGGAATTTGGATAACTCTAAAATTTAGCATGCTCGTTATGGAGAGCTCCTAGAATGGGTGATCTCTTAGAAAGTTGCACCGATGAGGTAAAAGCATAAGGCCATTAGGCCAAAGTGGAAAATACATTGATGGATTAGAATTCAGATTGTCGCAAATGGTATCAAAGCATTACAATAGCTAGAGGATGGGAACTATGTGCCATTAAAAACAAAGTGTTATGTCATGAGAGCCACCTCTTGAACCTAAGATGAGAAAAAGTGCTACATGATAGGAGTCACCACATGAATATATAGGGGCCACCTCTAGAATCCTATATGACTGGTGAATGATTTATGGTATGAAAACTGATGAAGGTGTTAGCTAATTAAGTAGGGGAAGACTGTGAAACCCCTCAAATAGAATGAAGTCAAACTCTTAAATATTGCGACATATTTTGGTGTAATAGTAGATTTTTTTTATAGAAAATATAGATTTATGTGTGCTCCCATGGAAGTAATCCTAAGATGGCTTATCTTCTGGGAAGTTTCACCAGTGGGGCAAAACCATGAGACCATTTGACCATAGTGGCCAATACCCTAATGGGTGAGAGATTGAGCTATCAGAAATTATATCAGTGCATTACACCAACAGGGAGAAGTGAACTAAGTGACATATAGAACAAAGTTCTATGGCATGGAAGCCACCTATCAAACCATCGATGGGACAATTTCTACATGATGAAAACCACCTATTGAAACTGTAGGGGCCACCTCTAGAATCTTATTTTCCTGATGGAGGATTCTGGGGTAAGAAAACAGAGATTGTGAAATCTCTTAAACAGAATGAAGTTGAACTCTTAAAAATTGAGGTGTCTTTAGGTGTAACAGTGAAATTTTGATAAGAAAATCTAAAGATAAACATGCTCGTCATGTAGCACTTTTGGAATGGGTGACATCATGGGATGTAACACCAACAGAGTAAATTTGTGAGGCCACTAGGCCAAAGCAGACAATTGCTTGATGGGTGAGAGTTTATACTATCTCAAGTGAAACCCTTTAACTAGAATTAAGCCAGGTTCATAAACATTAAGAAACCTTTTTGTGTAACTGCGGAATTTCAAAAGAAACTCCAATGTTAAGTATGCTCATCATAGAGCACTCCTGAGATGGGTGATGTCTTGGAAAGTTACACCAACGGGGCAACACTGTGACTATAATTGGCCAAAGTAGACAATACCTTAATGGGTGAGAGTTTGAGTTCTCACAAATGGTGTCATAGCATTACGCTAGTTAGATCATAGGAACTAAGTGCTATACATAACAAAGTTCTACACCATTAGAGCCATCACTTGAACATAAGATGGGGCAAAGTGCTACATTGTGGGAGCCACCTCTTGAACATATAAAAGCCTCCTCTCGAATCTTATATGTCTGGTGGATGATTTTAAGTAAGAAAATTCACTTGGATGTGAGTTACTTAAGTAGGGAAGATTGTGAATCTCTTCAGTATAATTAAGTTGAACTCTTAAACATAGAGGCACCTTTTGGTGTAACGGTGGAATCTCAAAAGAAACTCCAAATTTAACCATGCTCATCATGAAGCACTCTTAAGTTGAGTGACCACTTGGGAAGTTATACCAATGGGAGAAAATAACTATTTTTCAAAATTAGTTCACCATAATCAACCACCACCTTGTTAGCTAATAGAACATAATCACAACATAATCTCATGTATGCAACAAAAATACAAAGAATCTTGTAAGCTTCATCACCACTATAGGTCACCGATTTCATCATTTTTAACATCTAAAATTTCATATTCATTTGTAATTTATATGAAAAATCTATATTCTTTCATGTCATTTACCATCACTTGTTAGACTTAGGGGACAAGGTCTATTTTGATGGGGTGAGTATTGATAGGATACAATATTCCTTGATTTTTTATATTTTGTTAAGGAGTGTAATTAGGTTAAGTAATGTAATTAATTATAAGATTAGAACTCTTGTATTCTATAAATAGTTCTCTGTCGTCACAATTTTAGGGGGGTCCTGTGGAAGCTGTCGATTGCCGGAATTGGAATCTCGTCGCCCGCTTTGGAGGGACATTTAATTTAAAAAATTATATAAAATCCAACTAATCTTATATCTTTCATAGTTTAGATGAAAGATCACCACACCTCAAGTTATGTGTCTATCTTGAAAGATAAACACATAACTTGATAGAGAAGCTCAATCAATTAAACTAAGAAATGTATGACATTTGTTTGGTCTACAAAACCATTTTATTATAAACCGACAAGTTCCCCTATTTAATATAAAAAATTAAATAGGTTTTATATTAAGTTGGGTTCTTGAACGTTTCCTATAAAAGTAAGCCCATATAGTTAATTACATCTTAAATAATTGAAGTCACCTACAAAAACTCTCGATAAAAAGTAGGAGATATTGTCTTTAAGAATTTCAAAGGATGGAACTTTTCAAGAGATCGGACAAAAAGGTGTGAAAAAGGAATGTCTCAAATTTGGAATATTTAATTTTAGAATCTCGATGACTTCCCGAGAAGAACCTCGGTGACTTCCCAAGCTATCCCACTATTTGGCTTCAATTTAGAGGAGAATTATTTAAGTGTTTCATTGTGCCAATTTTATTAATTAGGGCTTACATTCATGAGAAACAATCACACAAATAGCCTGGAAGATGTGAAGATTTAGGTCGTGACGAACAACAACCTCGGAATCATAAAATGAGTTAGATCTTATATTGTATAGTAAGGCTATACAAAGGCTTAATGAAAAGTTGAGGATGTATGTTGCACTAGGGGAACAACCTCAAAATACTATGGCTTGTTATTTAATTCTAATGAATGGTTTTGCTAGTGTAGACATGTTTTACTGTTTAAGATGGTCGTGCTGCCTACAATGCTAGCTCTAAGCTCACTGTTGAACCAAGTTTAAATTTTCTAATGTGTTGAGTCTTGAAGTCAAATCAAATGTTTCCCAAGATTATGTTTCTTTAAATGTTATGGGGGACGTTAAGGTTGATTAGAGAAACAACTGTTAGGATCCTACGGTTCCCTCATTCTGTAACCATTGTTTTTCTTCAGATTCACTTAGTCTAAATGAATTTACTAAACTCAAATTAATGAGTTTTGTACTTTCATTTAGACCGTGGGAAAACTCGTTAGCAACCGTAGGTTATCTCCTCCAAGGGATTCTCAATCATCCAATAGAGACATTTTAAGTTAGTTGCAATTTTTGTTTTGTCTTGTTTGTGATTAAATCTTGAGTTGTCTTATATTTTGACTATTGTGGCGGTGTATTTTTTTTTGTTTTAATTTCTTAATTTTGTTTTGGTTTCAGTTTTGTGGCTATCCTAAAGTTTTCATTTTTGATATGCAGGGTAACTTTGTTGTTTAACATGCAAGTTTATTAGCAGGGGACAAGAGGTGCAAATAAATAAAAGTAAATTGCGATGCAATAACTTAAAAGCGTACTTGTCGATTCTTCTCGTTCCTCCACCTGAAAGGTCAGTACTTAGAAGGCATATATATATATATA
>JXCR01025975.1:110700-124342 GCA_002079205.1 Phalaenopsis hybrid cultivar
ATATATATATATATTTGTAGGAGTTAAAATATGCTTGTTGGGAAAGCAGAGAGTACAAATTTGAGGCATCTCTACCAAATCCTATGTTGTTCTTGGTGGGTCCAGTTTATTCATCTTTGGGGATGATTCCATTAAACAAATCATAATAAGTCCAAGTGTCCTCTGAGATTCCCAAAGGATCATGAAGAGTCTTGGGTAATACCCTAGACATTCCACAGTCCCTCGAATTGTCTTGAGTTCATTTTGGTCTTATTATATTTGCTATGTAGTTCATCCAGTTCATACCTTCATGCTCAGTAAACTTTAATGTTTTGAATATCCCTTTAAGTGGGGTAATTATCACTTGATATTTCACTTACGAATTATATGGGTAAAGGCCCCTAGGGGCAATTTGGCATAATTAAGGAACTTAGCTGGTTTAAAGATGGAATTTTAGTGTTTTTAAAAGTTTCAAATTAATTATAGGTTATTTTCTAAATATCATTAGACAAGATTTTGATTAAGCTTAGTTCACTACCAAGTCCCTTAAAACTTAATGGGTAGATTTGTAATTTTTTAGAAAAAGTTTTAAATGTATATATTCTCAATCCTTATCATGAATCATAAATCATTTTAAAGCCATTGATTAGGGTTTTGAATTAGTGAGTTATGATTTTCTAAAGCCAAACCCCTCATCTTAATATCTTCTCACTTAATCATTCTTCCTAATTACAAATTTATCTTTAATAAAACCCAAGTGATATTAGTTGCTACCATTTATCCCTTGCATATTTCAATCATCAAGAAGTGTCAATTAAGATCATTTATTACCCATTTAGCCCTTTAGTTAAGCCTAAATATTAATTAAGGCTCAAATTCCAAAATTACCATTTTGCCCTTTAGGGTCTTAACACCTCATAATCCATTAAATCAAACTCAAATGACTTAAAAATTTTATTTTACCCCACTCATGGGTTAATTAAAACATCAAGGGAGAAAATGTGATTTTTTTGAATTTATTTAATTGTATAATTATTTTAATGCAAAAATAGGGATTTTCAATGAAAATTTAATAACTCAACCAAAACAAAACTTCTATCCTTAAGACAATTATTAGAGGTTTAGCTAGGTTAGATGACCACTTTGACCAATTTTTATGATTTTTAGAGTTTTAATTTAATTACTAGAAATGATTGTTTATTTTGAGTATTAATTAAAGATAAAATATTATTTAAGTGAAAAATTAAGTTTTATATTTTTCTTAAATCTCTCTGAGTTTAGGTAACCTAAAGAAACAAATTTCATTTTTTTGGTTTATATTTTAATTATTAGAATTATTTTAATGGAAAATTAAAGAAAATTCATTTTAAGCCTTTAAAAATTAATATCTTTACTTAGAAGATTAGGAAAATTATTTTAATTGGTCCCAAGTGATTGGGAAGTCAAATGTAACTTATTAATGTATTTTTACAATTTTACAATTTTTATGATTTTTAATTAATTTTTAATTATTTAAATGCTTAAAAATAGCTTAAAAATGAAGTATTTATTTTGATTACACTTTTTTTTCTTAGGTTTCTCTGGTCATAAGGAGCTCCCAAAACTAATTTGGCGATTTTTTGAGTTGTATTATTATAATTATTTTAGTGACAAAAATGTAATTTAACTTGATTAATCCATTTTAGAGTTCAAATTAATTCCAATTGACTTGAATTTTTTATGGAGTTCCTATGACATTAAATTACAGTGAAGAATGATTTTTATGTCATTTACTTTTATAATTACTCCAATTTAATTTTCTTTCATTTTTAGGGGTTGGTGACAATTAGGGCTATTCTTAATGAGTTAAACCAAGTTTATATTTTTCTTAGGGTCCTCTGAATAAACGTACCAAAATAAATTTTGTATTTTTTAATGAATATTTTAATTAGTATAATTTTTATACTAAAATAGGGTCCATTAACTTGAAAATTAGAGATTTCCAGTTAAAGATGCCGCCTAACCTTGGAAAAATCAGGGGAGATGCCCAACAATAGAGACATCAAAAGTCCTATGGTCCCATGCCACAGTGAAATGTCTATGCAAATGGAGAATCCAAATAAGAAAAACATAGTTTAATTAACTAAAAATCGTACATGCATAAAACATACATGAAACCATTTCCTTATTGTTCTCCTCTGTTCACTTAGCAAGAGGGTATTTTTATTTTATTTTTGCGATTTTTCTACACCAAGATATGAAATTTTAAATTTCTAGCCATTAAATAAATAAAGAAAATCCCTATTTTTCTATTTAAACCACGCGGCACCACACAATCCTCGACGTCTTTGAAGCATCCATGCAGCGTCTCCTAGTTCTGCGCCGCCATCCACATCAGCGCTGACTCGACCCATTATTTAAGTATCAAGACTCCGTCTAGCTTGATCTCATCTGTCCATCCAATACACACAGAAACGAACGACATTCGTTCATCGTCCCCAAATCTCTAGCCCGAGAATCGTCCAACTTCAAACCTTAATATCTCTCTCGATACTCAACCAAATTAAGTGAGGTTTGTTCCTATCAACTCGGCTTGACCAGGATAACATATCCATATGGTTAATCAAGCCTTAAATCAATTTTATAAACATGGAGAATTAAAATAAGCTCGGTTAAAGAGGAGAGTTCAATACCTTCACTCAAGAGGTGTGGCCTCGATTGGGTGGTTCCAAAAGCTTGAGTTGAGTCCAAAGAACTCCTAGCTGAAGCCTTGTGTAGTGATGGAACGCCTAGGTATGATTTTGACCAAGGCTGATTTGGGGTGTTGATCAAAGTATACCTTAGGGTGGTTTGGTGAGGGGTTTTTAATGGGGTATCTTCTTCTCTCACTATGGGGATGGTGTGGGTGCAATTAATTTTACTTTGGTGGAGTCTAGAGGGATGTCCTGTTTTGGGCATGATTTTGAGCTCCAGAATTAAGCTCAGGCAAGGGTTTGAGGGCTTGGGGATGGTTTGATTGAACTCAATGGGCCATGAAGAAGCTCTGGGAACAATTTGACAGAGTCTCCCAAAGGAATCTCAAGTTTTCTCCCTTAGTCGTGGAGGGTGAGTTTAAATAGAGGGGGAAGGAGAGGCCACCATGGCTGGCCAGTAGGTGTCATGAGTTGCTTAAGTGGAGGGAAGAAAATAACAACAATCCAACTGGAATGAGACAACTTGGTTGGGTTTAATTTTGGGTTTTAGCTTAGGTGGGGTTCTTTAATTTGAGCTTTCCGACAACCAAGGTGGTTGATCGGCCAGGGAGGGGTCACCATGTGGTTTAGAGAGGTCAGGGTTAGATCATGGTGCAACCAATTTGAGGTTGGCATGCGTAAAGGTTATTAATTGAAATGGAAGGTGCTTTGGGCTTGGTTGGGTTAAGCTTGCGTTTAGCCATATGGAAATATCTTGGGTGACTCTCCATGGCTGATCAAGGCCAGGTGAGCCTGCTGAAATGATGTGGAGAGGTCTCCATCCAAAGGATTAAGGCTAAGCATGGGTTTAAGTGTTTCATTAAAAGGGTTAAGAACTTTTTTAAAGAGGCTTGAAAGTGGCTTATCCTCTTGCCATTAATAGCATGGTAAGGTGTTAAAGCTTACATGGCTCATCTATGGCTTGGGAATGGCTTCATGGCTTCCCTTTGGCTTGGTGATTTTGCATGAAAATAGATTTTATGAATTTTGGTTAATTTTTAAATGGTGTTGTCATGGTTCTAAATGTGGAAGGGGCTAAAGTTACAAATATCATGGTGGATAGTTTGGTTTAATTGGATGATGAAATGATTTTGTCATGTGGGCTTTAATTTTCAAGGAATTAAAAGTTGGGCTTAGTTTTAATGGGCTTCTAGAAATGGTATGGTGGGCTTGAGTTTGGGTTGAATTGGATTAAATTTTGGGCCAAACCAATGTTTAATTTGGAGTAGGAAGTTGTCATGAAGAGTTTAAAAAGGATTTCAAGTGATTTTGAATTGAATTGGAAGGCCAATTTGGGGGATTTGAACATTTGGTCAAAATTGGGCCTTCTTGATTTGGGTTAAATTAAGCTTGCAATTGGGCCAATTTGGGTTTTTATTTGGTTTCAATTTGGTATTAGGAATGTTGAATTTTGGGGTATTGAAATTGGGCAATTATACCAATATTGGGGCTTTTGGGGAAGTTGGGTCTTTAAGGGAAATTTGGGGCTTTCGATCAAATTGGGTCAATGTGACGATTAAAAATCAAAGTTGGGAATATTTGAGAGGATTTCAGAATTTTTGGGAATTTTTGAAAAATTTGGGTCAAGAGGGGTATTTTGGCAATTTTTGGGGTATTTTGGGGATTTTTGGAATTTTGGTGAATTTTGGCCAATTTAGGTAGTGGGGAATGATTTGAGACAACGTTAGACAAATTTGGGCGTTTTGGAAAATTTTGGGAATTTTGGCGAAAATTAGAGTTGTATGGGTATTTTAATAATTTGGTGATCTTGGGCTAGGATGAATAAGTAAGTCATCAAGCCATGTCTTAATATGCTGGTCCAAACCCTCTTAGCCAAGGAATATGGGTATAGGTCCACCTATATGAGCTCTCCAAAAGGAGTCAGGAGACCAAATCAAAGTGTCTTAGGGTTTTGGGTGTGTGAAAAAAAGTTTAGATGTGCAAGCTATCCTAACAAAGACCAGACCACCCAGAGTTAATCCTAAGGCTTGACCATACTATGAGAACTCTTCTTGAGCTCAACCATAATGACCCCACCTACTAAGTGCTAGAGGTTAGGACCAATATGTGGAACTTCAAGTTGAACCTTGAGCTCCCCCATATTGACCCCACCTACTAAGTGCTAGAGGTTAGGACCAATATGTGGAACTTCAAGTTGAGCATAAAAGAGTGTAGACTTTCTAATGGTGATGGTTCCTTTTCTAGTACTCTAAGAATAGTCAAGAGGAAAGTACTATGGCTAGACCCTAGGCTACTAAGGACGAAAAGCTAGACCTCAACCAAAAGTGAGGTCAACACTCTTATTATAAACATTAAGAAGAATGGACTGAAAATGTAGTTACTTATCCAGTTAGTTCTTTATTTTAGGTAATGTTAAATCTTGTAAGAGAGTTTCTAGAACCCTCTAATTTTTTTATCAACATCAGATAATAAAAATTCATAATAAAAAAAAACTTTGAAAATGAACCAAGAAGTGAATTTAAAATACATAAAAAAATTAATCTATATTTATTTTTCTTCTAACGAAGGACTTCAAGTTATTAAACTTGCATTTGTTTTACTCTATACTCAACATAATCTTGAAGTTGTTGGATCCCAAATTAACCTTGCTAGATCACCTATGTTAGAGTGAGTGAGTAAAAAAGAAAACAAAGAATCAATAAAAACTAAAAAATTTTTAAGAATTTTATGCAGGTTGAAGTGATTATAAGAAAATACAAGTATCTTCCCCCATGTTCTCTTGTATGTATCACTTTGAGCCATTTTTGAATATGCTAAAGTAGATGGGCATGTAGCCCAATCACTCAGTTGTTTTATGATCTATAACGGTTGTTGTGTCAATGAAGTCAAAATGACCTACCCAATTCGCTTGATGAATGATGAACAAGTTCAAGATTTTCCAACAGAACTTGCATTTTGATCATGCTTTGGATAGATACATTTTGAATTGGGTTTGGTCTTGGAGAATTTGACAATACATATTTACTTTCCTTATTTTGTTATTTTTCTTACTACTAACTACACCAATATTGAATGAAATATTCATTATTTGTTAATGAATGACTTTAATATTGTATGTCACTCTTTTGATGTTGATGTGTATTTGACTACACAATTTTTCATGCTTTATTATTTTAAGAAAAAGGGGTTGAAGAGTTTAACTTTTTTTCTTATTGATTAGATCACTCCTTTCACTTTCCCTCTCCTTGACATTATTGGATGCTCTTACTCAGAAGAGTAATATCCATTACGTAGAATTTTTTGCTACTTTTTTTGGTAAGAAAAAAGAAAGATGGAAGTTTGGAGAAGAAAATAAAAGGAAGATTAAAAATTGAATAAGGAAAAATTATAGTTCAAAAGTAGGAACTTCTTCTATTCAAAGTTTTACAGTGCCTCAATCTCATGAACCTATGTTAAGAGAATTGAAAAAAATGAATGTTATATATATTTTTGCACATATTGAGTTAGGTTCAGAAGATAAAAGTAATCTGCTCTTATTTAAAAATAAATCTTTATAATTTTGTAAGGATATTCATAAGGGTGAATTGATTTTACTATTCAATTCACTTTTAGTTAAATAATGAGTGATGACCATTTTGCTGATCAACTTACTTAATAAAATGTTTCTCATGAACACAACATAGTTAAAGAAATGTACGCCACTTTCTTTTAGATATTTAATCCTCTCCTAAAAACAAAGAACTTGAGGAAGTGAATCCAAAATAGGATGCCCAGTTTCTTGTTGATCAAGTAAATATTAAATTTATTGGAGCTCAAATAGAGAAGGTGTCTGCGAAGGATATGAGCTCATTTTCTTTAAATTTAGGATTTCAAATAATTACTGAATATCATTTATTTGGATTGCTCGAAAAAAAATCTTACTTGTTAAAGTATTCTCTTCTTATGAAAATTTATAATTTAGTATTGAGAAGTGTGGCAACTCCTTCAACAATTAAAATAACAAATGCAAATAAAACCTTGATGTCATTATTGATAGAGATTTCTCAAGATATATTTGGGTGACTAACACTAGAAGTGACTATGGATGTTGAATTGTTAATAAAAATTCATGATTTGTTCAAAAAAAATGAATGAATTTTATTTGTATATTTAATATTTGTAAACTACCTGAATTCGATAATACTTGAACAATTTAAAGAAAGAAGTCAACAAAATGAAAATTTGATTTAAAGAACTGAAAGGATAAGTCAACAAAATGATTACTTAATTGATTTCTTTCCAAAAATATTTGAAATGTACTAAATAAAATCAGCTCATGCTAGTGTCACATTTTCTTAAAAGATGAAAAGCCACAATTGTATATGCCAATAATCTTTGTATTTTGTTATTCTTTCCATCTTTTATGAATTAAAAATATATTTATATCGCTTTATGACATTTTGTTGAACTAACATTGATATTAATATGTTATATGTCTTGACTAGTCAATTATATGTTTGATGTGTGGCTGAAATGATTGAAATTTCACTAATTTATGTTTTTATTTTTCGAAAAGACATTTTAGAAATTGAGTCGCTATGCTTGAATTACATTTTTACTCTTCTTTTAGAAAATTTGTCTAAACGATATCTAAAAATCATGGTTTTAGGGATTTTCAAGGAACTTTGTTACTTTTAGGTTTCCAAAGATTTTGACTGCCCAAAACTCAATCCTCTTATTATTCTTCTACTTGTTTAAGCATAAAAATAGGCTTTATTCTCTAAAAGAGAGCCATTTTTTCTTCAATTCTTGTCTTTTTTAAGAAAATTGAGATCAGGGACTGTAAGCCTGAACATTATACTGGTATATTATATGTTTAAGGATTTTATTGAACTTTTCTTGGAGAAGAAAGACCAGTCACAAAATTCTATGTATGATAACAAGTAATGTGCTATTAGAATAAATTTTGGTTAGGGCTCAAATTCCCTATTTGTACTAAGTTAATTGATACCTTCAACTTCTATGGATTGATCCCAACCCAAGTGATGATGAATTCATTTATTAGCATTATGCCTTAAATATTTTATTTGAGGAAAAATAAAATATTATAGTCCATCAATCTATTGTATTACTTAATAAATGTAAAATCTTGCAATTATTGTTTTATACTATTCTCTGCAACTGGAATTTAGATCTATGGGTTGAAGAAAAAAATTCAAGAAAAAATTTCACATTTGAAAAAAGTAAACCTTGTTTTTCCAATCTACAAAAATAAGTGCCTGATTGTAACTAAGCGACAACCATTCTTTACTGATATGGTGTACTTACTATCTCTAAAGCTTGAAGAGTGATTTTTTTTTAATTTTAAGAGATTTTTTTCTTAAGTTGTAAAATTATAGTGGCATCCACTTCATTGAAAGAATAATCTCCAATAAGTGTTCATTCTTTTAAATTTCTACAAATTGATTTTCCAAAGTGCGAAACCACCTTTTATTAATATTTTGTAATGTTCTTTTAGGCATAATTGAGTGTAAAAAACAATGACGAGGAAGCTTCGATTGTAAGTAAAAAAATCCTTTATTTGTTATCATAAAAATGTGTTACTTCTATTTATTTGACTTTAATAATTTTTATTTGTAAGAAACAAATATGGAATAGGCTAAAGAATACATGTATTCTTGCCCTCATACAAAATTCGAAACTAACGTGTTGAAATCTGCTCAGGATTCTAAAAAGAAAGGTGGTGAGAAGACCCTTAAAGATTACATCGTTATCATAAGCAACACTGCACTTTCCTTAGATCAAGCTCTAAGGATTTTAACTTTAACATTGTTGACATCACTTTTGTGAGGGTCCACCACGTCTCCTGCACATAACCCTCATGGTAGGGTTATATTCCTTTGTGCCTCATTAGGAAAAGATGAAACCGCAACCCCCTAGTTGAGTTGGGTTGGTTTAGGGTTTTAGCCTAGTGAATTGATTCTTAGTATCACCTAAGGCCTTCCCCACCCCATATTAACCCTAGAAAACTAGCTTGAAATTCAAACTCACCCATTTCACCCTAAGGCTTGATGGCATTGATGCACTAAAAATACATGCATATTTAGACCTATATTTTATACTCATTTGTAGTGATATTGCACTTTAAAGAAAGATATTTTTCATGTTCTATTGTAGGTTGTTAATTTTTAGGACTTGAACAAAAAATGATGGAATTTGGAGTCAAAATGGCATTTTTGATAAAATACTCAACGTCGACGAAGCCAGGATGGACGTCGATGGCACAAACCTACAAAACAGAGACCGAATTATCCTCAGCGCCGACAGCACCAGGAGCAGTGCCAACGGCACCATTTAACAGGGAGCATTGAATTAATTTACAGGCCACTGGCACCGACGGTACCATAATGGGTGCCGACGGTGCCACTGTCGGTGCAAGACTTGTTTCTAGAAGATTCGACGAATTTGGATGCTTTTTGAAGAGTTTTGGATGTACCTATTGGAAAACCGACATTAGGCTCTATTTTGAGCGGAAATTGATCAGAAAAGCACCCCTTTGACCGCTTTTCACTCTCTTCCACGCTATTCCACATTCCCCACAACCACTTAGAGTCCATTAATCATTTATTTATTTAGAGTTTTGAGTTTTTGTGGTGAGTTTAAGCGTAAATTCTTCTCTAAGAGTGTTAGAGAGGGAGAGAAATAAGAGATTTCTTCTTCCTACATCTTCTAAGAAAGGCTACAAGGGATTTACTTTGAGAAAGAGTTTCAGATAAGTGTTATTTGGCTATTATTGTTGTATGAATTTTCTTTTATATATGAAATTTGTGTTTTGTTATATCTTTCTCATGAAGTCTGAGAAGTTTTTTTTAGCTTTCTTCATACTATGAGATATGGTGAAATAAAGAGATAATTTGGATGTGCAAATTTTAAAAATTTAAAATAAGTTGTGATGATTTTTCAACTCTATTCTTAATTTACTTTTTGATCTGGCCAATTGAATTGTTAAAATATGTTGTGAAACATATGATAATTAATTTACTTTTCGATCTGGCCAATTGAATTGTTAAAATGTGTTGTGAAACATATGATCCGCGATCTGACCAATTGAATTGTTAAAATATGTTGTGAAACATATGATCCGAGAAATGAAGTGTTCTATAAGAAGAGCGAGAATCACATTTAATTTCATGAAAGAATATTTCATTCATGTAATTAAGTAAAAATAAATAAGAAAATATACTTTGTTGGGTATAGAATTAGAGATTTTAGGTTGACAGACTAAAATTCTCAATTCAGACTTAGTGTTTAAGAACTAAAGTGAGTGTTAGCCTTCAGAATAAGGGAAGTGGTAGCTCTGGAGTGAGAGTCAGTATCCTCCTAGCCTAACCATGGATTTAAGGACTAAACCTGATATTAGCCAATGATTTTCTATAACATTGAATGAGGGTCAAGAATTAAAATTGCTCATATTTAGCACAATACATATTTAAACCATTTATCTCATCTCATTTTACCAAAAACTCATTAAAGATGCTTTTTCATATTAGAAAACTTCATCACATAAGACATAGTTTAGTAGACTGTTTAAACTTTGCATTTTAGTTTTACTAGTAGTTAATAATTTAGTTCTGATAGTATCTCAAACAATTCAAAATTAGTGACAGTAATTTTGTTTTATTTTTGTGAATTTCCTAGTTAATTTGTCATTTCAAATTTAAATCTTCCTCGTTGGATTGATATTTGTGGTTTAAATATAAAGTCTTATATTAGTTGATAATGATACATATACTTGCGTAGAATCCTAACATAAATTAGTTAAATTTCTTATTCATAAAATAACACATCAAGTTTTTGGCATCGTTGTAAAGCGGAGTCAACTTTATAAGTTTTACACAACTATATTTTTTTGATAAAGTTTTTGGTGCCATTGCAGGGGAAAGTAACGGTAAATTAAATAGATTTGGTAAATTATGAAATTTAGAGATAAAATATAAAAAAATTATTCTTAATAAAATAAAAAAATCATAAAAAATATAGATATTTAAGAGTATTTTTAAGAAAATTTTCTTTGCTTATTATATTTATTTATGCAAAAAATTGGATCTGAAGGTTTAGTACCTTACGATTCAGAATTAGAACATACTATTAGAAAAATTTGAAAAAAAACATAAAAAAATTAAAAATTTGAACAAATTGACGAATAACTTAGATAATCAAATAAATGAAAATCAATAATGATCTTTAAACGATTATGATAATCTGACAACATATGAATTTCACTTGACTATTCAAAATTCTGATGTTGCTACCAATTCATTTGAGCTTAAACCCACTATTATCAGTTTGAAGTAACACCTACTAAAGATCCTAACTTACATCTTGCTAGTTTTCTTGAAATATGTGCTACTTTTAATTATGATGGAGTGTCTAATGATACTGTTAGGCTTAGACTTTTTCCTTTTTCATTAAAGGATAAAGCTAAAGCTTGATTAAATTCATTAGCACCTGGATCTATCAGAACTTGGGGAGAACTATCACAAAAATTTTTGGCTAAATATTTTCCAACTTGAAAACTGCTAAACTTAGAAATGATATAACATCTTTTTGTCAGTTTGTAGGGGAATCAATATATGATGCGTGAGAAAGATTTAAAGATCTCCTTAGGAAATGTCCATACCATGCTTTAACAGATTGGTTAATAATTCAAAATTTTTACAATGGATTAGTAGGATCACTTAGATCTATTATTGATGCTGCTGCAGGTGGCTCACTAATGTCAAAACCTTTTAATGAAGCATACTTTTTAATAAAAGAAATGACTACTAACAATTTTCAGTGGCCCTCTGAATGATTAAACCCTAAGAGAGTAGCCAGTATTCATGACTGTGATGCAATTTTTATTTTAGCATCTCAAATAGCTGCTATTTTGAAAAATATTGATCAAATTGGAGTGAACTATTCTCAAATACCACAAGCATTAGAGGAAAATTCACTAGGGCAGATAATTGATACTCATTCATCTTATGAAACTTTGAATGCTATAAATAATCGAAATAACAATCCCTATTCTAATTATTATAACTATGGATGGAAAAATCACCCTAATTTTAGTTGGAATAATTATATTCATTCAATGAACCCCTCAAAAAATTTAAACAACCAAGGAAATCCTAAATATTGACCTTATTATCCTCCTGGATTTAACTCTAACCCTAACCCACCAGTTAAGGAAAAGAAGTTGACGATGGAAAAAGTAATGTTGAATATGGGGAATCTAATAGAAAATCAAGGGGTTGCTATTAGAAATATTGAAAATCAATTAGGACATATTGCTACTGCACTTAATAAGAGACCTTCAAGAATTCTTCTGAGTAATGTGGAAGTTAATTCAAAAGATCAAAATAATGAGCAAATTAAAGCTATTCATTTACCAAGTGGAAAAGAAGTAGAAACAAGAATCCAAAGAGAAATGGAAGTTAAGGAGGAGAAGGAAGAGATTGAAAGTGACCACAATGAAAATGAACCAATATAAGTTTATTTAGAAAAACCACTATCTCAGTTTCCTCAAGATTGAAGTAGAAGAATAAAGATCAACAATTTACAAATTTTTTGGAAATCCTTAAAAAGTTAACCATAAACATTCCTTTCATTAAGGTGTTGACCTCACTTTTGGTTGAGGTCTAGAAATTTCTTTAGTAGCCTAGGTCTAGCCATAGGACTTTCNGACCCAAATTCAAATTATTATAACCCAGGTTGGAAGAAGCATCCCAACTTTAACTGGAATAACAATTCGGGTGGTAATAATCAACAATGGGGGAACAACCAAGGAAACCCATTAAGAAACTGGAATAACCAAGGAAATAATAATTATAGATCTACTTATCCTCTAGGTTTCAATAGTAATACACAATTTAATGAGAAGAAGTTGTCTATAGAAGAAGTGGTGTTACAAATGGGAAATCAATTACAAATTTAATGAGCTACAATTATAAATATTGAGAATCAACTTGGGCAAATAACAAATTCATTAAGTAATAGATCCCAAAGAAAACTTCCTAGTAATACTGAATAAAATCCAAAAGACCAGAATAAAGAATAAGTAAAAGCCGTTCAACTTAGAAGAGGAAGAGAGTTGGAAGGTCGGGTTCAAAAAGAAATTGAAGTAGAGAGAGAAGAAATTGAAGAATCAAAAAAGGACGTTCCAAAAGATTCTGAGAGACCTATTTCTCCACTAAAAATTGATTTGGAAAAACTACCACCACCATTTCCTCAGAGACTTCATCAGCAGAAGTTGGATAAACAATTTTCAAAATTTCTGAAAATATTTAAGAAGCTTACAATTAATATTCCATTTGCTGAAGCCTTAGAACAAATGTCGAGCTATGTAAATTTTATGAAGGATATTCTCAATAGGAAAAAGTAGTTTGAAGATAATGAGACTTTTGCACTTAATGAGGAGTGCAGTGCGATAATTCAGAAGAAGCTTCCTGAAAAGCTTAAAGATCCTTGTAGCTTTACAATTCCATGTGTAATAGGAGAAAGATTTTATGGGAAAGCTTTATGTGATTTAGGTGCAAGCATTAACCTTAGGCCATTATCAGTATTCAAAAGATTGGGATTAGGAGAAGTAAACCCTACTTTCGTAACTCTGTAGTTAGCAGATCATTCGATAACATACCCTAAAGGAGCTTTAAAGATGTCCTAGTGAAAGTTGATCAATTTATCTTTCCTGTTGATTTCATTGTGCTAGATATGGAGAAAGATAAAGAGATACCTATTTTGGGGAGACCTTTCCTAGCCACAGAAAGAGCAATGATAGATGTGCAGAAAGGGGAATTAACAATGTGTGACAATGATCAAACTGTTACTTTTAACATTTCAAAATCAATGAAATACCTTGCATAAGGTAAAGATAATGAATGCTATAGGATGGATGTTATAAGATATCTAAGTGAATGTCATTTTAGAACTACTTATGAAGAAAAGTCTGAAGAAAAAGATTTGGAACA
>JXCR01025984.1:0-15348 GCA_002079205.1 Phalaenopsis hybrid cultivar
TTTGCGAGAGGAAGAGGAAAGAGAATGGCGTGGTTCTTTCCCTTGCTGCTGAAAATCAGAGACCTATAGTTTCTAAAACGGAGTTTGAGCACTTGAACCCAGATATCCATGGGATCCACTCCGAAAACATTTCACCCGGACAAAGTAGCATGTATGAGGACAAACTTTTGGAACCTGAGCTGGACGTTTCCCAATCTCCTCAAACAGAGGAGACTGATACTGAATAGAGTAGTGCTAAAACAAGCTCATTCAGAGCGGATGTAAATATTGGTAGAAGAGGGACTAGTTCTTAAGAATAGTTTTTATAGCTCTGAGCAACTTGCTTCGCCGTTGGACAGCCTCAAAGGCGTCCTGGTAATTGTTTCCATCTTCATTTCTATTTTTGAGTCATTTAGTGACATTGCCTTGATATTATCATACAATCTTCATAATTCTAAGCATCAAGTTTTGTGTTTCTTTACTTTAGATCAATACTTGGGTAGTGATAGAGTTTATTTTACTTTTTGAGAAAAGTTTCCTATGTATATACATATCTAACTTCTAAATTTTACTTTTTTACATTCATATCACATCAATAATACCGCCATTTTAACTTGTAAAAAGTGAAATGCATCTTCTCATGCATAGGTAAGGTGGCATGTATTTAAAAAATGCAGTTGGAGTGTTAGATATGTAAATGCATAAGAATGGAGTGTTATGTATGTGAATCTTCCTTGACTTAATTGTTTACTATTTTAAGTAATTATCTCCTTTGAATTTATTATGGATTTACAAGATCTCGAAATGATTGATGAAGTATTGTTTCTGTAGAGTCTATGTCCATCATCGTCGTCTTCTTCTCTAACTTCCGGACTTTTGTTGCTGGTAGGATGGACGAGACAAAGAGTTGATGATTTAGGACATTGATCTACCTGAATCCAATTACAAGCAATCATGCAATTTTATAAAAGTTGCATGTAGACTAAGAAAGGAATCATATAATTTGAATGAGGGAAAGATAATTTCATGATTTATGAATTAGTTTTGAGTGTTTGAATGTTTCTTTCAATCTGTAATCTGATCATAGCCTATTGAATATATTTTCTGTTAATTCTAAAGCTGTTGAAAGGTCAAGGAATTTTTTCAAAGGCCATGATCAGATTACAGATGCATTTTCTTTATAGCTCTGAGTTTGTTTTTCTGACAATCATTATGTTTGGAGAAGTTAATCTAATATTATCTGGAGAGAATTGACTCATTATTAATGTCTTCATGCTTTATGTAAGCCATATTTTAATATACACAATAAGCAATTTTTGTCTTATTTTATTTATTTATTTATTATCTATAAAATATGCTGCCATACATGTATTTATTCTGACAAGGTTTTCATTTTATTGCAACAAGCAAGCATAGCATAAACATAAACATTACATTACATTCAACCTGATAAAAGAGATGCAGTGCACAAACTTCATCTCATTAATTAGGTGGAAACAAAATAAAACATATTAAATATTTAAAAACAAAACCATAGCATTTTTGCATCATTACATGTGCACATATATTAAGCTTCTTCTGCTGCTTTTGTTAATTTTTTCCTTTGCTGACTTTTGCCTGCATCATATAGACATTGAAAATTTCAGTTACTGTTACAAATCTATGCATAAAAAAAAACATATATGTAAATAGTGTATGTGTAGGTGTTAGATATATAAATATATAAAAAGTGTATGTCATATATGTAATAATGTAAATGCCCCTTATGAGCTATATCCCANACATTACATTCAACCTGATAAAAGAGATGCAGTGCACAAACTTCATCTCATTAATTAGGTGGAAACAAAATAAAACATATTAAATATTTAAAAACAAAACCATAGCATTTTTGCATCATTACATGTGCACATATATTAAGCTTCTTCTGCTGCTTTTGTTAATTTTTTCCTTTGCTGACTTTTGCCTGCATCATATAGACATTGAAAATTTCAGTTACTGTTACAAATCTATGCATAAAAAAAAACATATATGTAAATAGTGTATGTGTAGGTGTTAGATATATAAATATATAAAAAGTGTATGTCATATATGTAATAATGTAAATGCCCCTTATGAGCTATATCCCATAAAGTTAGGAGGTTTGATCTATTTGAGATTTACTTTCTTCTTTGTTTTATTTTTTAGACTTTTGCCACACATTCATATTGCAAAATTTGCAGCTGCCTCAAACAAGAAGGTATGTTTACCTGAACCTTCTTTGTTGGGGCACGCGGCTTCTGTTCAGGCTTCTTAGAAGCTGAAGACTTTGGTGACGAGGGTTTGGGCTTTGCTTCGGCTGTCTTGCTTCCCAGTCCTATCGGGACTTGGGAACCACCAGGCCTCTCAGCCTTCATGGATGCCATCTTTAATTCGCTCTCTAAGAAGCCTAAAAGGTTTTTTTGTTTTTTTTTTAATTTAAGAGGCTTGGAAGAAATTAGTGCCTTATTTAGGACTATTTATAGGATGAAATATTAGGTCTCGTCGGCTCAAAGAATCACATTCATTATGACTTCATTATGAAGTATTCGATGTCGACTTTACTAATCCTCATTTTTCATCTGTTGCGTTCAGTATATGTTACATGTCTAATATTTAAAGATGTAATATTTATATACATGCCGTTCAAATTTTTAACATCACATCAAAAATATCAATTTACTAACTTATTAAGAGTCGAATAAATCTTCTTTGTNTTCGGCTCAAAGAATCACATTCATTATGACTTCATTATGAAGTATTCGATGTCGACTTTACGAATCGTCATTTTTCATCTGTTGCGTTCAGTATATGTTACATATCTAATATTTAAAGACGTAATATTTATATACATGCAGTTCAAATTTTTAACATCACATCAAAAATATCAATTTACTAACTTATTAAGAGTCGAATAAATCTTCTTTGTATAGGTTTATAACACCAAGATATTGACAATGTGTGTGTGTCTATATATATATATATTATTTTTATTTATTTAATAAAAGTGTACCACCTCTTCTCAATGTTTGATATTTATACNCAATGTGCATGTGTCTATATATATATATATATATTATTTTTATTTATTTAATAAAAGTGTACCACCTCTTCTCAATGTTTGATATTTATACTGACAACACTTTGTTGCCATTAAATTATTAATGAGAAAACTATATTTCATTTTTAATAAGATAGTGATGATTTGAGGGTGCATATGTAAATATCAATGTTTAAATGTTGGATGTGTAAATACATAAGAATTGAGTGGTATATATGTNAAAAAATAGGTTATGTGTGGTCAATTCAATTATGGATAGAGGTGGATGCAAATAAACTCAAAAATAGGTTATGTGTGGTCAATTAAGAAGGTCGTGCGCTAAAGTTGCATGTTAGTAATAAATACGTACACAATCCAGATTCAAATGTAGAGCATTTGTGTGAAGATGCCGCTTGTTTAACAGCATAATTCACAAACAAATTGTGGGAAGTTAAACATGGGACTAGCTACATAATCACATTTGAAAAGTAGTTACATGAATAGACTATTGGTCAATAGAAGAGTCTAATTAAAAAATATACTCTAGCGTCTAAATAGAACTAAATGACTTAACAAACCAATAAACTCCAAATCACTGACCGGTGGTTGAATAAATTAAGAATCAAGCCAATCCAAAGATAAAAGACTTAATTGGTCCATGGAAATCAACTCAAATATTAGCCTTATTTCTGTAGGATCATCATCGTAGGTGTTCACTTCGATAACCTAAAATTGAAAATATAATCTACTAAATAAAAAAATCACATAATAAAATTACTAAACTGAAAGTAATGTCAAGATCTCCATTAAATCTTCTTAACTTGGAAATGTTCGGCTCAACAAGTGAACATGATATTTAACAAGTAAATCATGGTGTAGTTGTTGCACTTTGCAATGTAATCCATGAATTATCGCATACATTTTTTTTAAACCATTTAATAAGATGTCTCTTGATTCTCACATCAATAATGAATATGATTTTATCATCCACAGTGATTTTAGAAACAAAAAACATGAACTGTTTGGCAGAGCATTGGATTTGAATTCACATAGAGATTGAAGAGAGAAGAAGCTATGATATTGGCAGTAAGTTAATGAAGTAAAATCAAATTAGATAAATTGAAGATTGTGCTAGTATTAGTTTGAAAATTTCAATTGATAAACATTTATTCTAATGCATTGCGTGAGTTTAAATGTTTCAGCTTGTCTTGTGTTTGATTTCTTAAATATTCATGCTGGAAAACTAAGATTTCACATATCTCCTATTTACATTAGCAATGAATTTATAGTTCTCATAATTAATGGTCAATATCCTACAATTATTATCCTGCATGCTATGCCTATCTTGTATAAGTGGTTGTGCACATTCAGTAGATCTGGACTTCATTAGAATTTCAACATAATTTATAGGTTTTTCGGTTGAAATCCTGCTACTCATTCAAATAGACTTATGCTATTAGGTGTATTAGCAGATGAATTGCATACAAATTGAGTCACAAGTAATTTTATCCTTAATCAGATGAATGTTTTTTAATTAAACATTATAAAATATTCCCTAATTATCAATTATTAAAAACAATTTGTCCATTAGGTTGTGGATGATAATTAATTAAAAGTTTTTATTAAGTTACTTTTTTTCCACTTAGTTTTTTAGAAATAGCTTTTGAAATTCACAATCCTATCTCTATTATACATAATAGTTTAAGGTGAGACATATAATTTAAGTATTTTATTGAAATAAAATTTGGCCATGTGAGTTGCATTAATAATTTTATTGCTTTGAATGAAATGAGCCTGCTAGAAAATGATCTATCAGTATTCAAATAAATTAATGTTGTGGTTTGTAGTAATCCTAAAGTAATCTATATTTGTATCTTCTTGGGATTGCAAGGAATGTATAATTGTATGTAGAGCCCAATAATATTCTTTCCTTTTTTTCTTGTTTAACAAATTTTGTATTGTGAGTTTTATGTGCATTGCATATATTTTCAAACTAGGCTAGTAATATATATCCTCATTTATGGTTATGATCTTATATTTGTCGAAATTTCTCATAATACCAACAAAATACAATTCAAAGACAAAAAAATATCTCAAAGATGACTATACAATACAAAGATTTTTTCTTAAGTAATCTTGAATCATAATTTTCTTAGTAAACATACGTGATTAACAATCAAAATTATGATTTATCTATGTTTAATCCTTACAAGTTACAAGTAGCATATTCTTTCTGAGTTTGATTAAAGTTTATCCCCTTAACTTTCATTACATGCAAAATAATTGCAACTTTAATGTATCGACCATCTTATTTTCAGTCTATCATGGGGTTTAAGGACAAGTATTCTCTTGTAATCTACTTAGCATGTTTATGCTTTGCTTTCTTTTGTGAAGTTAAATAATTCAAAGCTTGGTGATCATGATTAAGAATAATTTTTTAATTAAAATATTGTGCCTCTACTATGAAGATATTACACTGGTGCACAAAATTTCTTATTAAATTTACTCAATTTTCATTGTCCCATTCAATTCCTCACTACATAATACAATGGAATGCTCCTTTAACTTTAAACTCCACCAATTTCTGGACTAAGAAATCACAAACATTTTATCAAAATCTGCCAATTTAATCATGCGCCGTTGTATTTCTTCCCTTAATTTCATTAAAATTACAGTCAACACATCTTCTTTGTCTAAGTTAGGTTATAATTTGTGTCATCATAACACTAATCTCTTAACGAATCATCTATAAAAAGCAGTTAAATCATGAAAACTAAGAGTCTCATGAATATTAGTGGGTGTTGGCCAATTATTAAATGCCCTAAGTTTCTTAAGATAATATATAATCCTTCAAAAGAAAAATTAAAAGCCAATGCGAGTACAAAACATTTTTATAGATTATGGTATAGTTTTTTGTTTGTTTGTAAAGTCTAAAAATTTTTCCAAGATACACCAAATGATCATCTCTTGTTTTGCTGTGGACCATAATATCTTCAATGTTCTTATCAAGAAATTTTTGTTTGAAAGGTCATAGATGATTATTTTTAAAAATTCGTAATAGTAATTGGTGCTTTAATAAAATTGAAAAGCATTAACAATTATCGTAATAGTAATTGGTGCTTTAATAAAATTGAAAAGCATTAACAATTATTCATGAAATTCATCTTTGATATTAAAATAGGTTTTCATTCATTATTCTCTTGCATTCTTACTTGAGGGTAAATACATCTGAAATCAAATTTAGAGCTGATAACCAAACCAATCATCATGTCTAATATATCATCCAATTATGGTATAGTAAATTTAGTATTTTTAATTTTACATCTGTCTTTCTTAACATAAATTGAATCTAAAACATCTACTCTTTTAACTCGCTCATCAGATTGTCCACATTTTGAATATTTGTAAGTGACTAAAATTCATCAAGTCGATCAATAGGACATATATCTTTAAAATCAAATCATATTGGACAAACGTTCTCAAATATTTATATTTTTAAGGGGACAAAATCCGTCATGATTATAGTCATTAAATCGTAATTCAATCCCTCCTTTTGATTCTTTTATTCAAAAGTATGTTGGTTCAAAGTATTTATTGGTTTTAAATTTGTCCTTCTTCCATTATTTTTGAATGCAGTATTAGATCTCCCAAAGCAAGTAACTTCTAAATCATACGACTATTGTTTATCACGATATGAATAAGATAAACATCTTTGTATCATTTAAACAATAATCTTATCTACCAAGGCTCCTTTATCTTGTTGTGGGTTTGGTTTAGGTTTTATGCTCATGCTTGAAATAATTTTGAAAAATAGAAGTTTTATTCCATCATATTAGGGGTGTCAATGATGATTCACATTACATTAAAAAAATACTCACCTAAAGCATCCTCATAAGTGCCAGTCTCTTTATCATATTTGTGTGCGACTCATCCTCATTAATTTAGTGGCATCTTCTTACACATTAATATGAAATTTTTATCAGGACAAGCATTATCATAGTGACCAGTTTGATGATATTTAAAACATTCTTTCATAGATGATTTTGTTCTAGATGCAGTAGCAATAGATTTTTTTTCCTAGTGTTTTTAATAATGGTTATGCTACTCTCTTTAGATGCAATGGGTATAATTTAATTTAATAATTTTGACTAAATGATGCCCTTTTGATATATGTTTCAACTCTTTTAGGTGTTCAAAATTTTGACATATGTTTAAAATCCAGTGCAAGTTGGACGTGAGGGAATTAAATGTGGTGTCTTTTTTTGTTTCAATATGATGACTCAAACCAAACCTAAATCTGAGGCTCATTATTTTATGTTTCGTTAGTAGTTTCAGATGCAATAACAATTTTTCAAATTTGTTTAGGTATGTATTTACAATTTTTTTGTTTTTTATTTTAATGTATTGCATTCATCAAGCTATCAATCATTGATATAACGCACAAATATTTTTCTTTTAGCAATTCTTTAATTTAACTCCAATAGTTGGAGGTTCTTTATACAAATTTTCTTTCTATTTCTCCACACCCATCTAATTCATTTTAGCTTGTCCAATGAGTTTTAGTTTTGCAAATCCTACATGATGCTCACTTGACATAATTTTTTATGTCACAAAATTTTTCATGAACATTACCTAGTTAGAAAATACCTTCGGATGTTTTCCCATTAAAAATTAAACAATTTAATTGTAACCTTTTTCTATTATGTCATCATCCCCATTGTTCGGTTGATGCTCATGATGGATATAAGCTTCAATGTCATTCATTCTATATGATTTATCTTGATTATTCCGTCCATGTTATTATTGCAAGATTTAATATGGCCATGCTTTGATGGCTTATTTCAGTGATCACCATTGCTATCAACTCTGGCATGATAAATAGTTCCACAAAGCGCCATGCTTTGTTCGCATGTGTGGTATGTTTGAATTTTCATAGGTTGATGCTTGGAAAATTTACCAACATACCACACAATTTTTATGTATTTACATATAATGCCAAAAGTTTGATATTTGTACTCGTTGTCATAAATCTGTACTTAAAACAGGTGTATTTCACTTTTGAAAGGATAGTGATGATGGTATTTTTTATATGATGTTAAAAGTTTGAGTGGCATGTAAATATGAATGTTTAGGTGTTGGATGTGTAAATACATAAAATTTAATGTTATGCATGTAGATGCCCCCCGGCTTATTTAAGCATCGCAATTGCACCTAAATCCGAAGTATTAAATCAGATACCAATATCATTATTTTATTAAAATTTTATCTTATGCATCTGTATGAAATTTTTGGTAGAGATAATGAGGTATGTTTTGAACTCCTATGAATGTAGTTGGGAATGCGAATCACATGGAAAAAAAACATAGTTAATGGTGTCCTTATGAATTATCATGAGGATATTAAAGAATGAATCTTTCTCTTCTTTGAGAGGCATATATCTTATTAAATCAACTTTGATTTTTGGAGAGTGAAACCCTTTTCTATGTGGCTCTATTTCTAAAATTCACAATTATGAAAATGATACTTAAAAGCTTGTAGGAATAAAATGCTTGCAAAACTGCATTTCTTATTAGGGGCATTTGCATACATACCTCCCAATTCCTATATATTTACAAATTTAACACCAAAGCCTTTTTTTTTTTTATACGTTTGTACCACTCAAATCTTTCATATAACGTAAAAAATACCACCATTTTAACATTTAGAAGTGAGATACACCTTTTAATATATAGGTAAGGTGGTATATATGTAAAAAATGAATTTTAGGTGCTAGATGTGTAAATACATGAGAATTGAGTGCTATGCATGTAAATGTTCTCATTGTCATTTGTGTTGTAAGTCGGATTTGAATGCGTGGATGCTTTACTGATTGTAGGATAACTTTGCCAATCGAAAAACTTCTTATGAAACCTATTTGGCAGTCTTTTCGTGAGAATTAATTTGAAGTCTTTAAGTTTGGGGTGCATTATTTTTATGCTTCGATTTTTTTACTTTGTCTTGATGGGTTTTATACTTTGAATGCACTATTTGATTTTTAATTTTACATTGTGGTTTTGAACTTAGCTTTTTCTTATTCATTAGTTCATAAAGAGTAATTTTTTAATGCTTTCTCATCACATATCTTGTCATGTATAGTGTTTAAGACTTGATTGTCCCGATGCGCACATTACACAATAGTAATGTGTGAAATTGAACAACTGACAAGAAGGGATAGTTTAGGTGTAACACGAGGAAACAGATTCGCAAGTTTCTTTTTGTTTTTGTATTGCCTAACAAAGTGAATATTTTCATTAGCATTATTTGGGAATTTGTGGCTTTAAGATTATTGATATAGTCTCAATCCACTATGCCTAGTAGCGCTCACATGTAGGGGAGTTCTCATATATTTAGAAGCCTTAGTAGCTGTATTTGCATGTAAATACTAATGAAAATTGCTTTCTTATTTGTCTCAAAAAGTATAGGGCCATTTACATATATACGGTCCAATTCCAATGTATTTACATATCTAACCCCTACACATTACCTTTTACATTTATATCACCCAAATATTTCATATCACATAAAAAATACTACCATTTTAACTTTTAAAAAGTGGAATGTACCTTTTCATGCATGGGTAAGTTGGTATGTATGTAAAAATAGAAATTTAGGATTTAAATATGTAAATCTTCCAAAAATATATTATGACCAAGTTATGGGGTCATTCAGTATTGGTTTTCTTTATGTAAGATTAGGTGGTGAAATATTCTATCAAGTGGATAAAATTTCTGATTCAGAATTTGCACTATTTTCAGCAACTATGTTCAAAATAATTAAAGAGATGCTTCCGCCCGATGTCCGTGTAGCAAGGGATACTCAAGATCTCCTTGTTGAATGTTGTGTTGGTATGAATCTAGCTCTAATACTATTGTATTATTATTTTTTTTTTAATTTGTTATTTTTATTGTTATTATTTTTAATCTAATGCTAATTTAGTTCTTCAATTTCCCATGTTTTCAGATGCTTTTATGGTTCTTAAATCTTATTTAAATTTAGACATTTTTAACAGGAGTTATAGGAGCGCATGTAGCCAAATATCATCCCGTTTTATTCCCTTTAGAACATGATAAATATAAAAATATATAATAATTATTTAACTGATGTAACATTTAATGATGGTGCAATATGTTGGTAAAAATAATTAATTAAATATTTATATAGACATTACTAAACTGTAAAAAATTGGGGATAAAATAATGCTACAGCTAAATGCCATCTATCTCTTATAATTTGAATCAAATAAGCAAAATATTGAATATATTGTTCGAATAAAAGTAGTTTGATATCATTAAACTTATTGTAAATGAGATTGCAAACAATTTTTATCTATTTACGTATCTCTTATCTAAACTTTCGTATTTACACACATAACACTGAAATCTTGAATATCACATAAAATAACATTATTACCATTTTTTAAATGTGAAATACACATTTTTATGCATAGATTTAACACACAAAAATGTTATTTTCATAAATATGATAGTTTAGATGTGAGATGTAAATACATAATAATTTTGTGCTACGTATGTAAATTTCCTATTTTTTTTGTACATTGCGACAGTTATGTGACTGTCCAAGTTCTTCGCCGTTAAACTTGTCCTGCTTTGGTGGTTTCAGTTCAAAGTTGTGTTCCTTAGCTGCGGAAATTGTGTCCATATTAGAAAATTTTAGTGCTTTTACTTGCATTTTGTTAAATGAATGATCAATAATCATCCTCATGATTAACCTTATCTCACATATTTGAATTTTCCATCATTTTTTTTTGTGCTGATTAAATACTTGCTTTATTTGTATTTTTCTCCTCGTTAGAATTCATCAATCTGTTATCTTCGGAGGCGAACGAAGTCTGTAATCGAGAGGACAAGAGGACGATTGCACCAGAGCATGTTCTTAAGGCATTAGAGGTTGATTCCTCTCACTTTTGCCCTTATTGTCTTTTCCTTTCTTTCATGTTAATCTTATAAAATTTAGGGGCATCTACATGTAAACCACCCAATGTTTATTTGGCATATCTAGCCCCTAAATCTTTACTTTTTACATTTATGCTATTCAAATCTTTCACATCACATTCAAAAATACCATTATTTTAACTTTTAAAAAGTGACATGCAACTTTTCTTGCATAGGGAAGGTGGAATATATGTAAAAATTTAGGGGCATTTGCATACTTAGCACTCAATTCTTATGGATGTACGTATCTCACACCAAAACTTCCATATTTACAAGCAGAGCACTCAATTATATGTCATCACATAAAAAATAGCATTAATTGCCCATTTTAATATCAAATTCACCCTTTCATACATGGGTAAACTGCCATGTTTGTAAATATGAAAATTTAGGTGTCCATAAGAATTGCTATGTATGTAAATTTCCCATAAATTTAAGAACTTAAATACAAAATGAGTGAACCATCCCAAGAAAAGAAAAGATAGAGAAAATAGAAACAAGAAGTATTGAATGCTATTAATTTCAGTTTTGATCCATGTTAACAAATGTTTGGGAAAGAACTCGCCGGGATTGTTTATTATATCATGCTACATCATTTATATTATATGATAACATGATTAGGCTTTATTTAGGTTTCTATAAATTATCATCAATAGTGTTTTTCGAGCTTCTTTGGGGGTATATTTGTGAATCTTAACTCGTCAAATGTTTTTATTTAGTTTATTTTTGTTTATTGCAGCTAATTTGGCTTGGTGGTTGGGTGTTGTTTTTAAAGATCTTGAGTTTAAGGCCTATCATATATTATGAGTGTGTGCCTTATTTTTTAAAAGAAAGAAAAATAAAAATATGATGATTAGAGATGTTTATTTGTTTTTAAAAATTCTCAAAATAACTTTTAGATGATCGAGTGTTTTTAAAAAAAGTTAATTTATTTTCTTTACATACATAACACTCAAAACATTCAAATTTACCTATATCAGACTTAAACATTGATGTTTGCGTATAAAACACTCCGTAATCTTTTGCCGTTTTCTTTGCCGCTGATCCGGTGGAGAGGTAGAAATCGCACCGTAATTTCTTGTCTTCCTCCCTTTCACCGTTTCTCCTGCTTCTACTTCGATGGGTGTTGTGGCAAACTGGATCGTGGGCCCAATCATGGATAAGATCATCAACACATTGTCACGGACAAATATTCCCACATCGGCTACGTGTAGGGCTGAAAATCAGTATTTAAGTCCTGGACTGCCCACCACCCATAAGGGCTATTTTGATGGAGCCGATTTGTGACGAGGGCGTCACGTGATTGGGTGGAGGAGAATGTCACAGACAAATAGTCTTACATCGGCTAGGTGTAGGGTCAAAAAGCAATATTTAAATCGTGGGCTGCCCACCACCCACAAGGGCTCTTTTGGGAGGTGACAAGTGGTATCAGAGCAGATTACTGCCTGCCANTTTGCGGCTAATTTGGCTTGGTGGTTGGGTGTTGTTTTTAAAGATCTTGAGTTTAAGGCCTAGCATATATTATGAGTGTGTGCCTTAGTTTTTAAAAGAAAGAAAAATAAAAATATGATGATTAGAGATGTTTATTTGTTTTTAAAAATTCTCAAAATAACTTTTAGATGATTGAGTGTTTTAAAAAAAAGTTAATTTATTTTCTTTACATACATAGCACTTAAAACATTCAAATTTACCTATATCAGACTTAAACATTGATGTTTGCGTATAAAGCACTCCGTAATCTTTTGCCGTTTTCTTTGCCGCTGATCCGGTGGAGAGGTAGAAATCGCACCGTAATTTCTTGTCTTCCTCCCTTTCACCGTTTCTCCTGCTTCTACTTCGATGGGTGTTGTGGCAAACTGGATCGTGGGCCCAATCATGGATAAGATCATCAACACATTGTCACGGACAAATATTCCCACATCGGCTACGTGTAAGACCGAAAATCAGTATTTAAGTGTTGGACTGCCCACCACCCATAAAAGCTATTTTGATGGAGCCGATTTGTGACGAGGGCGTCACATGATTGGGTGGAGGAGAATGTCACAGACAAATAGTCTTACATCGGCTAGGTGTAGGGTCAAAAAACAATATTTAAATCTTGGGCTGCCCACCACCCACAAGGGCTCTTTTTGGAGGTGACAAGTGGTATCAGAGCAGATTACTGCCTGCCAGGTGTGTGGACTCTCCATGGTCCAGTAGGATCCTCGGTGGAGCCGATCCGTGACGAGGGCGTCACTTGATTGGATGAAGGAGAATGCCACGGACAAATAGTCCCACATCGGTTAGGTGTAGGGTCGAAAACAGTATTTAAGTCCTGGGCTGCCCACCACCCATAAGAGCTCTTTTGGGAGGTGACAACATGCTCTGATTACCTGCAAGATCACTATAAATGGCAGACAGGCATGGAGGGGATGGTAAGTCTGCCAGAGAACAACCACCCCAAGGTCCAATCTGTTATCACTCCTTCCAATCATTCCTCCCGGTGCTGACCACATTGTCGCAGCCGGACCACAATGAGAAAGTTTTGGAGTAAACGAGTCCCTGACAGTGTGCTCGCGCTTCTCCTTTTTGGCGAAGTCCGACTTGCCGCACCGGCGAGCTTCAGCAACAGGTGCGGAAAGAAACCCATGAAGAGGTTCCTCTCGCTACCGGACTTCTTCTTAACCGCAGAGGCTGACAAAGAAAAAGGCAAGGAGAACAGCAAAGAAAACAGAGCGATTTCCACCACTCAACCGCATCAGCAGCAAAGGAAATGGGAAGATTACTGAGTGCTTTATACGTAAATATCACCTTTAGTTTTTTCATGAATATGCGATTTAGATTAGTACAGGTTCTTATGTTTTGAGCATATAAGCTCCAAATCAATGATGATGATGATTCTCATCTCTAGGTTCTTAACAGAGCGAATTATTTTAAAAGAAAAATTTAAATGCACGGTGAGACCTTTTTTGTCAGTCCAATCTAACAATATGCGTTGAAACAGGTTCTCGGCTTTGGAGAATACATCGAAGACGTATACAGTGCGTACGAACAACATAAGCTCGAGACACTGGTACTCATCTCTAGCTTTTCGAACTTTATAAGTTATGTATTTATATATCCAACACATAAACTTCACTTATTTACATTTGTACCGTCCAAATCTTTCATCTCACATCAAAAATATTGTCATTTTAACCTTTGGGGCATTTACCTGCATACCAGCTAATTCCTATATATTTACTTGTCGAATGTCTTAGCTTTGCTTTTTTTCATTTATACCACTCAAATCATTCATATGACTTCAAAAGTACTGCTATTTTAAGTTTTAAAAAGCGAAATACATCTTTTCTCATGTAGGTAAGACGGCATATATGTAAAAATTGAAGTTTAGGTGTTAAATATGTACACACACATAAGAACTGAGTGCCATGTATGTAAATCTTCCTTTAACGTTTAAACGTAAAATACATCTTTTCATGCATTGGTATGTAATGTGAAAAGTATAAGTTTCAAGTGTTAGATATGTAAATACATAAAAAATGAGTGGTATGTATGTAAATCTTCCTGACATACATTTGTAAGTTCTTATATTCATCCATTTGAGATCTCAGGATTCTCCCAAGGGTGTTAGATACAGCGGAGTCGAGATGACAGAAGAGGAAGCTGCAGCAGAGCAGCAGAGAATGTTTGCCGAGGCTCGAGCCCGAATGAACAACGGGGTCGCCCCACAGAAGGAGCCCGAACCGGATCGCGGGTTCGACGGCGTGAATGCTGATCACGTATGACAAACAAGCCCGGCTCTCTATCGCCTGCGAAAACTGGAAGATTATGACTATAAACTGTTAATGTAGATAGGGGCAATTACATCAGTAAATACAGTGATTTAACCCAACAACAATAGTAGTGTTTATCACTAATTACACACTTTAACATGCTAGAAATGGCAGTATGTTACATCTGTGTTTGATTGTTTGATTTTGTGCCAGATTCTGGTACATCTGATACCAGTTTGGTTGCTTTCAGTATTATTTTCTGGGCTATTTGTAATATCATATTTACAGTCATACCACTCAATATCTTAACATCACATAAAAAACAGCACCATCAATTATCTTTTTAGAAGTGAGATATAGCCTTTCATGCTTAGATTTATTAACCCATGTTTTTAAGTGCAAAAATGTAAATACATATAAAGTGTGTGGTATATGTATGTAAATTTCCTTTTTTTTTCTGTATGTGTAATTTAGTTTTTCTTGTAAGGACCTCAGTTTTTTTAGTGTGCTTTCATCTAAAACATCCTTAAATTCCAGATATTTGCACTGTTTTCTTCCAAAAGAT
>JXCR01025991.1:0-26232 GCA_002079205.1 Phalaenopsis hybrid cultivar
GGCTAAGTCAAATTTGGTTAAATGAGAATTAGAAAAGTGAACATAATTAAAAATTGAACATCCTTAAAACACTACAAGCCCAAATTAAAAATTTGTCCAAATGTCTTGATAACGTTAACTTGCCCCTTTAAGGGTCTTCATCCGCATAATCCTCAAATTAAACTATAAGTGATAATTACCTTACTCTTAGGGATAATTGAAACATCAATGTTCATTGAGCATTAAAGGTATTTACAGGAAGGGTTATTAAGCAACATAATAAGTTTAAAAAGAGCTCGAGACTTTTTGTCAGGCAGTGAGAGGGAAGCATGGACCTACTTCTTTCTCTAGATCTGTTGGATACCTCGGAGGTCTACTAAACTTAATATGTTTTGCTTAACAAAAATCATCCTTAATCAAACTAATAGAGACCCACGAAGATATGACCTAGGGTTGGGTAGATCACTAAAACCTTACTTTTTTGCTTTATATAAAGTGCTCTCACATGCATTTTGAGTTTCAGATGATGGAACGAGAAGACTCGCCAGGTACGCTTTTTATAGTTTATAATGTTGTCTCCCTTTTACTTTCCTACTGTACTTTTTATGCTTACAAAACTTGCATGCTAAACGACAATGTCACCCTGTATGAAAACCAAAACTGCTAGGATAGCCACAAAACCAAAATTAAAATCAACCAAGATAAAATTCACCCCCACAACATTCAAAATATAAGATAACTCAAAATTTAATCACAAACATCACATGAAATAATAACTATAATTAAATTAGGACGTCTCTATCGGATGATCGGGAACCCCTCAGAGGAGGTAACCTACGGTTGCTAATGAGGCTTCCCACGGTCTAAATGGAAGTATGGAATTCATTAAGTTGAGTTTAGTAAATTCATTTGGACTAAGTGAATGAAAGAGGCTTCCCATGACCGTTTGATTTGACATCATAACTTGACACCTTAGAAAACTTAAACTCGTCATGACAGGGAGCTTGGAGTTAGTACTGTGGGCAGCACAAACATCTTCAACAGCAAAACATGTCTTACCCAACTAAACCAATTTTCTTCTTTAGAATTAAACAACCAAGCCATAGGATTTTGAGGTTGTTTGCTTATGCAACATAAATCCTGACTTTATCTTTAGGCCTTCGTACAGCTCTACTATACAATATAAGCCCTAACTCATCTTAGGATTTCAAGGTTGTCGTTCACCACAACCTAAATCCTCACATCTTTTAGGCTATTTGTGTTTTCATTTCACAGGAATGTAAGCCCTAACAAATAAAATTGAAAGGATGAAACACTCAAATAATTTATCCTGAAAATTGAAGCCAAATAATTGGATAGACTGGGAAGTCACCGAGGTTCTCCTCCGGATCCATGGCATCCCCTAGTTCTTCCTCCTTTGGATTCAAAAAGTAAAATGTTCCAAACTTGAACCAATCCTATTTCACACCTCTTTCTCCGATTTCATTAAAAAGTCCTATCGTTTGACCTTTTGGAAGATAATTTTTTCTGATTTCTATCAAAAGTTTTCTTAGATGACTTCGGTTATGTAAGATGTAATTAACTATAAGGGCTTGCCCTTATAGGAAGCTTGTATGAACCCAGCTTAATATAAACCCTATTTAATTCTTCATATTAAATAAAGGAAATTGTCGGAAAATAAAATGATTTTGCAGACCAAACAAGCATCATATATTTTTTAGTTTATTTGATGGAGCATCATCCTTAGGACTTGTGTTTATCCTTCAGGATAGATACAGGGTTTGAGGTACAATGCTCTTTCATTTAAACTATGAAAAATATAGGGTTAGTTTGACTTCATATTTTTCTAAACTTAAATCTATATGTAAATTAAAACATCCTTCAAAAGGGGGGGCGACGTGATTTCGATTTCGATGACTGACAACTTCTTACAGGAAACTTCTCAACCAAAATAGTGCCGACACCAATCTGAGGTGGCCAGGGTGCTGCTTAAGTGGAGGGAAGAAAGTTCCTAACAACAGTCAAGCTTAGTCAGCTCAGGTGAGTTCAATTTTGGGTTTTGGCCAACTTGGGCTCCTTTAGGCTGACTGTTTCTATGGCTGAGGTGGTGGTTGGCTAGGTTCTGGTTAAACCTTGGCTCAGGAAGGTCAGGGGGTGGCTAATTATGATTAAATCCTAAAGGGTAAGCAATGATGGCAAAGATATTTTAAGTTTAGGCCAATTATTGATGAAATCCCTTAAATAAAGGGACCATTGGTCCATAGCTCATCTAGGGTGGGATAGGTGAGTCTATCGTGGTCACTAGGGTCTAAAAGTTGGCTGTAGAAGCTTTAACTTGATCAATTTAGCATGTCTTGGTCAATTTTGGTGCATGTTTTTGTTTGGATCAAATTGGCTAGAAGTTGGTTTTGGGTTAGACTAGTCATGACATTGGACTCATTTGATTGAGCAATTTGGTGTAGAATATTGTCATAAAGAGCTTAGAAAAGATTTGGAGTGATTTTTAATTGATTTTGAGGTTCAATTTGAAGAAATTTGGGCATTTGATCTGTTTGGGGATGTCGTGTTAAACTTTGGTTTTGGTTAGGCTAGAGTGAGGCTAAGTCCAAATTGAGGGTTCAAAATGGTCTAGAGGGATGTTATGAAGTGTTTTCAACATTAATTGGGTATCAATTTTGGCATTTGGGCATTCAATTTGGTGACATTTGGAGACATGGCTAAATTGGGGCAAAATTGGGGATTTTGGACTTTGGTGAAATTGGGCTCCAAGTATGTGTTGATTGGATTGGGATTTGGTTTAAATTGAATTTTTTCATGATGAATTTGAGTTTAGAATTAAAATTAGTGGAAATTGGAATCAAATTGGTGGACATTTTGGGTGAATTGGGGTAACTAAGCCTTTACGGGCATTTGGGCCTTTTGGTCAAAAGGGGTCACATTGGTTAAATTGGGTTCAATTGAAGCATTCAAATTAGTTTTGGGGACATTTGAAATGATTTTGAAGGCTTTGGGAAAATTTGGGCCATTAAGGGTATTTTGGTAATTTTGGCAATTTTGGGGGTATTTTGGTAATTTTGGCAATTTTGGGAGGTTTTGGGCAATTTGGGGGGTTTCAAATGGTTTGAGATCATTTCTGAACAAATTTGGGTATAATAGGAAATTTTGGTTAAACTTAGGGTTTGTGGGTGTTTTGGTAAATTGGGTAAATTTGGGGGCCAAAAGGCTAAGTTAGGTATTTTGGTGAAATTGATGTGTCGACCACCCTATTTGAGCTATGGATGAATGGAATCTCCATTTGAGCACTTTATGCACTAGTCTTATCTAAACCCTAGCCTAGGGGTAATGAGTCTAGGGGACCATCTACATGAGTCTCCCAAAAAACCAAGGGATCAAAGTTAACAAGTTTGGTTTTAGGATTGTGAGTGGGGGTGTAATGTGCAAGTGAGTGACAATGTATGCACTAGCTCAAGACCAACACCCATAGTCCACCCTAAGGCCAAGCAAACCTATGGGAACTCTCCTTGAGCTCCCCCATATTGTCCCCACCTACTAAGGGCTAGAGGTTAACAACAATATGTGAAACTTCAAGTTAAGCAGAGAAGAGTTTAGAATTTTTTATGGTGAGTGTTCATTTTTTAATCCTCTAGGAATATTCAACAAAAAAGTTATATGGCTGGAACCTAGGCTACTAAACAGGAAACTAGACCTAAACCAAAAGTGAGGTCAACAATGACTTACGGTTCGAAAACTACACCTTCATCTAGTCTTACGTTTTATTTAAATTTTTTGCAAAACTATATATACCTATTGCAAGATCTAATCTTTCAGCGGGAGCAGTGAGAAGATGATAGTTACCTTTTTATAGTGTTATTTATTTTTTATCATTTTACTTACTGCAATCTACTCTTGCTGTCAAATATTATGCATTCTTGGTCGTAAACCTTAGTTCACTTGCAAAACAAAACAATTTTTTAAAAATTAATCAAAAATTTTCAAAATTAAACTCTTTTAAAGTTAACCATAAATCTTTTGAAAAACAACATTTCATAATACGTCCTTTTGAAATTACAGGAGTCCCTCGGATGAGTTAACCCACGGTTGCTAACAAGATCTCCCCACTTTATACGAGTCTAACAACTTGTTTAAGCTAAGTAAATTTAAAAGAAAATAATGATATCGGAACAATGGAACCATAGGATCCTACCAGGTGTCGTAAAAATCAACTTTAACCCCCTCCCCCCATTTTTTGAACTTAAACTGGACATTTAAACCCCCATACTCTAAATTTTTGAACACCCCCAAACTCTAAATTTGGCCAAAATTCCCAATTGCATCCAAAATATCCAATTTTTTTCAAAGATCATTTCAAATCATTTCAAACTACCCAAATTACTCAAAACCACCAAAAATTGCCAAAATTACCAAAGTACCCCCTCATCTAGCCAAAATTACAAAAATACCCTTGATGGCCCAAACTTTCCCAAAATCTCCAAAACCAGTGTAAATTTCTCCAAAACCAAATTTAACTCTTCCATTGAGCCCAATTTGACCAATTTGACAAAGTTTGACCAAAAGACCCAATTTCCCCAAATTCATCTCAAACGTCCATCTATTTGATCCCAATTTCCCCCAATTTCAATTCTCAACTCAAATTCATCATAATCAAACTCAATTCAAACCAAATCTAAGTCCAATTGACCTACATTTTAATCCAATTTCAACCCAAATCAAAAAGCCCCAATTTGGCCTAAAATAATAGTCCTATTCAATTGACCACCAAATCTTTCCAATTGCCTCAATTGTGCATCATAAACTCTTTAAAACATTCCCACACATCAAATTGAACCTTCAATTAGCCTTAGTAAAGCCTCTATTTCACCTAAAATCAACTTGGACTTAAACTCCCAATTTTCCCCAATTTGGTTATGTCTCTAAATGTCACCTAATTGAATGCCCAAACCCCAAAATTGAGACCCAATTGATGTTGAGAACTCTTCATGATATTCCCTAGGACATTTTTAATCATCAATTTAGACTTAACCCAACTCTAGCTCAACCTAAGCGCAAGTCTAATTCAACATCCTCAAATGACCAAATGGAAAAATCCTCCAAATTGAACCTCCAAATCAATTCAAAATCACCCCAAATCTTTTCTAAACACTTCATGACAATCATCCAAACCAAATTATTCAATCAATTGGGAACATTGTCGTTGCTAGCCAAACCCAAAGCCAACCTTAAGACAATTTGGCCGAAATTGAACCCCTTCACCAAAATTGACTTAGTCATGCCTAAGTGACCAAATTAATGATACCACAACCACCAAGCACACCCTAGTGACCAGCCTAGACCAACCTAAATTAGCCAAGGTGTGCTATGGACCAATGTTTCACAAAATTAAGGGATTTCATCCCATTTTTAGGTTAAAGCCAAAATATCTCTACCATCATGACAAACTATTAATGGTTAATCATAATTAACCATCCCCTGGCTCACCTAACTTCTCTGGTCACCATTCCTAGCCATGTCGGCCGGCCTAGTGGTCGGAAAAAACCAAAATTGAGAGCCTCCATGCCTTAACTTAAACTCAATTTCACCCATCCAAAGTGTCTAAGCTTTGATTGGTATTTGGCATTTTGAAGCCCTCCACATAAGCACTTAATTGAACACAAATTGAAGCCCTGAGCTCTACCCTAAGCCCCTCTATTTAAACAACCTTCTTCATGGCCAAAGGAGAGCTAACCAAAAATCATTGGGGAAACTCTGCTAAAATCTCACCAGAGACTCTCCACGCCTTCCTTAGCTCAAGCCAACCATCTTCCCCCTCTACTTTTCCTGTGAGAGTTCAATTTTGAGCTCAAACTTAGGCCAGAACTAGGATACATTTCCCCACAGCCCCAAAGTGAACCAAACTCCAATTAACTGTGCACACACCATCCCCACAGTGAGAAGAGTTGATCTTCCACAAATGCCCCCTCTCAAACAGCCCCTAACCTAGCTCTAAACCAACACCTGAAATCGAGTTTGATTGAAATTGTAGATAGACAATTCACCAGGTCTTGAGACTTCATCTGGAGGTTCGTTGGACCCAATCAAAGCTACCATAACCATCTAATTGAGGTCTTCGTTCTCAGATAAAGGTATTAAGCTCTAACCCTAACTCAAGCTTCTTTTGATTCTCCATGTTCAATGGCTTAATTTCATGCTTGATAAACCATATAGATATGTTTGACTTGAGTAGATGAAGGTTTAGAAATAAACCCCATGTAATTTGGTTAAGTCTAGGCGAAGATCATAAGATATTAGTGTGAACGGTTCTCAGGTTAGGTCATTTGGGGACAATAACGGGGAGTCGTCCGATCACGCGTTTATTTCATTAACGGATGAGATCAAGCCGGACCAATCATTGGTACGAAAAGGTGGGTCGCATGGTGGCTAAGGTGGATGGTGGCATCAAATAATGGAGCACCGAGTGTGAGTTTGAAGCTATCGTAGGATGAGGTGGCCCGCGTGTTTTAGTAGGAAAATATTGATTTTCTGAATTTTTTTAATGCTTGATCTTCCAAAATCTATATCTTTCTCTAGAAAATTTATAAAATTAAGAGAAAAATACTGTCTTGCTCAGTGAATAGAGGAGAATAATGTGGAGTAAAAATTAAAATTATTTGCTAAGAACATGATTTTTAATTAATTAAATACTCTCTAAGGTATTTTAAATCATTATGATTAAATATTAACCACCATGACTTAAAATTTTTAAGGATAGTTCCTCATGACAGACGGCATCTTCTACGATGTTTTTCCAAAGTCAGAGAGCACTTCTGTGCTTCTAACCCTAATTTTCAAGAATAAGTGGTTATTTTGGCTTTATTTAATTTTATAAATTAAAATATCACTCAAAAAATTATGTGGTCAATTTTGTTAGGTTTCATGTGGTCAAAGGAGCTTAGGAAAAATAATGTGATGATTTGAATAATTTTGTATCTTCCTGTTATTAGTTAAATATTTTTACCTTCTATTAATTTATTTAAAATAAATTTAAATAAAAAATTGACAAAATCAATTCCACATTATTCATTAAAATCATTTCAACTCACTGCAAAAATTTCAAAATTAATTAAGTTGATTGGGCCATTAAAGTGAATTTTGTAAGTAAAAATAGTATCTTTACACAAAATAAATTATATTAAATTAAATAAGCTTAGAAAATTAGTAAAAAATAGTTTTCTGAGTTCCTTGTCATCAGGGGCATTTAATAAAAAAAGTTTTATTTTTAAAGTAATCAAGATTTTGATTAATCAAGATTTTGAAATAAACGTTTGAAAAATAATTAAAATAATCATGATTTTAAAAAATGCAAAATATAGTTCAAAATGTTTGCCATTATTCCTTGATCACTTGGGACCCCTTTAAATACTTTTCATGATGTTTCTAAATTAAAAATAAATTTTTAAAGCACTAAAATGTATTTTCTTTATTTTTCCCATTAAAATAATTACAATAAATTAAATATAAATCATAAAAATATAAAATTTATTCCTTCTAGTTTCTTGGACTCTTAAGGGTTTAATAAAAATTTAAAAGTGATTTTTGAAGATTAAAACATATTTTTGTATTTAAATAATCATTAAAAATGACCTTTAAATAATTATAATAATTACAATATTATTCAAAAAAAATTATAAATTTTTTTCTAAGTATTTTTCTGACCTAGGAAAACCCAATAATGTTCCCATAAATTAAAACTTCATGTTGTTTAATTAAATAAATTAACATTGAAAAATCCTATTATTGGGTTAAAATAACTATTTTAAATTAAATCAAATTTTAAAAAATCATACTTTCCTCTCTGATATTTTAGTTAATCAATGGATGGGATACTTAATTATTTTCCAAAGTCATTTGAATTTTGCTTGGAGAATTATAAAATGTTGCCTTAAGCGCAAGGTGGTAATTTTAGATTTTGGTGACTTAATCATAATTTAGGATTAATAATTGGGGTTGGATAACTTTGATCCTTAATAAATATATTGGATGATTGAAATGCAAGGGGTTAAAGGTAGAAACCAACTTGCCACCTTTGCATAAAAAGAATAAAATTGCTTAAATTACTCTTTGGAAGTTAAACAAAAAAATTAAATGATTCTTAAGTGATGGGCTTAAGCCAGGGAAATGATAATTTACTTTTCTTAAGCCTAAATTGATGATGATGGGATATTTCAATATGAATCTGTGTCATTTAAACAAAAATCTTAACCATTACCAATTTCCCCCATTTTAATTGTTAAAGGCTTGGTAGTGACATTGGCTCGATGTCTAAATTCAATGGATTGGATCTAGAAGATAATATGATTGGGGACTAACACCTCGTAAACACTCAAAGCCCATTTATGATGAGCACCAAATCTTTAATGACTTAAGCTTGCCTCAGGGGCATTTGTCCATATGATCTTTAAAGTAAAGTATCAAATTGATTCAGTATCTTTTCCTTGAGATAATTGAATTATCAAGCTTCACTGAGCAACGGGGTTGTCACACACTAACCTTGGATGATTAATAGAAATATGATAAGCTATAATCGAACTCAAAATAATTTAAGATATCCTCAAAGTAGTTCAGGGAATGACCCCGAACACTTTGGAATCTTTTGGATATTTTGAAGGGCAAATTGAACTTGCCATATTTTGTTCTAAAATTANACTAGAGCAGTTTTTAAGCTGAGTAATTTAGTTGAGATTGGCAACACAGTTTCTGGTTACCTTGTTGTGTTGGATACTCTTATCATCATGTTTGTTGTTGTTCCTCCCCATCCACAAGAACCAAGCCACAATGAAGGGGATAGACTCCTCTTGTGTACTTCTCCAGCTATACCAACCAGCATAGAGACTGGTACAGTCCTTGTCCAAATGGTCCTTCTTCATCCCATAAAGGAGCTCTTTCCACACCTCCTGTGCAAATTCACATTTGAAAAATAGGTGGTGAGTGTTCTCCTCACTTTCAGACAAATACAACATCTAGAGGGTCCTCTTAAGCCTTTGAGTTTGAGAATATCATCAGTGGGCAGTAGGTTATTGAAAAATCTCCAGCAAAAGAAAGAAATGGAGGGGGATAGGAATCTGTTCCAGATGGCCACACCCCAATTAACCTTTTCCCAGAGATTTAACTTGGCATAAATTGCTTTGGTTAGGCTTTGGTTGATGTAACTTTGCCAAATAATCTTATCCTTTATGCCTTTAGCAAACACAATTCCAGTGACTAGAGATAAGTGAGGCTCCTGAGTGAGAGATTGGAGCTTAGGAACATCCCAGGAGTCCCCATCCCATAATTCACAAACTAGGAGCTGAGGGTTAAGATCTTGAGGGAGGGGCCAATCCAGTCTTTAAGACACCAGTTGTCAAGCCAAAAGTTCACTTTACCATTCCCCAAATCCCAAATGTACATGTCTTCAGCTTGTTCTCTGAATTTCAGCATATTTGTCCAAATTTTGGATTATATATATGTATATATATGTATGTATATATGTATATATATATATTGCCAAAGTCAACCTTTCAGTGGAGGAACAAAAAGAATCGACAGCTATGCTTTTAAATTATTGCATTTACCTTTTTGTACTTCTTGCTTCAAACTTGCAAGTTAAACAACGATGTCACCCTACTTGAAAACCAAAATTGCTAGAATAACCATAAAAATAGAACAAAAATTTAAAAATCAAATAAGATAAAATTCATCACCACAACATTCAAACTATAAGATAACTCAAAATTTAATCACAAACATCACAAAACAAAAATTACATCACAAAACGAAGGAAGTAACCTACAATTGCTAACAAGACTTCCCACGGTCTAAATAAAAGTATGGAACTCATTAAGTTAAGTTTAGTAAATTCATTTGTACTAAGTGNGCTTCTTGCTTCAAACTTGCATGTTAAACAACGATGTCACCGTACTTGAAACCAAAATTGCTAGGATAACCATAAAAATAGAACAAAAATTTTAAAATCAAATAAGATAAAATTCATCACCACAACATTCAAACTATAAGATTACTCAAAATTTAATCACAAACATCACAAAACAAAAATTACAACTAAATTAAGATGTTTCTATTGGATGATCAGGACTCCCTCGAAGGAAGTAACCTACGATTGCTAACGAGACTTCCCACGGTCTAAATAAAAGTATGGAACTCATTAAGTTAAGTTTAGTAAATTCATTTGTACTAAGTGAATCAAAAAGAAAGTATTGGTGCCGGAATGAGGGAACCGTAGGATCCTAGCTGGTGTTGCTCTAAACAATTTTAACATCCTCCACAATATTTAAATAAATATAAACCATACATGACTTGACACATTAGAAAACCTAAACCCACTATGATAAGAAGCTTGGAGCTAGCATGTGGGCAGCATGGCCATCTTCAACAGCAAGAGGATCTACAACAATATATTTATCTTTAAAAATTAAACAACAAGCCATAGGATTTTGAGGTTGTCCGCCTAGTGCGACATAAATCCACAATCTTTTCATTAAGCCTTTGTATAGCTCTGCTACATAATATAAGCCCTAACCCATTTTAGGATTCTGAGGATGTCATTCTTCACGATCTAAATCCTCACATCTTCCAGGCTATTTGTGTGATTGTTTTACACAAATATAAGCTCTAATTAATAAAATTTACAGAATGAAACATTTAAATAATTTCTCTCCAAAAGTGAAGCCAAACCATAGGTAGCTTGGGAAGTCACTGAGGTTCTCCTCTGAATCTATAACATCCTCTAGTCTCTCTTCCTTTGGATTCCATAAAATGTTCCAAATTTGAGTCATTCCCTTTTAACACCTCTTTGTCAGATCTCATTGAAAAGTCCTATCCTTTGAAATCCTTCAAGATAATGTCCCTTATTTTTATCAAGAGTTTTTTCAGGTGACTTCAGTCATCAAAGATTTAATTAACTATAAGGGCTTTGTTGGCCTCACTTTTGGTTGAGGTTTAGTTTTTCCTCTTTAGTATCCTAAGGTCTAGCCATAGGATTTTCCTATTGATTATTCTTAGAAAATTAGACATGGAACCCTCACCACTAGATCTTCCAAACTCTTCTCTACTCAACTTGGAGTTCCACATGTTGGTCCTAACCTCTAGCACTTAGTAGGTGGGGTCATTATGGGGGAACTCAAGATGAGTCACCTTTAGGATACTGGACCATAGGATTGACCCTGGGTGTTGGTCTAGTGCTAAGGTACTCACTTGCAATCACTTGCACTCACAATCACTCACTACCCTAAACCCAGAACTTTTAGGCTTTGGTCCCTTGATACTTTTGGGAGACTCCTGTAGGTGGTTCCCTAAACCCATTAGCCTTAGGCCAGGGTTTAGCTAAGACCACTACATAGAGGACCCAAAATGGGGTTTCCTTTGGTCCATGGTTTGTTGGTGATGGTTGGTACCTCAACTCTACCAAAATACCCATCTTGGCCTTTTACCCCTAACCGCCCCCAAATTACTAAAATACCCCTCAATAATCCAAAATCCCATAAATTCCAAAAATCCCCAGAAAATTTCAATAAATCTCAAATATTCCCAATTTCATTTCTCTAAACTAATACATGACCCAATTTGTCCAATTTGACCATCTTTATCCAAAATCCCCAAATTTGCCTTTAAAGACCCAAATTTCCCGAAATTCAACTCAAATGTTCATCAAATTGATCTCAATTGACCCTAATTCCAATTCCAAACTCAAATTTGCTTTTGATATGACCAACTAAACCAAATCCAAGCTCAATTGGCCCTGATTTGAGCCCAATTTTGATTTAGGTCAAAATCTCAATTTTGACCAAATGACCTAATCTCATCAAATTGAACCCATAATCTAGTCAATTGGCCCCAATTAATTTTGAAAAATCTTAAAAACATTCTTATACATCAAAATTAATCATTTTTTGTCATAGGTGAAGTCTCAAATCTATTTGATTTTGGCCTAAATCCAAAATTCCCAAATTTAGCCCCAAATTTGCTAAGTCCCCAAATTTTAGCCAATTGATTGCCTTAACCCCCAAATTGGCATCCAATTCATGCTTAAAACTCTTCATAGGGTCCCCATTGACCATTTACAATAATCAATTTGGACTTAGCCCAAGGTTAACCCAAGCTAGACCCAAGCCCCAACATGACCAAATTGATTAAAGTTCAAAATTCCCTCAAATTGACCCTTCAATTGAACTGCCCAACATGACCAAATTGATTAAAGTTCAAAATTCCCTCAAATGACCTTTCAATTTAACTCAACCATGACCAAATTGATTAAAGTTCAAAATTCCTTCAAATTGACCTTTCAATTGAACTCAAACATTTAAAATAATCAATTTGGACTTAGCCCAAGGCTAACCCAAGCTAGACCTAAGCCTAGCCCGACATGACCAAATTGACTAAAAATCAAACTTCCCTCAAATTAACCCTTCAATTGAACTCAAAACCATTTCCATTCTTCATCAAAGTTGTTCCTTATGATCATCTACACCAAATTCAACAATTAATTGGTCCAATTGATATGGCTAGCCTAGAACAAACCCAAGACTTGGTCATTTTGCACCCACTTGGACCCATGCACTAAATGTGACCTAACCACCCTAAAGTCACCAACTTAACTCCATCACAACAATTAGTTGGACTTATTGACCAGTAAAAATACCATGAAACAACCTAAATCAAGCCATGGACCAAAGGTCCCCCAAATCAAGGGATATTATTTCCAAAAATGCAGGATCTTTGCCAAATCAAAGCACATTTGCATTAAATTGTTGTGATGGATTCCTCTGGGTTCCCCCCTTACCAAAACTAAACCTCATTGCATTAAGTTGCTTTGACAGATTCCCCTGGATGCCCTGACTAGCCAAATCAAAACACATTTGCATTAAATTGTTGTGATAGATTCTTCTGGATGCCCTGAGCTTAGAAAAATTAGGTATTATTGCACTAAATTGCCGTGACATATTCCACTGAGTTCCCTGAGCTCCTAGCCACCTCCCCCTGGTTGACCGGCTAGCCTACTGGCCGGAAAAGCTCAAAATTGAGAGCCACCCCCATGGAACCTCACCCAAATCAAACCTAGATGCCAGCTCATCCAAATCAAATTGAAGAGCTCCTCTGCCCTCCACCTAAGCACTACAATGCACCCAAACTTATAAGAGCCACCCCATGGCCATTTTTATAAAAACTCACCTACGGCTATGGGAGGTGTTCTAATTTTTCTCATAGAGAGCCTCCCAAACCCCTCACACAGCTTCCTTGAGATCTCCACAGCCCATTCCAATCACTCCACTGTCTTGATTCCTCCTGTACAACCCTAAGTTTGAGCTTTAAAATTAGGGCAGAAATAGGACATCTCTCAAAAATCCATCAAAATTCAATTTCTTGTGCCCACACCTTCAAAACAGCAAGAGAAGACAAAGCCCCATCAATTTACCCCCTGAAATAGCCTCCACCATAGCTCTAGACCAACACTTGAAATCGAGCTTGGTCGAATTCATACCTAGGCCTTACACCAAGACCAGGGACTCAATCCCTAGCTTCCTTGGACCCCAACGAATGTGTCGAGCACCTATGATTGAAGTCTCCCTTATCAGAACAAAGGTATAAAACTTCTCCTCCTCCTGAGCCTATTTTGATTCTTCATTTACTTGAGCTTGATTTCATGACACATTAGCCGTATGGATATGTTCGTCTCACTAAGGCGAGCATTTTAAAAAAAAAATTCACTTAATTTGGTTGAGAAATGAGAGAGATCACAGGCCTTGAAGGTGGACGGCTCTCGGCCTAAGCCAATGGGGATGAGGACCATGTGCCGTCTGATCGCGCGTGTATCAAATGGATGGTCAAGATGAAGTCAGACAATGCTTCTTTACATAAACAGCAGGACGTGTGGTTGCTGGCGTGGACGACAACATCAAATAGGGCTTTTTCGGAGCTGCCTAGGATCTACATGGCACCACGTGGATAAGTAGAAAAATAGGGCTTTTTCTATTTATTTAAACTTCCCTAACTTAGAAAATCCCTAACTTTATTTAAAAATCAAGTCATTTAAAATGCACTTAAATTTTACAAAAACTAAATCACTAAATAAATCAATTTTGGAAAATATAAACATTTAAATGACTTGATTTTTGATCTTTGATTGTTGTTGTTGTTGTTGTTGTTGATTTTTTATCTTCACTATGGTTTATGATCCAAAGAACTCATTCTAAAAAGCTCAAAATATTTTGAGTTCATTTGATAACTTAAGTTAATTTTTAAATATAAATATCACTTTTGACACTTAAATGATTTTTAAAAATCAAAATATAACAAAAAAAATTATGAAACCTAGTGTCTTGAGTTCTCTGTGATTAGGGATATTTTATAAAAATAAAATAATATTTAGAATAAAAACTTTATTTTTAACCTTTTTTAAATATTTAAAATAATTAGAAATTCATAAAAAAAACACAAAAAAAATAAAATTCATAGAAATGTTCTAAATTACTTTCTAATCACTTAGAAACAATTAGAATATTTTTCTTGATTTTCCAAATAAAGATATTGAATTTCAAAGCATAAAAATAATTTTTAAAGGCTAAAAATGAGTTTTTCACTAAAATAATTCGAGTAAATCAAAGAAAAATAAAAAATATATATATAAAGTTTGTTCCTTTGGGTTCTCTAACCTTAGAGAGATTTTTTAAAAATACAAAACTTAATTTTCATCATTCAAAATATTTTATTTTTATTAAATAACCCAAAAATCAAAATAATTCTGGTAAATCACAGATAATCCAAAAAATCATAAAATTTGGTCCAAATACTTCTCTAGTCTAGGTCTACCTTAAATAATAATTTCAAGGGATTCGGATTTACCTTGGTCAAGTTTGGAATTTTCTTTGAAAAATCCTATTTTTGCATGAAAATAATTATATAAAATAAATTAAACTTTGAAAAATCACATTTTCTCCTCTGATGTCTTAATTGACTCATGAATGAGGTAGAATAAAAATTTTAAAGTCATTTGAATTGAATTTGATAAATTATGAAATGTTAGAGCCTTAGGGGCAAATGTGTAATTTTGGAAAATTAGCCTTAATTAACATTTAGGCTTAGGTCAAGGAGGGAAATCGGTAACCTATGATCTTAATCAATTTTTTTTATGCTTAAAACACAAGGGGTTAATGGGTAGAAACCAATCACACTTTCCTCATTAAAAAGATAAGTTAATAAATTTCTAAATCATTAAAAATTTGGAAGTTTATATCCTGGACTTAGGGGTATGAATTTTGAAGTCAATAATTAATCAGTTTGATACCCCTATCTTGATTTTCAAACAAAATCCAAATCATGAATCATGACCACTTAAAGCTTAACCTTTTCAAAACTAATTAAGACACCTCATTTAGGTCTTAAGGGCTTAGTGGTGACTTAGGCCAAATCTAAATTGACTAAATGAGGATTAGAGAATTGCCTTAAGGGCTTAGTGGTGACTTAGGCCAAATCAAAATTGACTAAATGAGGATTAGAGAAATCCTTAAAGGCTTAGTGGTGACTTAGGCCAAATCAAAATTGACTAAATGAGGATTAGAGAAATAAACATAACATAATCAAACACCCTTGAAACACCACTAAGCCCAATTAGGGTTAAAATTTGGCTAAGTGTTCCAAGAACACTAACTGGCCTCTTTAGGGGTCTCATCCACATAATTCTTAAACTGAATCACAAGTGATAATTACCATATTCTTAAGGATAATTGAGACATCAATGTTCACTGAGTAATAAGGGTATTTACAGGATAACTTATTAAGCAACATAATATGTTTAAGAGAACTCAGGATTTTCCACCAAGCAGCGAGAGAGTAGCATGGACCTGTTTCTTTCTCTAGATCTGTTGAATGTCTTGAAGATCTTCTAAACTTAATATGTTTTTGCTTGACAAAATCATCCTTAATTAAAAGGACTCACCAAAATAAAACATAGAGTTAGGAAAAGTACCAAAACTTTACTCTTCCCTACATCAATGCATGAAGTATTACAAGGAAGGACCAGAACATTGCATCAAGGGTGATTTGCAGCCATTCTCAGTTTCTGAAGTTAGCATTCATAAAGATACAACTTACTATGCATCTCTACAGAAAACTGTCTTCTCTCATGAAGTGATGACAAACAAAAGTGAGGATTCTGAAAAATTACAAGGGCAAACCCATTCAAATTCGCTTCGATAATCTATTATCATCTCTTCACAATGAGCTGGTAGAGGTACTTTTAGCCCATATACCTGAGATCAAGGTCGAGGACGTGGACAAGGAAGTGCCAATGTGATTATTGAACAGACTAGGTCAACCATCAATATTGATGATGAAGAAAGCTCTAAAAAGTAAATGATGATGAAAAAATAGAAGAGACCACAGTACGAGATATCCTTAAAAGATGTAAGGAAAAGTGAATATGAGACAATGTATGATTGGGTCAACCACTATGGGAACGTCATGACCCTTACTCAGATTTTCCCTCAAAAGGTCGAGAGTTTAGATGTCAAGGAAGTCTGTAGCACTGGTTCAAAGCTGATCAAATTTTACCGTGCTTCTACTTCTACTAATCTTGAAAATCATGTAAATTTAGATGAGAATTTTAATGAATAAATGGAATTACCTTTTGGTTACTTTTCTCGTTGTATACAAAAGTTGATTCAATAGGGATATTTGCCAAAACAAATCCCGAAAGATAAATTACAACTCTTTGAAAAATTATGGAATGATAAAACTCAAACTCCCAAGTCAAAAGAAGGTATCGATTTTGGTACAGTGGGACCAGTCAATGATTCAGAATTTTATATGGTTTTTACTAGTGAAATGAGGGAGGATTTTCTTGATATAGAGGATGAGTCTATCGATCAGCTAATAGACGACGCTCCACAAAAATTTGAGGAATAAATTAAATCTACAGTTGATGAATTGAAAGAAATCAATCTCTAGACTGAGGAGCAGCCACGACCAACTTTCACAAGTTCCTTACTCGGCAAGGAAGAGCCTTTGGAGCTGATCAAGTTACTATCATAATTCAAAGATTGCTTCACCTAGAGTTATGATGAAATGTCAGGACTATCAGTAGAAGTTGCAATTAATAAACTCGGGGTGGAAAGAGATATAACCCCAATAAAGCAAGCTCCCACAAGGATGCGCCTCAAGATAGAGCAGCAAGTAATTGCCAAGGTGAAGAAATTAATAAACGCTAACTTTGTAAGGAAAGAGCAATACCCCACATGATTAGCTAATATTGTGTCAGTTAATAAGAAAAATGGAAAAATACATATATGTGTCGACGTTAGGGATTTAAATAAAGCGTGTCCAAAAGATGAATTCCCATTACCAATAGCAGAAATGAGCGGACATTGCTTTGACACATAAAATTTTCTCTTGCATGGATGGATCATTTGGATACAATCAAATCGAGATGACTCCAGAGGATGCAGCACTTACAACATTCATAACACCGATTAGGATCTTTTGCTACACAGTAATGCCATTTGGGTTAAAGACAGTTGGAGCAACATATCAACGAGCAATGATGAATATCTTTGATGACCTCATCCACAACCAAGTGGAATTCTACGTGGATTATTTAGTCATCAAGAGAAAATAGAAAATAGACCGTTTGTACGATTTGAGGATCGTGTTTCAACTATTACAATCTCAAGATGAATCCCTTAAAGTGCGTCTTTGGTGTCACCTCTGGGTACTTTCTAGGATTTTTTGTCCATCATCGAGGAATCGAGATGGACACGGATAAGATTAAAGCTATCTTGGAATTTCCTCCTCCCCAAACCCTAAATCAACTACGTTCCTTCCAAGAAAAATTGGCATATCTGAGAGGCTTTATTTTTAATCTCTCAGGTAGGTGTCAACACTTATCGGCATTAATTAAAAAGGACATCAAATTTGTTTGGAAAGCAAAATGTCAGCAGGCCTTTGAGGACATTAAGCAATATTTAATGACACCTCCTGTTTTTGCAGCTCATATCCCGGGAAAACTGTTGATATTTTATACTGCGGCCTTAGGCGACTCTCTTGGATCCCTGCTAGCTCAAGTCAATGATGAGGGAAAGGGAAAAAACTTTATTACTTGAGTCGCAATATAATACTGATGGAGGTAAAGTATCTGCCCATTGAGAAGCATTGTCTAGCCTTAATTTTTGCCGCTCAAAAGCTTAGATTTTACATATTTTCTCATAAGATTACCCTTATTTCAAAAGTTAATCCGTTGTAATATTTGATGACCCAACGAGCAGTTTCCATACTTCTAGCAAAGTGGTCAATGATTTGATTACAATTTGATATAACTTTTTTTCCCCTCCATGCTATCAAGGGATAAATTTTAGTAGATTTTCTCGCAGCACACCCACTTCTAGCTGGGTCTACACACAATGATGAAATACCAGATGAACAGATATTACAAATAGAATTCTTCAGTGTGCAACGCCGAGAGATGTACTTTGACGGAGCTTCATCAACCAGAAAAGACAAATGATCAGGAAAAGTATACCAGGCAAAGCGAGGATCGATCTATTTTTCATCACGCCCGATAAGGGCATGTTGAGATTCTCCTTTCACGTAACAGAGTCGTGCACCAAAAATGAAGCAGAATATGAAGCATTAATCACCGTTTTAAATTTGGTGATCTCAATGGATATAACTGATATTACCATCTATGGTAACTCTCAGCTTGTCATCCAACAAGTCACCAGACAATATAAGATTTTAAAGCCAAGATAGCAGAATACCACCAATATGAATGCAACTGCTTGAACATATTCTTAGTGTGACTCTTTATCGGATTCCTCAGGGAGAGAATGCCCATGACTACGCTCTAGAAAAACTTGCAAAGGAACTGATGCGTCCCCTAAAAGATTCCATTGATATTACAATACAAGGATGATGAGTTTTATCTCAGATTGACCTCGACAATCAACACAAGCTCAAAAAATAAGGAATGATGATTGTAGTTGCTAACATTAATGAAGATTGGTGTAAGTCATTAATAGAATATTTGTAGACTGGAAAGCTGATAGGAGACAAATCTGAGGCATATCACATAACAAGAAAGGCTATTCATATGCTCTGGTAGAAGATGTTTACTATAGAAGATCGTTTGATCATATGTGGTTACAAAATCTAAGCAGAGCAGAAGCACAAAATATCGTCAAGATAGTACATATTGAATTCTACGGTGCTCACCAGTCAGGGCTAAAGATGAAAATAAAGATCAAGAGACTCAGATATTATTGACCAGCAATGATGTCCGGTTGCATGGATACAGCCATAAAGTGTCAACCGTGCTAAGTGCATGGGGTGGCCTTGCACCAACCCCCGAATGTGCTACACCTGATCATTGCCTCGTGGCCATTTGAGTGTTGAGGCACGGACATAATAGGTCTGATAGACTCTCCATCCTCTAAGGGACACAGGCTTATTCTTACCACTACGTGTTATTTCTCCAAGTGAAGAGAGGAAGTGCCATTAAGAGAGGTTACAACACAGCACGTCCGTCAAATCTTCAAGAATCAAATCGTTTACCTTTTTGGTGTACCTTGCAGAGTAATTTTTGACAATGGAGTAGCATTAAAAAGCACAAAAATCAACAACTTTGTCAAAAAGACATGGAATAGACTGGAGGTACTCTACAATTTCCTATCACAGGGAAAATGGTCTGGCCGAAGCTTTCAACAAAATACGAGTACAAATTTTAAAGAAAAAATTGGATGAAAACAAAAGAGATTGGCATAACAAACTATTAGAAGCTTTGTGGGCATATTGGACAACGTTCAGAACTTTGACTCAATGTACACCATACGCACTTGTGTACGAGTCTGAGGTTGTACCGCACTGTCTCTCAGAGTCGTCGTCGCCAACCAGATCACAACATAAGAAAGTGCAAAGCTCAGACTTGAAGAATTGGAAAATCTTGAGGAAAAGCGGCTAGAAGCGCAACAGAATTTGGTACTTTACTAAGCAAAGATGGTACAAGCTCATGTTAAATTGGTCCGCTCGAGGATGTTCAAAGTTGGTGACCTCATTCTTGTTCTCAAGAAGCCTATTCTCGCACACTGCAAGGTAGGTGGAAAGTTTGAACTAACTTGGGAGGGACCAATTTTCGTACAAAGGTTCTATTCAGGAGGAGCCTACCAGCTGGTAGATTTCTGAAGTGAAAGACCTATGTTGTCGATCAATGGATGATATTTGAAAATATATAATGCAACGCGCATTGTTTAAAATTGGATTTTGAGATCTAGATTTTTGTAGGTCTACTTATTTTGCCAAACGTTTGTGACTGGGTCAAAAATTTTGTAATAAAAGTAACCTCAATAAAATAAAAATTTTTGGAATTTCTCACTTCATTTCTCTGGTTCTGAATTATAATGAACAATGAACGATAGAACAAAAGCCTAATATTAAAACTTAAAATATTTTTTGAAAATCAATCAACAAAAATTAAATTTTGAAAATATATTTTGATAATTAAGTATGATAAAAAAAAGAAGAAAAGAAAAATAAATTTGCTTGAGTTTGTTTCTCTCAAGTTCGAGGTCTCTTACTCTTTTGCTTGCGCAACATGATTATTCTTGTCACACCAACTTTTTTCACGTCTCCTAAAGTTTCACTCTCTGTACAAAGTTTTACGGATTTCTTTCTCACCAATGTCAATCTTCACATGCCACATATCTATGAGTTCAACACCATAAGTTCTCTACACTATTTGTATGATATTCCCGGGGACAGTACCTAAATTTTGATTCCCATCTTTGCATTTTGGGGTAGACTTGGATGGCCTATTCCCATCTTTGCATTTCGGGGTAGGCTTTGACGCCCTATTCCCATCTTTATATTTTGGGGTAGGCTTGGATGCCCTATTCCCATTTTTGCATTTTGAGGTAGGCTCAGACACCCTTTCATCTTTGCATTTCGGGGTAGGCTAGATGCCCTATTCATATCATTGCATTTCGTAGGATTAGATGCCCTATTCCTATCTTTCCATTTTAGGGTAGGCTTAGATGCCCTATTCCCATCTTTGCATTTTAGAGTAGGTGATACACCTAAAATATATAGTATTTTTAGACACATTTTTATACCTATTTTTAAAATATTGTGTTTTAATGGAAGACATTTGTGTGTTTTTCTTTCAGGTACAAGTAAAAAGGTTATAAATGCTAAAAGGAGTGAAAAAGGATCAAATTTGGAGCAAAAATGTGAAAATGGTACAAAAGTCTTTTGGCACCTAAGCTTTAAATCCGACGCTTAAGCATCGGTGAAATAGAGAAGGCCTCACCTAAGCGCCCCGCACTTAAGCGTCAGAGGCAATTAGGTGATGGTTTACTTCATTTTATCAAATTTCGAAGGGACATTTAAGGCACCTACTGGCTAAAGAGGGTGGTTATGACCACTATTAATGAAAATATGATTAAAATACATGTGAAATGAGGCATCCTTTGGAGAATACAATAAATTGGGACATATTTTGAAGAGTTATCAAGGCATATCTTGGAGATTTATAAAAGAAGGAAGTTGAGACTTTTTGAAGTGTGCTTGAAAGTTCTGAAAAGTGTTTGAAAGGGCGAGTTTTGAGAGATAGTTTTGGAGAGATTCTCAGACACCATAAATTTACTTTATCTTTTCTATTTTTAGTTTTATTGTGAGAGTCAAGAGTGTTGTAAAAGAGAAGAGATTCAAAGTAACTTCAAGAGTTTTGTNCATTTGTGTGTTTTTCTTTCAGGTACAAGTAAAAATGTGATAAACGCTAAAAGGAGTGAAAAAGGATCAAATTTGGAGCAGAAATGTGAAAATGGTACAAAAGTGTTTTGGCACCTAAGTTTTAAATCTGACGCTTAAGCATCAGTGAAATAGAGAAGGCCTCACCTAAGCGCCCCGCACTTAAGCGTCAGAGGCAGTTAGGTGATGGTTTACTTCATTTTGTCAAATTTTGAAGGGACATTTAAGGCACCTACTGGCTAAAGAGGGTGGTTATGACCACTAATAATGAAAATATGATTAAAATACATGTGAAATGAGGCATCCTTTGGAGAATACATTAAATTGGGACATATTTTGAAGAGTTATCAAGGCATATCTTGGAGATTTATAAAAGAAGGAAGTTGAGACTTTTTGAAGTGTGCTTGAAAGTTCTGAAAAGTGTTTGAAAGGGGGAGTTTTGAGAGATAGTTTTAGAGAGATTATCAGACACCATAAATTTACTTTATCATTTCTATTTTTAGTTTTATTGTGAGAGTTAAGAGTGTTGTAAAAGAGAAGAGATTCAAAGTAACTTCAAGAGTTTTGTGGAGGATTTGAGATAAGTTTTTATCTTTTTTTTTTAAACTACTTTGGTTTAATCGAGACTTCTTATTAGTTTGACAATGATTTTGACTTTTAAACTAAAATGTGGTTCTGTTTTCTCCATGAATTCTAAGTAGTTTTCTTTATCTTTCTCTTTAAAATGATAAGTAATTAAAAGTGTTCGATGGAAGTTTTGGAGAGTATTGATCTTTAATGTTGGAACAAGTTGTGATGATTTAAATCATGCACTTCATTTACCTCTTGATTTGGCATATCCAAATGTTAAAATTTGTTGTGATAACATGTAAGAACCAAACTAATATTGTCTAAGTCAACAATTAAAAAGAATCACATGAGGTTGTATGAATAAGAATGTAATTAATATGATTTAGTACAAATAAATAGCAAAATAATCTATGAAGGGTGTAGTGTTTGAGGACTTTAAAGTGACCGGTTAAAGCCCCCAAATTGGTTTATTATTTTAGGTTCTGATACGAGATGTTAGCCCCCAGATGGAGGGAATCATGTGAACTCTAGAGTGAGAGGTAGTATCTTGTCTACCTAGCCGGTCTTCAGAACTATTCAAACTTTAAATTAGCTAATGTTCTTTATAGCATCTCTAATGGTATCTTCCCTACCTATCTGGTCTTTAGAACTATTCAAACTTTAAATTAGCCAATGTTCTTTATAGCATCTCTAGTAAGGTCGGTCTTCAAAACTATTCAAACTTTAAATTAGCCAATATTCTTTATAGCATCTCTAGTAAGGTTAAAGAATATTATTGCTCCTATTTGGCACAACATAATTTGCACACTTCCATAACATAATTCATATACTTATTACTGACTCGTGATAAGGAGAAAGAAGTTTTCATATCAAGTGCTTTACTTTAACAAAAACTCAAGTTATCTTTAGAAGTTTTATTATTTTGTCAAAATATCAAAAATGTCAAAAATAATTGAATCTTACCTACTGTAAAAATATCTATAGTTTAAATAATTGTCTTTTTAAAATAGAAGGTTTGTTGATAAATAGTGCATATTGCTCGTTTTCCCTGTAGGTTTGATATTCTGGTCTTAATAAAAAAGTGTTATGTTACTTGATAATGATATGTATACTTGCATAGTATCCCAATATGTATATAGATTAAGAATTTAAATTCATATTTTCTCTAGGATCAAGTTTTTGGTTCTGTTACAAAGTAAGGAAACATAAGTGAAAAATATCATCAAAGACATTGTTATACTGTCGCATATAAGCAGTAACGGGATCAAGATTTTGGTGTCGTTGCCAAGGAAGATCTAAAAAAATTATTGAAAGCAAAATTTCCAATATTATAAAGTCTTATTTAAACTTTAAAAATTATTGTAGGAATATCTTATTATAGTATTTTATTTTATGTTATGTATGCATAGTTTAGGTTCTGAAGGACTAGTGCCCTACGATTCTGATCTAGAGAGAACTGTTAAAAAAATCATAAAAAGCAAATAAATTAACTTTTTTGAAAAATCTAAACAAATTACAGAAATGGAAAACCAAAATGATCAAATTGCTGAAATTCATCAAGAATATAGACCTTTACGAGATTATGTCAACCCTACGGTAGATGAACATCATTGAAGTATTCAAAAACCTACAGTAGTGGCTAAATCATTTGAACTTAAACCTTTTATTATCCAAATGGTATCAAATAATCAGTTTAGGGGATCACCATCTGAAGATCTAAATTTACATCTTGCCAATTTTCTAGAATTGTGCGCTACAATTAAATGTGATGGTGTATCAGATGATGTCATAAGACTTAGGTTATTTCCTTTCTCACTGAGGGATAAAGCTAAGATGTGGTTGAATTCATTAGCACCTGGATTTATCAGAACATAGGGTGATTTAGCACAAACATTCCTTGTTAAATATTTTCCACCATAAAAAACGGCGAAGCTTAGAAATAATATTACATCTTTTAATCACTTTGAAGGGGAATCTATTTATGAAGCATAAGAATGATTTAAAGAACTCTTAAGAAAGTTTCCACATTAGGCTATATCAGATTGATTGATAATTCAAACTTTTTATAATGGATTAGCTGGGTCTTTTAGATCTATTATCAATGCCACTGTTGGTGGTTCGTTGATGTCAAAACCATTTCATGACGCTTATGCTTTAATTGAATAAATGGCTACCAATAATTTTCAATGGCCTTCTAAGAGGGTCAATCATAAGAAAGTAGCCAATATTCATGAATCTGATGCATTTACTATTTTGACAAATCAAATTACTGCAATTTCAAAGCAAATTGGAATGAATTTTTCTCAACCAATCTCCATGATTGAAGAAAATTCATTAGGACAAATAATATATTCTCAAGCAACATTAGAAACTTTGAATTCCATAAATAATAAGCAGAATAACCCTTATTCAAACTATTATAACCCAAGTTGGAAGAACCATCCCAACTTTAATTAGAATAATACTACAGATGGTAATAATCAGCAATTGGGGAACAATCAAGGAAACCCATCGGGAAACGGGAACAACCAAGGGAATAATAATTATAGATCTACTTATCCTCGAGGTTTCAACAATAATACACAATTTAAGGNATGACTGGTTAAAGCCCCCAAATTGGTTTATTATTTTAGGTTCTGATACGAGATGTTAGCCCCTAGATGGAGGGAATCGAGTGAACTCTAGAGTGAGAGGTAGTATCTTGTCTACCTAGCCGGTCTTCAGAACTATTCAAACTTTAAATTAGCTAATGTTCTTTATAGCATCTCTAATGGTATCTTCCCTACCTATCTGGTCTTTAGAACTATTCAAACTTTAAATTAGCCAATGTTCTTTATAGCATCTCTAGTAAGGTCGGTCTTCAAAACTATTCAAACTTTAAATTAGCCAATATTCTTTATAGCATCTCTAGTAAGGTTAAAGAATATTATTGCTCCTATTTGGCACAACATAATTTGCACACTTGCATAACATAATTCATATACTTATTACTGACTCGTGATAAGGAGAAAGAAGCTTTCATATCAAGTGCTTTACTTTAACAAAAACTCAAGTTATCTTTAGAAGTTTTATTATTTTGTCAAAATATCAAAAATGCCAAAAATAATTGAATCTTACCTACTGTAAAAATATCTATAGTTTAAATAATTGTCTTTTTAAAATAGAAAATTTGTTGATAAATAGTGCATATTGCTTGTTTTCCCTGTAGGTTTGATATTCAGGTCTTAATCAAAAAGTGCTATGTTACTTGATAATGATATGTATACGTGCATAGTATCCCAATATGTACATAGATTAAGAATTTAAATTTATATTTTCTCTAGGATCAAGTTTTTGGTTATGTTATAAAGTAAGGAAACATAAGTGAAAAATATCATCAAAGACATTGTTATACTGTCGCATATAAGCAGTAACGGGATCAAGTTTTTGGTGTCGTTGCCAAGGAAGATCTAAAAAAATTATTGAAAGCAAAATTTTCAATATTAGAAAGTCTTATTTAAAATTTAAAAATTATTGTAGGAATATCTTATTATAGTATTTTATTTTATGTTAGTGTATGTGTAGTTCAGGTTCTAAAGGACTAGTGCCCTACGATTCTGATCTAGAGAGAACTGTTAAAAAAATCAAAAAAAGCAAAGAAATTAAAATTTTTGAAAAATCTAAACAAATTACAGAAATGGAAAACCAAAATGATCAAATTACTGAAATTCATCAAGAATATAGACCTTTACGAGATTATGCCAACCCTACGGTAGATGAACATCATTGAAGTATTCAAAAACCTACAGTAGTGGCTAAATCATTTGAACTTAAACCTTTTATTATCCAAATGGTATCAAATAATCAGTTTAGGGGATCACCATCTGAAGATCTAAATTTACATCTTGCCAATTTTCTAGAATT
>JXCR01025991.1:27813-43105 GCA_002079205.1 Phalaenopsis hybrid cultivar
TGAATTCTGTTGAATAAAAATTATGTTATAATACAAAGAAATAAAATGTCTATTGGCCGTCAGATGCCCCGATTTAGTTGGTTATGCTGATTGATTGAATTAATCGATTTAGTCAAGGTGACCGGCCGACCGATCCAAGGAAACTATTCAATTCTAGCAAGAAATCCTTTGGTCAATGATCTCTAAATCGAAAGCTTTTGTTAGTCGAAAGCTTTTTGTTCTTTAGCCTAGAACTTCAATCACCTGGCTCTCCAATCCTGGACGCACGTTTCTTTTGGGATTCGTGATGTCATTTTTGTACTTTACAATTTTGATGGTATAAATATAAAAGGTAAAATTTAGGTGATAGATAGGGAAATGCATAAGAATTGAATGGTATGCATGTAAGAACCCCACATTAAAATACAACTAATATTCACAATTTAGAAGTGAACTAATACAAATGCATAAGAATTATATGGTTTGCATGTGAATCAATATAAAAACTGGATGAGCTTAGTTCAACTTGAGATCAGAACAAGTAAGAATATTGCAAACATAGCTCAACTCGAAATCAAATCAAATGAATTTGAATCAACGCTGCGTATAGCCTTTATAGGCTGGATATCAGATTCTTGACACCTGTTTTCCCATATTCCTGTTGCTTCACATCTCCAAATGCCGCCAGTTGCTTCCCGAAATTATAAAAAAGATCTCTGGCTAGAGGACGCAACTCACCATTCTCAACTAGGGGCATNCGCCTTTATAGGCTGGATATCAGATTCTTGACACCAGTTTTCCCATATTCCTGTTGCTTCACATCTCCAAATGCCGTCAGTTGCTTCCCGAAATTATAAAAAAGATCTCTGGCTAGAGGACGCAACTCACCATTCTCAACTAGGGGCATAACCAAGCCAAGCTCAGTTGTGAGCTGCCATGGGCCAAGCTCAATAATTGACATGAATTACGCTCTATAAACAAATAAGCGCAAGCTACACTTCGAAAAAACATTAATATAAATACATTTAAAACATATTAAAATTTTAAATTTGATCTTCATATTATAAAANGTAATTGACATGAATTACGCTCTATAAACTAACAAATAAGCGCAAGCTACGCTTCGAAAAAACATTAATATAAATACATTTAAAACATATTAAAATTTTAAATTTGATCTTCATATTATAAAATAAAAGACTGATATTTTATATTTTATATTATATATCAAATAATTTCTTATTATTAATCTCATAATTACTTATTCCATTTATCATTTTATTATAACACTAATTTGAATTAATATTATTTTCTTTCAAAAGAAACAATCCAGCTCGAACCGGTAGAATTAAGAGTTGGCTCAAACTCGTACGATTAACAGTTGGCTCAAACTCGTACGATTAAGAATCGGCTCAGACTCGTCGAATTAAAGTTCAAGCTTGAGCACAATTAAATAATCAATCAAACTCAAGATGGGCTGACTCGAGCTCAATTCAACTCATCTACACCCCTATCCCTAACAGCCTAGCAATTCACCCAGATAAAAGTAAAGCATTTCTGAAACCGACTTCACACTAAACGAACATATTAAGATGTTAGGGCTAAGTGTCCAAGTTTTCTTTTCATCATTTAATTGCCCATACAATCTCCACAGCCAACTTTCATGCAACGTGTCCGAAACATTCCCCACAGTCAAAAAATTTTATGATTAAAATTACAACCTAAGATAAAAGAGGAGGGTCTCGGACCTGTCAAAACCTTCCACTATGACACCATGTAAGACGTGTTACGATTGAGCAAACCCTGGAAAAGAAGAAAAAGATCTTTGTTTTCTGCTCCAAAAATTTCTTCAGCCTTCTTCGAAGTTTCCTTCAAAAGTTCATCAAATCATTAAGAAATAATGCCAAATCCTTAAGAAAAGAACTAATTAATCAATAAATGAATGATGCGAAGAGACCGGTACAAACCTCTCGTGATTGTCTCTGGGCATTTAGTTCTTTGATATTGGCTAAAAATGCGGCAAATTGCTCATAGGAGAGACGATTCCTGAAATGTGTGTTCAAAGACAAACCGTAGTCATGGCAGCAACATGCATCTGATACTATTAAATGTACGGAAGCATGTACTCACTTGGCTAGGCGGAAGAACTCCTTGCCATCTACCCGAGTGCGCCCTGAAAATTCACAATTGCATTCATGATTACTCTTTACTCGTTTCAAATAGCAAAATTAAGAATAATGTTAAACATAGCTAATATCAATAAAAATGATAAATATAGTTTGAAATGTATTGAAAATAAATGTTTTTAAAAGCATTGCTGAGATTTAGAACCTGGTAAAGAACGTCCTTTGGGAGGAGAGTTGGCTGCAGATGACTGCATGCTTGATGGGTACCATGGTGACGCTGAAGTGTATACTTGAGCATGTGATTTTGAGGGGGAAGTTGCACCAGATGTCCTTCTCGGCGATGCTCCGGTCGAAAATTGTTTTGGAGAACCAATGGTTGATTGTACCTTCGATGTGCCAGGCGTGATCCTAGGAGTGATATAAGATGAAATGAACTTTCCTGCATTTCGTCCAATTATGATTGTTCTATCAGGTTATGATTCTATCAGGAAATGCATATAAAGCAAGCGCTCGGTCAGATTATCAATACCGTCTGGATTTAGTGTAACGAGGCCAGTAGACGCACCATCTTCAAAGCATAAGCATCCCAAAAGAAGAACGAGATAAATATTATCCAAAACCAATTCAAAAAATCATAAATGTATTTATGTTGCATCAGAGAAGAAAGTACCTTTCAAAATGGCAGTTTTAGTAAGAGACTGATCGCAGGTTCCTATATCCACAGTTTCCGTCTGCAATCAGAACATATAAAAGAAAGGAGAATCGTATCACATTCAATCAAAATCTTTACCTTGCCATATATATATGCAAATGAATATATAATTGCCAAAGATATTAGCAAGTAATCAATTATCGAAACTTACAGAAGAGTAATCATCATTCAGAGACTGGATCAGATGTCTTTTGAATGTCTCCATCTGTGATTAATATGAAAATAGTCAGAAATAGTATCAGGAATAATCAAGGTTTGTAGGATGAGGGATTTGGGTTTCTAACATAATCAGACAAGCGAGGGGGAAATTAATTAGAGTAAAGCATGGATTTCAAGATGCGACTAGACCAATATATAGTTCAATAGTCAACGTCAATAATCATAAAAAAAGGTGGCATCATTCAACTTATTTTGAGGAAAGCATTATAAGAGTTGGGGATAAAAGGTCACAAACAAGGTTGCATCATTCAACTTGAATAAAAACTCATTAATGCAACTATGGTGTAATCATGTAAAATCAAACACTTGCGGGCTCATAATTGCATCATTTTAACACTATTAGAAGCTTATTAACCTATTACCCTAATGTTTCCTTAGAAAGATCATTTTACTTTTCAATATGATGAAAAAAATCTCAGCACAAATAATTTTATTCAAGAAAATCAGATATGATATCTCAAACAAACCATTTCAATGTTCATATAAGAGTTAAGAAACTTCTGACAAATGAGTCTTTTTTGAAGAATGTATCTAGATAAAATGCTTGCACAAAGTTGATAAGCTGTCAATACTGCAAATATCATGCAGATGCCATCAAGCTCATAACCAGGGTCTTGTGGAAACAATGACATCATAAAACTACCAAAAAAAAATTAGATGTACTCGCAAATTAGTGTGTAAGGAATTAGAAACCTTAGACCTCCACTTCAGAGATCAAAAGAAATACACTCAACCAAATGAAAGTAGTTGGCACTTTAATACAATTGTAGTAGCAAGAGTAACAAAGATATCATGCAATTTCAATAGCAAAGGGAGGAGCTGCGTTGACAAAAACAATATAGTAGTAATGGAAATATTAGGAATAAATACAGTGATGGCTGTTCTAGCGAATAAATTATGTGATGCAGACAATACAAGATTAGAGTTTTCTTATGCAACAAATAAGATACATGATATGTTATCAAGTGAAGGAAAATTGAGGTTTCATCAATCAAAAGTTACAAACTAATACGACAATTTACTTTCTTTAAAAGAAAATTTGCAATTACAAAAATTTAAGACCAAATCGAATGCAATGCTTGTAAATTTTAAAGAATTTCAATAAGAATTTGAAATAAACAAAACCAACAAACAATGTTAATTAATTTAAAAAAAAACAGTTTTGACAATTTTTTTATCAAAATCAAGACCAATAAATAAGCTGACAGCAAAATATGTAGGATGCAATAGGATAATAAATGAATATATATATCAAACCATGAAAAATCAAGCCTCACACCATTATAAGGAAATGACTTGACCAAAAAATAAAGTTCCACAAGTATTGCACTTCAGAAAATAACACATCTAACAAAGCCATAATTCGGGAATTACACAAAAACTTCAACTACAAGATAAGTTCATCACAAAATTAATAAAAATATTTAAGTTCAAAATTAATCTCACCCAATAAAAAATTATTCTTGAGGTAATTTAAAATGTCCAACACAACCAAATCAATCTTACACCCACCACCATAAGAGGAAAGCACAAAAGAAAACCAGCCAATCAATAATCACTCTGCCTGCTATATTATTAACCCACAAGCATAATATAAATCGAAAATGGCTCCTGCAAATCATGCCGCACACAGCAATTGATGACCTCTTTTCTTTTTATAATGAATAATTCCAAATCACAGTTTGATAGCAAATGCAACAACAATCCAATACCGCCCAAACTTATAATACTCCAACAGACACGAAGAAATAATGCAATCTACCATAACCTTCTCAATCTTTTGCAAAAATTAACCTACGCTAAACTAAACTTAAGCAAACGAAATAAACTATCCTAAACCCACAAAATGACATAAAAAATTTACAGGCAAACTCCAAGTAATCATCACTAACATGCCCTCAAAACAGAAATAGCAAATAAATTAAACTGATAAATGAGAATTAAAATTAATTTACACAAATTAGTGCTTAATGTGATGCATCCAATGAAACAGGAAGATTTTCATCTGATCTTCTTGGCTTAAGACAAATTCAGCTCCAATGAATTTAACATTTAACGCTCATTAAAAGCATCTGAATATAAATTTAGAGTAATCTACAAATTACCACAATGGAGTTTGTGTCGCAAAGTAAACTCTCTAAAATACACCAAATTAATTGGCAAAATCCCATAGCTAAGATAGTTTTAAATACGAGATCTGGTGTATTTTTTTAGATACTTTGTTATGCTTCTGTTTGAATTCTTTTGTTTCAAATTTCTGAATTTGTCGTTCCTATTTTCAGCGATGTGATTTTGATTATGAACCAATCAAAACCCCTCAGTGTAAATTCCATCAAATCAAATGTTTGATTTGAGTGGGAGCAAGATCAATGAAATAAGGTACAAAGTGAAGAAATTCAATGAATTGAACTTTGCACTCTAGAGGATGCAAGTTGAGGATTCGCTGTATAAAAAAATTATATTTGCCACTATAAAGATTCACCAATAAGGCTGAATCGATGACTATAGAGAAATGAGAAGTGTTTGATCAAATGACCCTACATTTCATCCATTTGTCATTTTCATCGTCCATTACATTCAATACAATGAATGAGAGAACTACGGTGGATCTCGTGATGGCATTGACAAAAATGTATAAAAAATCTTCTACTTCAAGTAAGGTTTTTTCAATGAAGAGTATATTCAATACGAGATGGCGAAAGAACGTCCAAAGGCTAAACACATGAACAATTTCAATACTGTAACTAGCCAGTTGTATTCTATAGAGATCAAATTTGATGATGACGTCAGAACACTACTAATTCTATATTTATTGTTTGATAACTGAGATGCATTGGTCACGACGGTGAGTAACTCATCAGGGAATATTAAGTTAAATAACGATGGCATTGTACGATTGGTGTGGCAGTGAACGATAAATATTCAAATTAAATGTTGAATGTTAATAACAAGGAAAGAAATCTAGACAGAAATACATGACAGACAGACTTAAGTCAAGAAGAGGAAAGTTCAAGTCAAGCAGAGCAAATGATAAAGGAGAATGTTGGAGCTACAGAAAGGAAGAGCATTTTAAGAAAGATTGCAAAGCTCCAAGGAAAGTAAGTGGTGGAGGACAAGTAAAAAATCTCTAATTAAATTTCTCCAGTGGCGAAATCCAAAGTGACTCCCTGGTTTACCCATAGTCAGTATTGAATCTTGGATAGCAGATTCAAGAGCAACTTTTAATGCAAGCCCTAAGAAAAAGGTGTTTAAAAATTAGACTCATAGTGAATTATGGAAGTTTTATTTGAGAGATAAATAAAGCCTGCATTATCGTAGGAAAGAGTGATGTGAACATAAAATTGCTAAATAAAATAATATGAAAGCTCGGTAAAGTCAGACATGTTCCATGTTTGGAAAGAAATTCGATCTCTGTGAGCCAGCTGGCAAAGTCATGGTATGTGTTTAATTTTACAGGTGACTCATGAAAAATGATCAAGGGGCTATGGTGATGGCTCGGGATAACATTGAAGACATTCTTTATCTGATCAATGAAATTATGAATTTTATTGATGTGACTGGAACCAAAATGGATACATGTTTGTGGAATCGCAAGCTTAACCATATGATTGAGAAATAAATGAAGTCTCTACTATCAAAAAAAAAACTTCAAGAATTGAAATCTATAAATTTAATTTTTTGTGAAGATTGTGCATAACAAGTAGAATAAAATTTCTTTCTCCAAAGGTGGGTCAAAGGTGAAGTTAAAGAAACTAAGAGTTAGTGCATACTGATGAATAAGGTTCTACTCCAGTTCAATCTATTGGAGGTTCACACTATCTTGTCATATTTATTGACAATCACACATAAAATGTATGAATTTATTTCTTAAAGTTAAAATCTGACGTATTTGAAGTATTAAGTGGAAGGTGAAAATGAGACAGAATTGAAGCTGTAAGTGTCTCGGATCATATGATAGGGGCGAGCATCGTGATCAGAGGTTCAGAAATTCCCATGCTTCAGAGGGGATCGGACATGAGTTCACTGTTCCAAGAGCTCCACAGCAGGATAGAATAGTTAATCGTATGAAGAGAACCATTAAAGAGCATGTCAGAAGCATGAAATTGCATACATATTTGCAAAGATAATTTTGGGCAGAAACAGTGAACGCTACAGTGTATCGAGTCAAATGTGGTTCGTCAGTACTTTTGAAGAAAGAATTACTTGAAAAAGCCTAGAGTGACAAAGATGTAAATCTATACCTCTAAAGATATTTGATTATTTTGCATATGTACATATTGATGCAGGGAGTAAACTTGACTCGAAATCTATTAAGTACAATTTCATTGGGTATGGCTCAAATGAATTTAAGTAAAAATTATGTGACTATTAAAATCAAAAGTTCNAAGAGATAAGAAATTGAAGAATCAAAAGAGGACCCTCCAGAAAATTCTGAAAGACCTATTTCTCCACTTAAAGTTTACTTAGAAAAACCACCGCCTCAATTTCCTTAGAGACTTCATCAATAGAAGTTGGATAAGTAATTTTCAAAATTTTTGAACCTTGTTCGCCCGGACAGGTCCATAGGTTGACTCCTCGGTTATGGCTTTTCCTTGTACCATTTTTGTCCCCCGACAACAATGATTTCCTTGAGCTTCTCAGCCTTGATAAACTCTTCCACCATGATCCAGAGATGGCGACACTTCTCTGTGTCGTGCCTGAGATCACTAAGGTAATCACAATACTTCTTCAGATTCTAGAGGGTCGTGCGGCTTTCATCGGAGGAGCTTTATGAAGTACTCCTTATTTTGAATGGGCTCAACCTACTCCGCCATCGAGACATTCGGCGGAGTGAAACCCTACACAGTCATTGGTTAGAATATCAATTCTGAACCTAGTTTCCCCTGTTGTTTAAGCACGGACTATTTTGGCGGAGTGAAACCCTGCATCTCATGATACATGTGCGGCCACTTGTAGTACTGATACGGACGTTGGTTAGTGCATTCAGCGGATGTTGCTATGATGCAGACGACTAGAGAGATTCTAATTATCCCCTGGCTCTGTCCTCGTCTTGTGCCTTCCTCTTCTTCGACTGATAGTCAAACGATTATGGTTCCAATGTGATTTTCGGTCATCTCCAACAATTTAAGAAAAGACTTGGAGTCATACTTGAATCACCCGTCTCTAACCACATGCGTCAGAGCAGTCTGGGAAATCAGTATTTGTAAGTGCTTTATTTCCATCATTTCATTCTAGAATTGAGTGTTGTAAGCCCATAGGTATTCATTTTCTCCTTGCTTTAGTTGAAGCAACGCTTAAGGCTTCATCCTTGACTTCTGCATATTGGCGAAATGCACCGTAAAATGTTTCTTAAACTCAGCGAAGGTTGGAATAATACTAACCGATAGATTGAGAAACTGCCGAAGAGCCAATTCCTTAAGTGTCAACAGGAAAATGCAACACTTCATCGTGTCGTTTATCTGTAGTACTCTGACCGATGACTTGAAAGAAACCAAGTGATTGGTTGGATCACTTTTTTCCATGTGAGGATCTAAATGAGGAATCTTTAACTACACCGGTGGTACGCCTCCAAGATGTTTCGAGTAAAAGCACTATCTAGAGGTGGCAGAATAGGAGCCTCAACACGTTCTACTCGATGCATCACCATCGATGTAGACCCAGCGTTGACCACTTACTGGATATCCCTTAGCCCTTCGGTCACCCGATTGCTAATACATCTGTTGGACGCTGGTGGATGCTTTGAGGGAACCCTTTGAGGACGAGTTTCCCGAGATCACACCTCCATAAGCGGTGTTTGATCATTCCCATGAAAGAGTGTTTCTCAAAGAACCTCAAATTGACCCATCATCTGCTCCAAAATTTTTGAACTTGCTGCAAAATCTTTCAATTCAATGACTCCCTTATGAACTTCATCAATGCTAAGTCCCTCTACTGTGATTCTCCTTGGTAATGTGCTCAGCTTCTCGTCAATCACCTGTACACGCTCACTATACCACCTTTAAGAATGCTGAATCCTAAATTGTCTTTCGATAAACACACCCCTAGAGTTAAAACTGAGATGAGAGAAAAGAGAGCCCGAGAGTCCAGAAAAAGTGAAAAGTCCCTTTATTTATGTGGTGACCTCCTACTTATAAAGGTCTAAAAATACAGTTATAAAAAGGAATAAATAGTTACAATAACTGTCCAAATAATTGAATTCTGTTGAATAAAAATTATGTTATAATACAAAGAAATAAAATGTCTATTGGCCGTCAGATGCCCCGATTTAGTTGGTTATGCTGATTGATTGAATTAATCGATTTAGTCAAGGTGACCGGCCGACCGATCCAAGGAAACTATTCAATTCTAGCAAGAAATCCTTTGGTCAATGATCTCTAAATCGAAAGCTTTTGTTAGTTGAAAGCTTTTTGTTCTTTAGCCTAGAACTTCAATCACCTGGCTCTCCAAACCTGGACGCACGTTTCTTTTGGGATTCGTGATGTCATTTTTGTACTTTACAATTTTGATGGTATAAATATAAAAGGTAAAATTTAGGTGATAGATAGGTAAATGCATAAGAATTGAATGGTATGCATGTAAGAACCCCACATTAAAATACAACTAATATTCACAATTTAGAAGTGAACTAATACAAATGCATAAGAATTATATGGTTTGCATGTGAATCAATATAAAAACTGGATGAGCTTAGTTCAACTTGAGATCAGAACAAGTAAGAATATTGCAAACATAGCTCAACTCGAAATCAAATCAAATGAATTTGAATCAACGCTGCGTATAGCCTTTATAGGCTGGATATCAGATTCTTGACACCTGTTTTCCCATATTCCTGTTGCTTCACATCTCCAAATGCCGCCAGTTGCTTCCCGAAATTATAAAAAAGATCTCTGGCTAGAGGACGCAACTCACCATTCTCAACTAGGGGCATAACCAAGCCAAGCTCAGTTGTGAGCTGCCATGGGCCAAGCTCAGTAATTGACATGAATTACGCTCTATAAACTAACAAATAAGCGCAAGCTACGCTTCGAAAAAACATTAATATAAATACATTTAAAACATATTAAAATTTTAAATTTGATCTTCATATTATAAAATAAGACTGATATTTTATATTTTATATTATATATCAAATAAATTCTTATTATTAATCTCATAATTACTTATTCTATTTATCATTTTATTAAAACACTAATTTGAATTAATATTATTTTTTTTTCAAGAGAAACAATCCAGCTCGAACCGGTAGAATTAAAAGTTGGCTCACTCGTACGATTAAGAGTTGGCTCAAACTCATACGATTAAGAATTGACTCAGACCCGTCGAATTAAAGTTCATGCTCGAGAGCAATTAAATAATCCATCAAACTCAAGATGGGCTGACTTGAGCTCAATTCAACTCATCTACACCCCTATCCTTAACAGCCTAGCAATTCACCCAGATAAAAAGCATTTCTGAAACTGACTTCACAATAAACGAACATATTAAGATGCTAGGGCTAAGTGTCCAAGTTTTCTTTTCATCATCTAATTGCCCATACAATCTCCACAGCCAACTTTCATGCAACGTGTCCGAAACATTCCCCACAGTCAAAAAATTTTATGATTAAAATTACAACCTAAGATAAAATAAGAGGGCTATGACACCATGTAAGACGTGTTACGATTGAGCAAACCCTGGAAAAGAAGAAAAAGATCTTTGTTTTCTGCTCCAAAAATTTCTTCAGCCTTCTTCGAAGTTTCCTTCAAAAGTTCATCAAATCATTAAGAAATAATGCCAAATCCTTAAGAAAAGAACTAATTAATCAATAAATGAATGATGCGAAGAGACCGGTACAAACCTCTCGTGATTGTCTCTGGGCATTTAGTTCTTTGATATTGGCTAAAAATGCGGCAAATTGCTCATAGGAGAGACGATTCCTGAAATGTGTGTTCAAAGACAAACCGTAGTCATGGCAGCAACATGCATCTGATACTATTAAATGTACGGAAGCATGTACTCACTTGGCTAGGCGGAAGAACTCCTTGCCATCTACCCGAGTGCGCCCTGAAAATTCACAATTGCATTCATGATTACTCTTTACTCGTTTCAAATAGCAAAATTAAGAATAATGTTAAACATAGCTAATATCAATAAAAATGATAAATATAGTTTGAAATGTATTGAAAATAAATGTTTTTAAAAGCATTGCTGAGATTTAGAACCTGGTAAAGAACGTCCTTTGGGAGGAGAGTTGGCTGCAGATGACTGCATGCTTGATGGGTACCATGGTGACGCTGAAGTGTATACTTGAGCATGTGATTTTGAGGGGGAAGTTGCACCAGATGTCCTTCTCGGCGATGCTCCGGTCGAAAATTGTTTTGGAGAACCAATGGTTGATTGTACCTTCGATGTGCCAGGCGTGATCCTAGGAGTGATATAAGATGAAATGAACTTTCCTGCATTTCGTCCAATTATGATTGTTCTATCAGGTTATGATTCTATCAGGAAATGCATATAAAGCAAGCGCTCGGTCAGATTATCAATACCGTCTGGATTTAGTGTAACGAGGCCAGTAGACGCACCATCTTCAAAGCATAAGCATCCCAAAAGAAGAACGAGATAAATATTATCCAAAACCAATTCAAAAAATCATAAATGTATTTATGTTGCATCAGAGAAGAAAGTACCTTTCAAAATGGCAGTTTTAGTAAGAGACTGATCGCAGGTTCCTATATCCACAGTTTCCGTCTGCAATCAGAACATATAAAAGAAAGGAGAATCGTATCACATTCAATCAAAATCTTTACCTTGCCATATATATATGCAAATGAATATATAATTGCCAAAGATATTAGCAAGTAATCAATTATCGAAACTTACAGAAGAGTAATCATCATTCAGAGACTGGATCAGATGTCTTTTGAATGTCTCCATCTGTGATTAATATGAAAATAGTCAGAAATAGTATCAGGAATAATCAAGGTTTGTAGGATGAGGGATTTGGGTTTCTAACATAATCAGACAAGCGAGGGGGAAATTAATTAGAGTAAAGCATGGATTTCAAGATGCGACTAGACCAATATATAGTTCAATAGTCAACGTCAATAATCATAAAAAAAGGTGGCATCATTCAACTTATTTTGAGGAAAGCATTATAAGAGTTGGGGATAAAAGGTCACAAACAAGGTTGCATCATTCAACTTGAATAAAAACTCATTAATGCAACTATGGTGTAATCATGTAAAATCAAACACTTGCGGGCTCATAATTGCATCATTTTAACACTATTAGAAGCTTATTAACCTATTACCCTAATGTTTCCTTAGAAAGATCATTTTACTTTTCAATATGATGAAAAAAATCTCAGCACAAATAATTTTATTCAAGAAAATCAGATATGATATCTCAAACAAACCATTTCAATGTTCATATAAGAGTTAAGAAACTTCTGACAAATGAGTCTTTTTTGAAGAATGTATCTAGATAAAATGCTTGCACAAAGTTGATAAGCTGTCAATACTGCAAATATCATGCAGATGCCATCAAGCTCATAACCAGGGTCTTGTGGAAACAATGACATCATAAAACTACCAAAAAAAAATTAGATGTACTCGCAAATTAGTGTGTAAGGAATTAGAAACCTTAGACCTCCACTTCAGAGATCNCTCATAATTATAACCTTTACTATCACCAAAATAGTATACTAACTAGAACTGTTGTTGATGATAATTCTTTTGACTCATTTATTGTGGCATATGCGGCTAGCTCATACTGAAGAGGCTTCACTTCATGATTTAGTGAAGCAAGGATTGATTAAAGGAGCAAGCACTTGCAATCTTAATTTACAAGAACATTGTGTGCTTGAAAAAAAGACACATGTATCAATTGANAGATGCAATAGGATAATAAATGAATATATCAAACCATGAAAAATCAAGCCTCACACATTATAAGGAAATGACTTGACCAAAAAATAAAGTTCCACAAGTATTGCACTTCAGAAAATAACACATCTAACAAAGCCATAATTCGGGAATTACAGAACTAAAGGTTACTATTTTACACTCAAAAACTTCAACTACTAGATAAGTTCATCACAAAATTAATAAAAATATTTAAGTTCAAAATTAATCTCACCCAATAAAAAATTATTCTTGAGGTAATTTAAAATGTCCAACACAACCAAATCAATCTTACACCCACCACCATAAGAGGAAAGCACAAAAGAAAAACAGCCAATCAATAATCACTCTGCCTGCTATAGTAACCCACAAGCATAATATAAATCGAAAATGGCTCCTGCAAATCATGCCGCACACTGCAATTGATGACCTCTTTTCTTTTTATAATGAATAATTCCAAATCACAGTTTGATAGCAAATGCAACAACAATCCAATACCGCCCAAACTTATAATACTCCAACAGACACGAAGAAATAATGCAATCTACCATAACCTTCTCAATCTTTTGCAAAAATTAACCTACGCTAAACTAAACTTAAGCAAACGAAATAAACTATCCTAAACCCACAAAATGACATAAAAAATTTACAGGCAAACTCCAAGTAATCATCACTAACATGCCCTCAAAACAGAAATAGCAAATAAATTAAACTGATAAATGAGAATTAAAATTAATTTACACAAATTAGTGCTTAATGTGATGCATCCAATGAAACAGGAAGATTTTCATCTGATCTTCTTGGCTTAAGACAAATTCAGCTCCAATGAATTTAACATTTAACGCTCATTAAAAGCATCTGAATATAAATTTAGAGTAATCTACAAATTACCACAATGGAGTTTGTGTCGCAAAGTAAACTCTCTAAAATACACCAAATTAATTGGCAAAATCCCATAGCTAAGATAGTTTTAAATACGAGATCTGGTGTATTTTTTTAGATACTTTGTTATGCTTCTGTTTGAATTCTTTTGTTTCAAATTTCTGAATTTGTCGTTCCTATTTTCAGCGATGTGATTTTGATTATGAACCAATCAAAACCCCTCAGTGTAAATTCCATCAAATCAAATGTTTGATTTGAGTGGGAGCAAGATCAATGAAATAAGGTACAAAGTGAAGAAATTCAATGAATTGAACTTTGCACTCTAGAGGATGCAAGTTGAGGATTCGCTGTATAAAAAAATTATATTTGCCACTATAAAGATTCACCAATAAGGCTGAATCGATGACTATGGAGAAATGAGAAGTGTTTGATCAAATGACCCTACATTTCATCCATTTGTCATTTTCATCATCCATTACATTCAATACAATGAATGAGAGAACTACGGTGGATCTTGTGATGGCATTGACAAAAATGTATAAAAAATCTTCTACTTCAAGTAAGGTTTTTTCAATGAAGAGTATATTCAATACGAGATGGCGAAAGACAGTCCAAAGGCTAAACACATGAACAATTTCAATACTGTAACTAGCCAGTTGTATTCTATCGAGATCAAATTTGATGACGACGTCAGAACACTGCTAATTCTATATTTATTGTTTGATAACTGAGATGCATTGGTCACGACGGTGAGTATCTCATCTGGGAATATTAAGTTGAATAACGATGGCATTGTACGATTGGTGTGGCAGTGAACGATAAATATTCAAATTAAATGTTGAATGTTAATAACAAGGAAAGAAATCTAGACAGAAATACATGACAGACAGACTTAAGTCAAGAAGAGGAAAGTTCAAGTCAAGCAGAGCAAATGATAAAGGAGAATGTTGGAGCTACAGAAAGGAAGAGCATTTTAAGAAAGATTGCAAAGCTCCAAGGAAAGTAAGTGGTGGAGGACAAGTAAAAAATCTCTAATTAAATTTCTCCAGTGGCGAAATCCAAAGTGACTCCCTGGTTTACCCATAGTCAGTATTGAATCTTGGATAGCAGATTCAAGAGCAACTTTTAATGCAAGCCCTAAGAAAAAGGTGTTTAAAAATTAGACTCATAGTGAATTATGGAAGTTTTATTTGAGAGATAAATAAAGCCTGCATTATCGTAGGAAAGAGTGATGTGAACATAAAATTGCTAAATAAAATAATATGAAAGCTCGGTAAAGTCAGACATGTTCCATGTTTGGAAAGAAATTCGATCTCTGTGAGCCAGCTGGCAAAGTCATGGTATGTGTTTAATTTTACAGGTGACTCATGAAAGATGATCAAGGGGCTATGGTGATGGCTCGGGATAACATTGAAGACATTCTTTATCTGATCAATGAAATTATGAATTTTATTGATGTGACTGGAACCAAAATGGATACATGTTTGTGGAAT
>JXCR01026003.1:0-11444 GCA_002079205.1 Phalaenopsis hybrid cultivar
AACTATGCATACAAAAGTAAAATTTCGGAAAATAAAATTAACAAAACACTCAAAATACTTAAAAATATTTTTAACACACAAACAAGCACTTATACAGGTAAACAACACTACAATTTTCCTAAAGTGAGACTACAATACAACTAAAAATTTGAAGTCAAAAGTTTCGTCGCTTCCCCGACAACGGTACCAAAAACTCATCCCTGATACAATATGTGTGTGCTTAATATGTAATCACTTCAATTTCAATCCCAGACAAAGACGCCAAAAACTGAACTCCCACTGCCTATATGTGTTGCACCCTTAATTCTCGACTGAGTTCTATTTAACAAATAATTCTTGTTTTTCTCCATCATTCAATTTTACACACTAGGGATACTACGCATGTGCATGTATTATTTCAAGTAATATAGGAATTTCTTTTAGTCTCCAAGTATTCATGGGAAATGAAAAACTCTTTTGTATACTTAATAAGACTCTACTTAAACTGCACGTAACTTATTTAAGAATTAAAATCGAAATTGTATGTGAATAAAGAAGTAACTAGTACCTACAAATTCTATTTCTAAAATTAAAGAAAATGTTAAATGTTTCTAAACTAGATTTATGTAGAAGAGTTCAAATTGTATAAATATCCTTCTTCATGCAATGAGATCATAATCAGTGTAAGAATTGAATGTTTATAAATTTATAATGTAGTTTTGTGACAAATATGAGCATATTTACTTTTCACACTCTTCCAAGTGCATAATGAACATTGGCTAACCTAGAGTTAAGTTCCTAAATCATTGGTTATGCTGGGTAGGTTCTACTCTGTCACCTTAGAGTGCCCACATAAGCCCTTAATTAGGGCCAACCTAGCTTTAAGTTCCAAACTTTAGATCAAATTGGTTAAGGTTCTAGCCTGTCACCCTAGAATTACCAATTTACACCCATCAAATCTTATCTCCATATCTATTTGCACTAACCCCAAGATTACTTTTTCTTCATCCTAAAGGTTAGTGTGGTAATTACTAATTGAGGAAAAGTATAGCCCTCACGGGTCATTACATTTTCATAATATGTTTTAACTTATGAATTGACCAAATTACATAAGTAAATTAAGCATGAAGTAATATACCATCACAATACTGAAATAAAAGAAATTCTAAATAATTCTAATCTTACATATGATTATTTCTCATCACAAGGAGAAAGATAAAGAAAATTACTCAGATTTGATGGGGAAAGTACAACAGCACGTGGATTGATATTTAAACTCAGGTTTATACAATAAACTTTAACAAAAATCAAACAAAAAAATACAAAACTTAACTCAAACTCCTCCCTAAGAAAATCTCCTGAAGTTTCTTTGAAAAATTCTTAACTCTTCTTACAATCTCACTTCAATATACACACCCCCTCACCTAAAGAGACACACCGCACACGTATATTTTCTTCCTTTTCTCCACTTGAAGAGACACCCTCTTATAACAACCCTCTAAATCCCCAAGGTCACTTTAGATGCCCCTTCAAAATTTGTCCAAATACATCAAATATTTTAAAAAAACTGATTCAAGCGCCTAAGCGCCAGTCTTCTAGAAGTAATGAAATAAATGCCTAACACACAGGTGCCCAACTGTGGCGCCTAGGTGCCAGTCTTCTACAAACAATGAAATAGTTGCCTAGTGCCTAGGCGGCAGATCCCAATGTCTAGGAGCTAGGTCAAAATTTTCTTCTTTGCTCCATTTGACTCCAAATTGCTCCATTTTCACTTCATTTGCTCCAAATGCTTAACTTATTGTGCCTGTAATAAAAAAATATTAAAAAACTTTCCATTAAAGTGCAATATCACTAAAAATAAGTATTAAATATATATAAAAAATAACACATATTTAGGCATGTCAGCAAGCTAGAATGAAAAAACAAGTAGCCTCCTCATTCACTCCATATGAATTCAAGAAGAGGTTTGTTGTACAAAATTATACTAAATCACATGCAAAGGAGAGCAGTGTTGTTATAGTTGCTATGGAGGAGAAGAAAAAACCTGAAGAAATTGAAATAGACTTAGTTGATACATTGAAGGGGACATTTCAAGCATTGGTCTATTTAAGAAATGAAATGATTGACTTAGAATACTACAAATTAAAGGTATTTATAATATGTTTTATTTGGTGTCTTATCAATAACATTAAATTGTGTTCAATTATTTCTTTTTATTTGAATATGCAGGATAAGTATGCAGCAGTTGTGGTTGATTTTCAAGTAGGGATGACATTCCTGCACATACATTAGATTTGATTGATCAATATTGTGCATGATTCATGGATATGTCAATTTTTTCATACATTTTCTATAAATTTAAAATAATAATTGAATTTCCTTCACAAAATCTTCTCTTTGATGACCATGCAGAGATGATATTATGGCCACCGTCGGCCATATTGTTACTATACGGTCCAACATTGATGAAGTTATCACAAATAAGTACTATCCAACAAACACATCGATGTATTTGCGTTTATTCTAGAAGAAAAGAACAATAAATCTCCACATCTCTACAAATCTTTTCTATACATATCACTATGTGATTAGGTAACTATGCACAATGTCTAGTTTGGATTACTATAGGATACAATTTTTTTTTATTTTTAATTGAAATAACTTTTGTATATTGTAGATATAAAACACCTATGAGCCCGAAAAAATGAGGTTCATAGGCCACTTTACAAAGGAAATGTTCGTAAGGTAGAGCTTCTATTGGCGTCAATTATCGATAACCAACATTGGACCCTACTTATTGCGGAATTGAGATCAAAGAAATGGCGGCTTATGAATCCCTCCCCTAAAAATTATCATGAAAACATTACCTATAAAGTTGTAAGTAAAATATTTTTCTTTCATAAAAAAAAAATAAAACAAGATGGTGTCCAATAGTCCTACTAAAACCCAACAACATTACAACTCATGCAAGAAATGAAAAAACCTATGAACCATTAGCCACGGTACAACTCACTCAACTAACAAAAAACAAACTAAAATAAAATATTAACACGGATAAAGGGAATAGTTAAACTATCCACTTTAATCAACCAAGAAAGTACCAACGGAACCTTATACGAAAAATTGAAACTTTGAGATTCCAAGCCTATTCTTGCACCCAATCAGCACATTGATTACCTTGTGAAATATAATTTCATGTTTCTATTGAATTGTTTTTGTTACATTGTAATCTTTATATTTATACATTCTATGTCAAATTATAGATTAAATTGATTGTTTGAGATTCCAACACGGTTTTTGATATCGATCTATCTGACTAGCACCAGAGGTGTTCCAACAAAAACTAATAGTTTCAAATGTGGTATGTATGTGTGCAAATACATGGTAGCCTTGGTGGGCATAAAGGCAGTAGATTGGTGCATGCATACAAACTAGCAATAATCAATAGGGAGATTCAAGGCAGAATTTGTCCATGAAATTTTTTTATGGACCATTTCAACTTAAAATAATTAGTATGAAATTGCTTGGATAATATTCTTGTCTATTATGTATCATGCATGTTGACTAGGCCGTATTCGTTATCTTTATGTTGTTGAACCAGTGGATAAACTATAGAAAGAGGAGCCTATCCTAATTGAATTTGGACATCTAAGTTTGTATTTAAAGCAGGTAAATAAGACTTTGTATCAGAATAATAAGTCTTCATGATCAAAAACTTTTTTTGGTCAACTTCTAATTGAGTCGATACTTTTTCTTATCAGCCGTTGGATTATTTTGGAAATATGAGTGCCCTTAGAACTTCTTCAAAAAGTTTTTGGAATTGTGTAGGTCCCTCATGGTCTATTTATTGTGTTTCTTCATGTAAAAATTCTTTCAATTCAAATATTTTAATTCATGTTGAGTAATTGCCAATGAGAGTATGGGTGGTGGCATTGTGGTTGTGATGGCTAAATGTGACAAAAGAGGAAATGGAACTCGATGTTGCTAAGATGGAATTTGACTTTAGAGGTACATCTGTAATATGTAGAAGTGGAAGCTCGCTTATTCTCGTAGAACTTTAGAAGGTTGCATAAGTCCTTTTTTCTTTGTGCATTTTATATCAGCCGATTAAATTTATTCCAAAATTAGAAAAAAACTTTATATCTATTTTTTTTTATTTCATTAACACAGACTATAGCTTTACAGGTGTCAATCTCAAATGATCGTGCTATTAAAGTTGAAGAATACTTCAATTTTTGTGTGCATACACCTTACTAATGCATGATAAGATGCATTTCACTTTTTAAAAGTTAAATTGGTGGCAGTTTTTATGAGATATACAAGATTTGGGTGGTATAAATCTAAAATTTAAACTTTAGGTGTTAAATATGTACATAAATTGGAAGTGGGTGGTATGTATGAAAATGCCCCTATTTTGCCTTTGCTATTGCACATATTTGATTGCTTTTATTGTTTCTTGTTGACCAGCCTCATCTTTTCACAAGTTTTCCACTTAACGAATATGAATTGTAAGCTATTAAGGGAAGCACAATGCTAGATATTATAGTGGAAATGAGTAAGATATGGCCCCTTCCATTCCATTCATTTTGAATACTTTTTTGAGCTGGTAATAATAATGGCTGAAAATTACAAGAAATCAATACATGTTCTGCATATAATCATTAAAACAACTACAAATGATGAATTAATCCTATTTGAAGTTTTGAATCTACATGATGAGCTTGAGTAGGTCCTTGCAAAGTTACTCTTCTGGATAGAATGAAGATGAGAGAAAGATTTTTGAAGAGAAGATTGCTAAAAAACATTTTTCATATAATTTTACCATCTCAGGGAACTCCTTTAGGTTTATCAAATGTGTATAAAGCTTGTATTTTTTTTAATTTTGAAATAATGATATTTAAGTGTTATATGATTTAAGACTATGTAATATTCCTTTTTTTATTTGTTATTCTACAATGTTCGTCCACTTGATTTGATATGAATTTTTGTGGATGTTGTTTTGAAAAATAACACCACTCGAGGAACCACTTTTTAGATGTAACTTCTTGAATGATTTGTAACCCTTTCCAAAGTAGAAGTCTTTCATAACACTTAATGACCATCACATGAGGAGATATTAGTTTGGAATCTTACCTATAATTTCATGGTTCATAACTCATTATTTCAATTTTCTCACAACTGCAGCTTATATCAAGTGTTACTTTATCAAATTTAACAATCCAATTTTTAGCTCTTCCCATACAACCCAAATTTTTAATATAATATTCTATAGAACCATGATTAGATTACTCTATAGCAAGAACACTTACTCCATGTAGAAAAACTTGTCCAAAAAATGATTACATCTTTCTTGAATAGAATGAAGCAGCTTGTCTCAACATAGGATTGCTTTTAGCAACCGGTACAATTGTAGGATGAGTGCATCTAAAATCTTCATCTTTTTTATTTTGTTTCTTTATTGACGTAACACTTTGAATTCTGAAAAAATAATCAGTGATAGAGCTTGTTGGTCTAGAGATACCATGACATACATTAATTTTCGACCCACTTCATTGTGTGGATATGATTCCTAAACCAAATAAATGTTTATGAAAGGCTTATGGCCATTTCTATCTTATGTTGTAGAGCTCACATACCCACAAATTGTCATGTAGATTCCTTCTATGAAGCATATCAGCCCAAGTTAGCTCAAAATCCTCTTCTGAAGCGCATTTACTCATACATGTGTAAAAAAGATCATTTAATATTGTACTGCTAGTTGATCAATGCACCTTTGAAGGAAATTTCTTAAATAGGTGCCACTGACATGATCTATGACAAGTATGAGGAAATGCATCTTCTATAGCTCTTGCATTACTTGATCCTGATCAGTGAATATTGTAAGCGGATATTTCTTATTCATTAAACAAAAAAAAAATTTTAAATACCACTTGAAGGAATTAATGGTCTCAACGAATAAGAAATCTACTCTAGGAAATTATGTCAATGACAGTTAAACCCAACAAATGGTACACAGGCTAAGTTATATTTATTTAAAATATAACTTGTATCATGAATTACAACATCCCTAAAGCAATCATAGTTGGACCCTTGACATGCCATTGCTCCAAAAAATTCATCAACCTAATGGTATTAGTAATCTAGAAGTCTCATGAAAACATACTATCTGTAGCTTGCCTTTTTGTGAATAGTTGTATAAAAGCAATAGTGTCATCATTTTCAATTTTTTCTCATCTCTTCTTTTGAATAAAATTAAAATCATCCCTTTTTAAGAAATAAAATTTCTCTACTCCAACTTCCATGACAAGAATGTTGAATGCATTGGTTGATCCATTCCTAGCTTCTATCATCAATTGAAACACATTTCTATTGATATCAATACTATAAGTTGATCTCAGGATGTGTTGGTCACACTGCTTTGCTAAGGAATGATTATGAAACTTAAACATCTCTTGAGTTCAAGCTAGATTATTAGTGATATCAATGTAGATGCGCTTAAACCGATGACAGAAGTAGGGATTGGAGTTATCAATGCATTTAACTTTCTTTCTAAGAAAGTTAGTGGAGTAGAGAAATTATGTTTTTTGAAAAGAGATACATACAATTTTATTTAAAAGGAGAGATGAGCAAGAATTGAAATTGCAACACTAACACTTTAATGCAACTGTTAACAGAAAGGCAAGATACAAATAATATGTTTGATGGGATTCATAACTTATGATACTGTTAGGTTGATGAGTTTCTTCTAGAGTAATGGTATGTCAAGAGTTGACTATGATTGCTTTGGCAATGTTGTAATTTTTTTGTACAAGTTATGCATTGAATCAATAAAACTAGTCTACTTAATGTTTATTTGGGTTAACCATCCTTGACGGAATGCCCTCTTTGTAGTAGATTTTTTTATCGGATGAGACAATTGATTTGTGTTTATTTAAAATATTTCTTCATTTAATGAATGAGAAGCATCCACTGACAAAATTTACTTATCAAAGTCAAGCAATAGTGAGAGCTAAAATAGATGCATTTCCTCATACTCGCCATAGATTATGTCATAGATAAATATTTAATACATTTTCTTCAAAGGTAAATTGCTCAACTATTAATGAAATAATAAATGATATTTTTTACACATGTATGAGTAAATGTGATTCAGAAAAGGAGTTTGAGCAAACTTGGGTTGATATGCTTCATAGAGGGAATCTACACGAGAATGCTTGCCAAGGTGAGCTTTGTACAACATCAGCAGAAATGAAACAGCCTTTAAATATTTATTGATCTATAAATTTTATCAACACAACAAAGTTAGTAATGCATGTCATGGCATTTCCAATCCTACAAGCTCTATCACTGATTGTTTTTTTTTGGGATTGAAAGTGTTATGTCAATATGGAGATGAAATGAGAAGGATAAAAATTTTAGATGCACTCAATCTACAATTTTAGCGGTTGCTAAAAGCAGTTTTGTGTTGATATAAGCTACTTCATTCCATTCAAGAAAAATGTACACATTTTTTTTAACAAGGTTTTTACATGGAGTAAGTGGTCTTGCTATAGAGTTATTCGATCATAGTCCTTCAAAATATTATAGCAGAAATTTGGATAGTAATGTAACAACTAAAAAAAAGATTGTTTAATTTGATAAAGTAACACTTGATAAATGTTGCAGTTGTAAAAAATTTGAAATGATAGGTATATTATGTGCTCATTGCATTAGAGTTATGAGCCATAAAAATATAGGTAAGATTCCAAAAAAATATCTGTTTAATTTGATAAAGTAACACTTGATAAATGTTGCAGTTGTAAAAAATTTGAAATGATAGGTATATTATGTGCTCATTGCATTAGAGTTATGAGCCATAAAAATATAGGTAAGATTCCAAAAAAATATCTGTTTAATTTGATAAAGTAACACTTGATAAATGTTGCAGTTGTAAAAAATTTGAAATGATAGGTATATTATGTGCTCATTGCATTAGAGTTATGAGCCATAAAAATATAGGTAAGATTCCAAAAAAATATCTGTTTAATTTGATAAAGTAACACTTGATAAATGTTGCAGTTGTAAAAAATTTGAAATGATAGGTATATTATGTGCTCATTGCATTAGAGTTATGAGCCATAAAAATATAGGTAAGATTCCAAAAAAATATCTGTTTAATTTGATAAAGTAACACTTGATAAATGTTGCAGTTGTAAAAAATTTGAAATGATAGGTATATTATGTGCTCATTGCATTAGAGTTATGAGCCATAAAAATATAGGTAAGATTCCAAAAAAATATCTTATCATGTGATGGCTTTTAGCTGCTAAGAAAGACTTCTACATTGTAATGGGTTACAGATCATTAAGAAATTGCAGTGAAAAGTGGTTCCTCGAGCAGAGTTATTTTTCAAAACCAAATCCACAAATATTCATATCAATGAAGCTCGAAGGCCCAAGGCAACCAAGAGGACGAACAATACACGTTGGAGTCATTGAAAAAAAAATTAGATGATGTTCACTTAGTTTAATCTGGAAATCACCTTAAATCAGTCACAAGACAAGCAAAAAAAGACTAAAAAAAAGGAATTCAATGTGAATCTAAAAGATCCAACACAGATGCTACCAAAGGGTGTTTTCAAATTCCTTGTTTAAAGGGCATTGGGAGAAGGAAGAGAAGCAATGGAAAAAATTACTGCTACTAATTTTTTTTAACTTCTTGCTTATGATCATCATGATGTTGTTTTTAATCTTTTGCATATTTAAATCATTGGTAAGGAGAAAGGGCATATAACATTTGAAATAAAAAATCCCTCCTTATGTGCTACCCGACTATGTTTATTACAAGATTGCTGCATAGGGGAATGATGTAATTATCTTTTAAGGCATTTATTCTTCCATCTTTATATATGATTCCTAATTTAATATTTCTTTGGTAATTATTTGACAATGATAAGAATTTTGGACATCATCAAGTGCACCTCCACTAACAAGAACGGGTGCAAGTTTTGAAACAAAAAATTTAGGTTATTGTGCTTAATTTATGTCATTTTCACCTCATGTGATCTTTTTAATGTACCAACCATATGTATTTATGTTTGAACCAATTGTATTGATGCTGGAAACAATTGTCCCGTGCAAACCATATGTATTAATGCTTCGAACCCGTAATCGAACACGCATTAGTACTGTCTAAACATCAACTTTTTGTTTCAATTGGAGATTAAAAAATTAAAAAAAGAACATTACATAGTTTTTAATTTGATAAGACTTAAATATTAATATTTCAAAATCTTAGAAAATGCCATCTCTATACACATTTGATGAACCTGAAGTTCCTTGAGATGTTGAAACTATATGAGATATATCTTTTTGATAATCTTTGCTTCAAAGTTCATTCTCTCTTCTTCATTCTCTCCAGAAGCAGTAACTTTGCAAGGACCTACTCAAGCTCTTCATGCAGATTCAAAGCTTCACATAACATTGATTAATGGTCTGCAGTTGTTTCTATGATTCGCAGAACAGGCCCTGATTCCTTAACAATTTCCTGCCATGATTTTTACAAGCTCAAAATATATTCAAATTTGACCAAATGGAAGGGGTCATATCTTACTCATTTCCACCATAATATCTAACACCATACTGCCCTTAATAACTTGCAATCCATATTCTTTAAGCAATGCCCTTGATGAGGCCGGTCAGCAAGAAACAATATAAGCAATAGAATATGTGCATAGCAAAGCCAAAATAGGGGCACTTACATACATACCACCCAATTCCAATGTACGTACATATCTAACACCTAAAGTTTAAATTTTACATTTATACCACCCAACTCTTGCATGTGACATCAAAAATACCACCCTTTTAACTTTTAAAAAATGAAATGCACCTTATCATGCATAGGTAAGGTGGTATGCATGTAAGAAACTGAAGTATTCTAAACTTTAATAGCATGAGCTTTAGAGACCGATACATGTAAAGCTACAATCACTTTTAATGAAATAAAAAATATATATATAATGTTTTTTTTTTAATTTTGGCATATATTTAATTGGATGACATAAAAATGGACAAAGAAAAATGTACTTACTTTTGCAAACTTCTTAAGATATGCAAGAATAAGAGGGCTTCCACTCTTGCATATTACGTATGTGCCTCAAAAGTCAAATTCCATCGTAGCAACGTTGAGTTCAATTTCTTCTCTGTCACGTTTAGCCATCAAGACCACAATGCCACCACCTAGATTCTCATTGACAATTGCTAAACATGACTTAAAATATTTGAATTGAAAGGATTTTGACATGAAGAAATCCAGTAAATAGAACATGAGGGGCTTACCCAATTCCAAAAAAACTTTTGAATGAATCCTAAGGGCCACTGCTCATATTTTCAAAAAAATCCAGCGATTGATAAGAAAAAAGTACCGACTCAATTTGAAGTTGGCAAAAACAAAGATGTTGATGATGAAGCATTGTTGTTCTGATATAAAGTCTTCATTACATCCATTAATTATAGACTCTGATGTTCAACATCAATCAGAACAAGCACATCTTACTATAGTTTCTTCATGGGTTAAAAAATATAAAGATAATGAAGACAGGTAAACATGCATGATACATAATAAATAAAAACATTATTGTAGCGATTTCATACCTGCATTTTTTCTGAGTTGACATGGTCCATAAGCAAAGTTTGTGTACAAATTCTGCCCTGAATCTCCCCGTAGACTATTGCCAATTTGTTGCATGCTCCAATCTACTCTACTGCCTTTACACCGACCAAGGCTTCCATGTATTTGTATGCAAGCATTCCACAGTCGAAACTTTTAATTTGTGTTGGAATGCCTCTGGTGGTAGTAACAGGTCAGTCAGGTGGATTGGCACCAAACGTCGCGTCGACGTTTCAAACAATCAATTTAATCTATAATTTGACACAACATAGAAATATGAATACTACAAGGTAACAAAAACAAATAAATGGAATCATGAAATTATATTTTACTTACAACTTCATAGGTGATGTTCTTATGATAAATCTTGGGGACGGAATCATAAAGCTGCTATTTCTTTGATATCAACTCCACAACAAGCAAAGTCCAATGTTGGCTATCAATAATTGGCAACAGTAGAAGCTTTGGCTTATGAACATTTTCCTTCATACTATGGTCTATGAAACTCATTTTTCAGACTCATAAGTGTGGTATATCTACTCTCTATGAAAGGTATTTTAGTTTAAAAAAAATGATGCAACCTATAGTACTTCGAACTAGATGCGTGTAGTTATCCAATCACTTGGTTATATGTACAGGAAAGATTTGTAGAAATAGAGATTTATTCCTCTTCTCTTCTAAAATAAACACAAATATGTTGACGTGTTCCTTGGATAGGTACTTATTTGTGAGAACTTCTTCAATGTAGGACCCTATAATAATAATAATATGGCCAACGACAACCATAATATCATCCCTGCATGGTCAATACATTG
>JXCR01026043.1:22287-61322 GCA_002079205.1 Phalaenopsis hybrid cultivar
TTATGAGATTGAGTATAACAATGAAGCTCATACATAACAGTGATATTGGTCGCATATATAGCTTATATTTATCCCTACACCATGACATACTTGTTTGTGCCTAATTTTTTAAGTATATTCATCTGTGCATACTGTGTGAATGAAATAAACAAAAAAAGTAATTATAAATACTTAACCAAGTAAATATCAAATACCTTTTCTTTAGCCTCTTTCTGATATTTATGCATTTCTTTCTTTGAAATTCTTCCCAAAAGATGGAGCAACCTCCCACACAAGGTAGATTTTCCAGAATCAACATGTCCAACCTAAAAATATAAAATAAATTCCTGGCTTGAAGGGTTTTGAAAATAAATTCAGATTAGTCATAACTAAGTGTAAACAACCACAATGCTAAAACTGCGATCAACTTACAATAGCAATATTCAACTGGTTCATAGTTGTTTGTCTTTGTTCGGAAAATACCCAGTTCTCTGGCTTGTACTGAGAAGGTGACATAACTTTCTTAATATTTTTTATCGTCTTCCCCAACTTCAAATGGTGTAGATCGGTAACAAGAATTTCTGAGTCATTATCAGTGGCGCCCAATTTGCTGCTCCAGCTTTCATTTAAATGAGATGATTGGGAAGAGGGTTCTTCATGTTTGGGAAAGAGTTTAAACATTTTCTTCTCATCAGTGCTACTCGGTAGAGCAACAGGGGGCATTGTTGTGGCCAGATGATCTGGAACAAGATTTGGGGGAAAATAAAGTTTGGAGTTTGGAATGGTTAAGAAAATGACAAGTCAAACTTCATCAAGTTTTTCCTCATTCATGCGAAAGAAAAATTTCCTCAGTCATATAATTTAAATCATAAATTTACTTGACCTAGTTGAGTGAGCTAAATTAGTGGTTTAGTGAAAATAATAAAACAAAAAAAATCAATAGATGTTTCCTAATTGTATTTTGGTTGCAGTTTCCAACATATCCATATTATTCTCATTTTTCTTCTTTTCATTTTATCTTACTGCTAGAAGAGGGAAAAGTGATGGTGGATACTTAGTGGTCTTAATTCCTAATGCAACCAGAATGATGCAATAATTGTAAATAACAGAAGAAATTGGGTTGTCCGGACCAAAGTTCACTAAAAAAATTTGTCTTTCTATAAATGTAAACCACAGAAAATCAAAACAAAATGATGATACAATACCCAGTAAATTCATAAAAATTAATAATAATTTAAACCACAAAATATAAGCAGCAAATGAATAGTTTTCAACTGTTATTAATAACTCAATTGTGACAAATTTGACCAAGATCAAAACGGCATAACAATAACAAGTATTAGAGAAAAACTTAACTAGGAAAAAAAATCATGATTTGAAAGAGATAATCAATCTAAACCATTAACTTCACGGGAAAAAAAAACTACAATAAACAGCATCCCTCACAATTCAGGAAAAAAGATGTCATTCATGTTTAAGTGGAATTATTTCTTTTGTGGAAATTGTTGATGGAGGTCATCCTCAAATCACAATCTATAGGCGCAAATAAATCATCAATAAGATATCACAAAATGGAGATAAAGACTCTAAATGTTGTATCAAAATCCAAATTTTATAGCAGGACAAAGATGGATCTTGTTTTGGATATGATTAATTTTGAATTTCAAATGCTTGATTTGAATAAACTCGTAGTAGTCGTAGCTGCTCGTTGTGATTGTTGATGTTAATTCTTCATAGCCACTTGTTGTCATTAATCTTACGGAGCATCGGTCGCTATTAATTGGTTAATGCAGACTTTATTATTTGCTGTAACAGTATAAGAGAAAAAAAGACCAATTGTGAAAAGAGGTAAAATCATCCTCACATGAATCCTATAATAGTAAAGACAAGCAAAAAGAAATACATGAAAGGAAAAATATAACACCTATATTTTCAATTAATCAATTCATAATAATTACTTACAGATAAAAGAAATAACATAAAATAAGAAAGTCTAAAATAGGAAAGAAAATAAATCCAATCCAAGGAAATAAATAAAAAATAAGAAAATAAAGAAAATAAATCTAATCCAAAGAAATAAATCTAGTCCCCATAACTTCTAACATGAATAACTTATTTCCTAATATAACTTTTAACACTCCCTCTCAAGTTGAAACATGGTTGACAACCATGTTCAACTTGGATTAGAAAATATCAAACAATGGGCGAAAAAGATTCTTTGTGAGGTAGAACTTGAAGTCTTCATCCCTACTTGATAATCAACCCCAAGAGCATTTAGAGATGTTTTCTAGTTGATTGTGATTGTCTTTGAGTGCAAATTCTGCAATGTCTGTAGGTAGGTGGAAGACTCCTACAGATAATGCAGCAGCGAAGTAAACAACCTAGAGAAAAAAACTAACTACTAGTTGACTGCGGTTGTCTTTGATTGTAGTTTCTACAGTGTCAGTAAGTAGGTGAAATGCTATTACAGGTAATGTTGCAGGGAAATACACAATCAACAGGAAAAGCTGCAAGGTATGATCTGCAAAAAAAAAGTAAAAAGCTCCAGAGGAGGGTCTGCTGCAGGAATGATTTCAGAAAAGGGTCTTCTGAGGAAAAAAACTCCGGAGGAGTGTCTGCTACAAGAAAAAGCCCCGGAAGAGGATCTATTGGGAGGAGGGTCTGCTGCATAAAAAGTTATGGAGGATGACTTGCTACGGAAAAAAGCTCTGAAGGAGTGTCTGTGGGTAGACTGTTGGGATTCCATGCTGAAGAAGATTCAAAGCTTCGTGAAGAGTGCCTTCAAAACCGTCACAATCAATGTCGGTGGATGAAATAGAAACCAGACAGAATGATATCAACTACGGAGCAGAGCGAAGCGGTTTAGGATGTAGAAAAGAAGCCAGATGAGGAGCTCCAGCGTGGCCTCAAGCAGCACGGCCTGAGACTGAGCAAAGCACCGAATGTTCTCTAAGGGAAGCTCCATATTGAGGATGATGGAAGAGGAGTCGGCGCCTGAGCTGGTGATCCAGTTACTATCGTCTCCATCGGAAAACAGAGAGCATCTCCTGTTAAGTTCTCACCAGCATGTCGGCTTGCATGCACAAGAACTTTGGTTGTACCCATAAGCGTTTGATGGGAACGACATCCGGTGCCTAAAGCTTATTATGATTTCTGTAGGGTTTCTGACAACAATGGAAAGGACTGCAACCTGCAGGGAGAGAACATGTTGCCTCTGCTGCTATTGGACGGGAGAGTTTCAGCGAAGAAGAAGTCTGCAGGGAGAATCTGGTGGAAAGGGGTCTGCCACTGAATTTTTTGCAGCTGGACTTAAGAGTTCTGGTGAAGAACTTGCATGCAGGACAAATCCTGTAGGGAGTTTTCTTTGCAACTTATGCTTTTTATAGAGCTCCTTCACTAAAGGAGCAATTCTCTTGAGATGGCACCTTGGAAGCCGAGAAAACAAATGGTGTTATGCCTGGAACTGCAATCTCTCATGACGCCAATCCATCCATGGCGGACAAGTGATATTAAGCGCCCCAGTCATTTGCTTCTCAAACCAATCATTGCCTTTTGGATTTCCTATGCAGATGGCGGAGGAGAAATGGTTTAGACTAAACTGAACATGTTGAATCCAACTCATAACGAAGCTAGCGATCACAAACATCAGTCTCTCTCCCCAATTTAGGAGAAAAGAAACCATATAAGGATACCTTATCCAAAATATGATTATGCCAACAATCTCTTGAAAATAAAGCACATTACTGGATATAAAGTTATGTGTGGTAATAGATTAAGTCTTACAAAGCACATTACTGAGCAAAGAGATTAAGCCTTACAAAGCAAATTACTAGATAGAAAGTTATGTTCTGGTAATAGATCAAGAACCTTGAGATTCGATCGAAGGTCAAGGTTCTCTCGTAGCCTACGAGGAAGGTAGGGCTTGATCTCAGAGCGGTTGAGGCCGGTGGTAGCTAAGTCTGTAGGAAGTGTTACCGATGACTAAAATCAGCAGGGAAAGAGATCGGCGACTGAAATCTATACGGAAGGAAGGAGAACGTTGGTTGAAATCTGCAGGGAAGGGAGGAGACCACCGGCTGAAAAAAACAGCAGTGAAAAGAGTTCCTGCAGCTAGGGCATGCTAGAGGGAATTCCAGCGATGGGAAAGGCTGTAGGAAGGAGTTCCAGCGGCGGGAAAGGCTACAAGAGAGAATTCATGTTGTGAGGCTTGTGTAAAGATAAAGTTTCCGATGAAAAAACTGAAAGAGGAGGTAGAGGAAGAGCCTGCACGACAAATTACCGGTTGAAGGGAATAGAAAGTTTCAAGCAGCAAGAGACTCTAGGGTTTGTTTTAAAACTCTGATACAATGTTCATTTTCAGAATTCAACGGAAATTGTTTTATTGATATGAAAAAGAGTATAAATACCCTTACAAGAATCCTAGAATAGAAAAGATAAAACGCATATATGTCCAATTAATCAATTCATAATAATTACTTAGAGATAAATAAAAAAACATAAAATAGGAAAGCATAAAATAGAAAAAGAAATAAATTCAATCCAAGGAAATAAATCTAAAAAATCAAACAAAATAAATCCAATCCAAGAAAATAAATTTAATCGTCTTAACTTCTAATAAGAATAAATTTCTTAATATAACTTCTAAGAGTTTTTCACATCAAATAGAACATTCTTATTGGTACAAGAAGAAAAAAAATTAAAAAAAAAACTATATGCAATGTGAAAACAATACTTGATGTACCTTTAATTGATTGATACATCAAGAGAAAGCCTCCATAAAAACTACTACAACCATTATGAATATATTTTAGGGTCTGTTTGGCACAGCTGTTGATTATTTATAATCTGCTGATAAGCAGATTATTCTGATAATCTGATAATCTGCAGATTATCAGAATAATCTGGCTTGCTATTTGGGGCAGCTTATTCAGATTAGTTTATTGGTAGTTAAATGACATTCTTTCTCATGTCTGATAAAACTGTTTGGGACAGCTTATTCAGAATAGTTTATTGTTAGTACAGAAACATATACTGCAGAAATATCCAATCATCACAGATCACTTTCAAAAGATGACATACAGTTCTCACACTCTCGTGAGTACCAGAAGAAATAAAAAAAGTATAAAGACAACTACAGCTACAATGAGAAATATTAAAATATTAAATTTGAAACTTTGCCTACGTCTGTTCTCATCTGTACTATCAACCGGGGAAAACATCAGATTCCAATGACTGCTGGCAGTGTAATATGTGGGACTGCCAGCCCACCGGAAGAAACCGCAACGAGCTGAAACACCCTTGGCACAACCGTAGAACTGTCTCCCAAAGTTATGAGACTGACGTGACGTGAGCAACGGAGATGATATTTCACAATAACACAAAACACTTCTGTCTGTAACTGATATCCTAGAAAACATGTTTGTATAATTGCGAAAAAACCCTCATATGCGTCGATCTCTCCGTCAGTGAAGGACTAGAACCTCGTAAAGGAAGGGCGAGGGCGAGGTAGAGACGGAAAGGGCGAGAGCGAGGGAGACAGGGGAAGGGTACCACAGGAAATATAACCCTAAACGCGAGAAGCATACGCGGAACGGAGCTCCAGGCCAGATTGTAGAACTATTGAATTAGCAATATTAAAATGCAGCGGTGAGTAAATGTACCAACAAACGCATTATTCAAACGGAACGACGGCGTTTTCAAAACGTCGCTGCTCCCAATAAGCTGCCCCAAACGGGCCCTTAATCTCTCGGACTAACATAATAACTAAAATTTCTGTTATAGATAAATTTAGCATCAAAGTGTCGAACACTTACTACAAACAAAAATGGTACATAAAGAAAAGGGAGAGACAATTATAATTTTAGAACGCGTTGAAAATCAGAAAGAGTTGAGCAAGAAAAGTAAAAGGTGGGGGAAGAAAGCCAATCAATAGTTCACAACGATCACATACCAAATCTTTATCGTGTAACCAGACTGACAAAGCAAGTGAACAACATGATGTAGTGGATAATGTAATAATTTGCGTCATGACTAGTGGACCAAGTTACATGCCTCCTGCTCCTCCATGTCAGATGTAAGAATGGTTTGAGAGAATGAAGATGAGGACATATGTACAACTCATTAAGGATGCAACCATTCAAAATATAAGCCAAAGTGGAGATCCTACTTTTCATAAGACAATGGAAACCAATGTTGTGTGCATGGATAGACCAATTGGACACTTCACTTCATACGAGTATAGTAGCCATGATAAATTAAGTGACGCAGGAGCTTTTCATCCCACGGTACCGTAGCAACTACAGTATTGCGGATGCGGTTACTATAGATGCTATAGTAACCGCGGATCCTTGTGTTTTTAGTTTCCCCCTCTCTAATTTTCACTCCCTCCCATAAGAAGTCTCCTCCATATTTGTTCCCTACTTTACCTACCACCTTCCATTTCTATCTTATTTCAAAATCCTTCCTTTTTCATCCCACCCCCTCCTTTAATTCTTATCTAGTCTATTTCCTAATCTCTCATATTTATAGCTTTTGTCTTCTAAAAATTAGACAGTTTCTGGATGATTGGAGAATTCAGAATTCTGTCTTTAAGGCGTTCTTCTCCTCTGAGGGTTCTACCCGACGACGAGAAAGTGCTCCAGCTATAACTCCAAGTTACTGATGTCTCCAAGGGTCCGGGTGGTGCTCCGACTATAGCTCAACCCTTAAGAGACATTTATCCTTCCGCAACCCCCTTCGGCCCGCTTCCAGCAACTGTCAACCATTTACAGACCTCTGACTTGCTGCCCAGTCATCGTCCACCACTTCCACTTGCTGCAGCCCACCTCCCTGCTCCCCAAACCCTAATGTCCACTCCCTGTTTTCCCGTCACCGCCCCTAAGTCCGTGTCCACCTACTGCCATCCCCCTCACAACACCCAGTCGACTGTTGTACCATCATTCCAGCCTCCTTCTGCGCCCAACTCTTCCAACCAATCCCTCGACCTGTTGCCCAACCGTCGTCCACCACCCTCACCGCCACCGTAGGGTGTCTTCTGTGTTTGTATTGTTGTTATTCTCCTATTATCAAGCATCTATGTTTGTAGACTTTATAAATTTTAGCAATAAAATTATCGTTTTGTATTATGGATTGGGTTTTTCCCCGATATTATTTGGTATCAAAGCTAGTACAACCCTAGTCATATCCTAAGGTTCCCTAGATCAACCACCGAACCAAACAAACCCCACCAAAATCTTTCTACCCTAAAAACTTCGACGAATGAGGTCGAAGTTTCCCTAACCCCGGGAGCTTTACGAGGGAGCTTTTCATCCCTCGATATTGTAGTAGCTACAGTATCGCAGACGCGATTAATTTATGTGTTACAGTAACTTCGGATACTTCTTGCCTTTTTAGCTTTCCCCTCTCTCCTTTTCACTCCCTTCCATAAAGAGTCTCCTCTCTATTCATTGTCTACCTTATCTACAACATTCCACTTCTATCATATTTCAAATTTCATCATTTTTCATCTCGCCCCCTCTCCCCTCTTTAATTCTTGCCTAGTCTATCTCCTAACCTCTTCTATTTATAGGTGTTATTTTATGAAAACCAGACAATTTTTGTATAACTGGAGAATTATAGGTTCTGCCTTTGAATTTCTTCCCCTCCGAGGGTTGTACCCGACGATGAGAAGGTGCTCTGGTTGTAACTCGTATGAGGTGATGATCGTCTCCAATAGTCTAAGTGGTGCTCTGACTGTAGCTCGACCCCAACGAAACATTTATCCTTTTGAAGCCCCCTCTAACCCTGCTTCCAGTAACTGCCAACCATTTACAGGCCTCTAATCCGCTGTCCAGGCGTCGTCCACCACTTTCACTTGTTGCCCACCTCCCTGCTCCCCAAAACTTGTCCACTCCCTGTTTTCCCCTACCGCTGTCCCCAAGTCCGTGTCCAGCTGCTGTCATCCCCCTCACAACACCTCAGCGGCTGTTGTATCCTCAATCCAGCCTCCTGTTGCGCCCGTATCCTCCAACCAATCCCTCGACCTGCTGCCTAGCAGCCGTCCACCACCCTCACCACCACTGTAGGGTGTCTTCTGTGTTTGTATTGTTGTTATTTTCCTATTATCAGGAGTCGGTGTTTGTAATCTTTTTGAATTTCAGCAATAAAATTATCGTTTTCTATTATGGTTTGGGCTTTTCTCCGGTATCATTTTGTTTGTCTTGTTGTGCCAGTATCAGGAGTCAGAAACTAAGCCATCAGGAGTCAAAAGTGCCAAAACAGTCACCGAAGCTAAGCCTCCTGTTGCGTCGGTATCAGGAGTCGGAAGCTAAGCCATCATGCCTAAATCTAGTAGAATGTCCATCAGAAGATGAATAAACATAAGGAGGTGGCATAGGAATATTCAAACAAAAAATGAGTAAAATGCCCAAACAGTCCCCGACTATTTACAAGAGGTCATTTTAGTCCCAAAGTTTAGAAGAGTGCCAGAACAGTCACCAAAAATTTTAAAATTGAGCTCCACGAGCACTATTTCAACCCCAATTTAAACAGTTTGAGGATTTTTTTGATACCTCTATAAACTCTAGAACTAAAACAGCCCCATGTAAATAGTCGGTGACCATTTTGACATTTTACTCAACAAAAAATACATGAAGTGTACTAGTTGATGGATATCTACATCATAGATAAAAGTTACATAGTTTGAGACAATGAAAAGGATAATCTATGCAAGTGTAGCAGCAGATAAAAAAATATATATATTTGAACTAGATAGCACTAGTTCTAACTAAACTAATGCTAGTCAATTCCAATTTTTATAAGACGGGAGACAAAGGGACAAACGCAAGATTTGATAGTGTGGGTGAGTGCATGAGCATGCGATTATACAGGAAAGGAAGACCAAGGCTATCAAGGAGCAATCAAAGCAGCTTTTCACTTCTATTTCTAAATCAAAGGAAAAGTTTGACTTACAAGAGGCCATTGCATCAATTTAAATGCTTTAAGCCATGTTGAGCTTGACAAAAATAAGGAGAGTCAAAAGCTAAGGTTTCTCTTCTATTTCTAAATCAAAGGAAAAGTTTGACTTACCATTATTTTTTAAATCTATATACCATAGATTTAATTATTAAAATTTTTAAGGAAATTATATTAGGAGTTTGGTATTGAAGAGAAGAATATATAAAGAGGTAACTAATGACTTTTGCAAAAAATTAAGGATGCAGAAATATAGATGTGAATAGAAAAACTTAAGAATTTATTTTCATTCAAAGCTTTGTGCTATGAAATTAACTTTAAGACTATCTAAGTTCTAAGTAAGAAAATAAGAAAATTAGCTATAAAAGATAATAATTTAATTATGATGCTATATTCAAAATGAGAATATAGTATTATGCTATAAGTAAACTTAAAATTAAAAAATTGGGAATTTATTAATATTGTTAAATTAGAATTTGCAAATATTTATTTAAAGAAAAGCAAAACTAATTAAAAAGATTCACGTATTTAAGTGGAAGAAATAAAAAAAATAAATAAATAACAAAAGAAAATATTATGAAGTATACATAAATATAGTTTAAATTAAATATTTAAAGCAACAACTATGACATAGTTTATTAAAATATTAAATTAACAATAGAAATAATATTATTGCATAAGTTATACTCGTAAATAAAATTTGAGAGAATAGCTAAAAGATTTGAACAAAGTTCAAATGTAGAACTTTAAATTTCATAATAATATGATCAATCTTACTTCATGTTTGATTTGAAGATTGAACTGGTGTTGAAGTGTGGTACCGAGTATGTGTGACCGAGTATAGGGAAAAACAAATAAATTTTTAAAGGCCAAGCTCTTGCGATGATTTTGAGGGGGTAGCATACTTTTAATTTATAGTAATAATATTGTTTCATCTAAATCAAATAGAACAAATGATACTTGCTAAAATCAATTTTTATTGAAAATTCAATAATATTTTATTTTTTCTACGGAGTGCATTGCTTGGTCGAAATAAATGTCATGTTTAATTTATTTATCTTTTGCACTATTGATTATTCGAATATTGAATGATACAGAAAGAGTATGAATGACATGCATTATATGCAAAAACTTGTATATGCATGTTGACTAATAGAATTCAGCCGCTTTTGATACTAAGGATGTTACGGAACCCACAACGTGAAATGAAAAACATCAATATTATATTATTTTAAATGGTATAACTTAGGAGTTGCTTATGTGATAAGTGTAATATATTAAAAAAAATGAAACAAATGAGATCATATGATAATTTTTTCTTGCTCATGTTATTGAATTACCTTACATATTGACAGTGTTGGAATAAAATAAAATTTTAAATGATTTATATTTATTTATTTTATTTAACAAGCATACATGTTTTTAAACTCCATAATGTTACAATAATGTAGTAGTACAATGTATCCAATGAGTTGTGAAATAGTAATATTTTTTGGCTAAACTTTTGAAAAAATTAATGAGTAGAAAAAGAGAATAAGTATCGTGTCGTGATCATACCAAATAATGGTAATTTTTTACTCAATTATATTTTTATTTAGAATAAATTTTCTAAGTATGTGACTCTTTCATGATTTTAAATGTTAAACTAATTTTAATTTCCATTTTGAAACTAATTTCAAAACAAGTTGATGTAAATTAAAATTTGTTTGAATTCTTATTACTGCCATGGTGATTTCAAGCAAACAGATAAGGTCTTGACAGCATGATTACATGATGAAGTCTTCGGACATAAACTTGGGGAGGTAAGAGAACTGGCAAAGTATATCTTTGGGGTTGCAAGTGAAATATGCTTGTTCCTAATCATCGATCATAATCTGGCTAGCAAGATAGTGATAGTGATAGAACGCACATGCCAAGATAGCATAAGGAAGACTCAATAACCATCCAAAGAGTGTCTACTTTTATGTAATTTGGATCAAAAGAAATGCTACATGATTCTCAAATCACATAAATGGAATCAAAGAGCATGTCGTCAAGAGTTCATAAGTGTAATTGAATAGTTAATCAAACATCATACAAGGGTGATCCAAGTCTCAAAAAAATGGAACATTGAATGAAATTCAGATAATAGTAAGATAATGATGAATTTTGAATTTCTTTTCACATGTTTATTTTTTAACTTATAATTCAAAATTAGGAAAAATCTTGTTTCAATTTTGGTTGCCAGCTAGTTGATTTGTTGTTGTTACTGGTTGTAATAATTGTGGAAATTAATTTGTTGTTGCCACATATTGTCGTTGTTATTGTCAAGTAACACTCACGACTGCATTGTTGTTGTGAACTCCATAGTTGCTGCAACATTGCAAGAATAAAAAGCAGCATTTGCATGATGTTTGCACAAAAAAGGGCAATGTTGTTGTTTTCAGCAAAAAGGAAGAATAATAGAATAACATCCTCAATGGAGTGAAACAACACTTAATGTACATTCAATTGATTGATAGGTCAATAGGAATCGCCAAAAAATTACTACAACCTCTATCAATCAATTCTAACCTCTCTTTTGGGCAAACGGAATAAGGTTGAGAGGATGGTTGTAGTTCAAGTTGCTGTCAACATATCGATTCCTAGTGCAATATAAACAAAAATAAGATATAAAAATAAGGGAAAGCCACTTCTTGTCTTGGAGAAGCATCTAAAGTGAAGAAAGAGACGAGCAAGATGAAGATGAAAAGAAAAAGGAAGAAAGACAATCAATGATTATACATCAAATCCACTTGATCAAGTGGCTAGACTGACAAGCAGATTACCACCATGATGGACTGGGTGATAATGCAAACAGTCAACATTGTGACTAGTGGGCCAACCTATATTCCTCCTTTCATGTCAGATGCGAACATGGTCTGAGAGATTAAAGATGATGATATGGCTACCAATTTTAAAAGATGTAACCATTCAAAGTAGAAGCCAAAGTGTAGATTCCTAATTTTGCCAGTACAATTGATGCTAAAAGTTGCAAGGACGGATCAACAAAATTGGAGACTTTAGTGATATAGGTAAAGCATGCATGATAAGATAGACTTTAGTGATATAGGTAAAGCATGCATGATAAGATTGACTTAGCCCAACTTAAGCTAGGGCTGCAAACGAACTAAGCCAAGCTGAGCAGGTGCATGTTTGAGCTCAAATTTGTTTATTAAGAGCTTATTCTAGTTATAAATATCATATTCGAGCTCAATATATATAGTTTTATTGAGCTTATTAAGAAGCAACTTATTTAACAAAATAAACAAATTATAATCAAGCCTTGATCAAGTTATATACGAGCAGCTTGTTGAAAAAAATAAACGATTAGCAACTTATTTAACAAAATAAACAAATTATAATCAAGCCTTGATCAAGTTATATACAAGCAGCTTGTTGAAAAAAATAAACAATTTGTATAAAATAATGCTCGTTGAACCTAAAAATAAACAATTAAAAAATAATGTTATGAAAGAGCTATAATCGAGCTCTAATCAAGCTTGTTTATGAGCTTTAAATGATATTGTTCATGAATATAAATGAATCAAACTAGTTCATTTTATAATTTAGTACTTATGAAAATGTTCGAGTTTGTTTGATTAGTTAATGAAACAATTATGAATGAGCTTTAATTAACCCGGGCCACAAGTAACTTATCAAACGCTCGGCTCATATGGAGTCCTAACAGAATCAAAGTAATCATGCCTAGATGCATGGAATGTCCATCTGAACATGCAAGACCATAAAAAATTGACGTAAGAATATTCAAAAGGTTAATATATCAAGAATTCTTCAGAATGGAATATGAAGATGATAAGTATCATAGTTTAAGGCAACTTCAAAGAAAATATGTGCAGTACCACAATACTTCAATGATCAAGCAAATACTTGAAAATAAATCTTGAGGTCTAAATATTGGCAGATTATACCTCCAGGCTTTCTTTTCACATAGCAAACAAGCATTTCTTGCTCCAAACATCAAATTTATATCAAGATAGCAGGATAATGATGGTGATGGAGCACAGAAATTAAGGAAAAATGACGAAGATTCAACAACCATCTGAACAAGATATCTTCTTCTGTTTTCCATTTATGTGAATTGGATCAATAGAGATTCTAAATTATTCTCAAACACAAAGGGAGAAAAAAGTATTTGGATTCATAATGCTGCTTGCAAAAAAAAAATGCTAACTTTACAATACTTCCTGGTTTTTATCTTTGCTCCTTTATTTAGTGTTCTTATAGTTCTTCTGTATTCCTTTGTACTCGGTTTGTAACCTTTGTTTATTTTTAATTAAAAGGGTTGGCCCAACTTTTCATTAAAAGTATAAGGAATTATCTACTGAGTCTCTGATTTGAAGACATCTCGCTTATCATAGTAAAAGAAGGTAGAATAAAAGATTTGATCATTACACATTTTTCTTCTCATTGNAAATCACCAGGGAAAATTTGTCCTTTAACATAAAAGAGACTATTTTTATCTTAAATATACTTTCGTCAATTCCGTTTACTGCAAAGTAATTTCTTTAATGATACAACAACTACTCTCTAAAATAGATGGTGCAGGTCATTCATCCCAAAAAAATTAAGATGAAATTATTTAGAAATTCTTGTGAGTTAAGTACGGAGAATATTATTTATAAATTATCAATCAATGATCATGTAGGTGTCATCTGCAAGGAAATTACAAGATCTTTATATACAAACCAACATAGCCTTTGAATTTTCCTCAATTGGATCTTAATAAATACATAAGATGTCCTTCTTGCTTTCGACGAACTTCTATCAAGCATGTCCATTCATTGCTGATTACAGCAGATATGGTTAAAACCACAAAAAAAAAAACTACTGAATTTCGTTCCAAAAACTTTTACAAACCTATAGTAATAGAATGCTTAGAAATTGAAGCCGGGAATGCATCCTGAAGATTATCTGAAAGGCTGGAAATTACTGCACGCTGACGAGGCTTTCCCGCAAATAATGATCTTGCCATTACAGATGTTGATTTTTCAAGGATGTGAAGTGCTGCATAAAACCCTTAGCAACGTTATACCCTCATTAAAAAGTAAACAAATAATTGAGGAGTCCATGAAAACCCATAAAAATGAAACAAGTCACAATACAGCTCAATCAATAAATTTCTAACAAATACCAATCGCTTACATAACATTGCAAAGGATCTGTTTAGAAATCGCATTTTCTTTTTTTGCATTTCATTTTTCATTTTTATTTGGTTCGGCTTATACTTTGATTTTTACTAAAAACATATTTGGTTAAGGTAGTTATTTTTCAAAATACTTGAAATATCTTTTAGATGTTTTGAGGGTTTTTAAAAACAAGTTTATTTGTTTAAAAAAACAAAAAAATAAAACCTATAAAAATCATATCAATCGAACAAGCTTTTAAAATTAAAAGAAAAAACAGAAAAAAAAAGTGAGGCCAAACCGGCATTAAATTTTCTAAGATGCCAGTTAATTACCTTGATTTTCACCTTTATTTACAAGCATATTAAATGAGTCTTGAAATACTCCGCAAATGTAACAAGAAGATAAGTTGCCATCATTTTCATATGTACACACTGAGCATTTCCAAAAGCCAACCATGCCTTTACTATTCTTTTGCTCGGACCAAATTCCTGTTACAAAAGTAAAAGTATATCACACCTGAAAGGAAACATTACTAATTTTTGTAAAAATAGAGTGTCAGACATACATTTAATACGTTAAGGAAATTCAAACTATAGCAAAAACATTTGTAATATTCCATATTGAAAAAGAACTCACACAAGTTCCCGAGGAAAAAATGTCCTTCAAAACAAGTAAGAGAATGATTGGAATAGTAAAATGAAGTAATATAAAAATATAAAACTATTCCTAATAATTGTCTTCTCAAACAATAAGTTCGATTAGCTATCTGCTTTAACTTGTTATTAGAGAGGGTAATGAATACAAGTTCGACCAATACATTTATTCAACAGCATAAATATATTGGTTCTGTATTGCACTGAAATTTATGGTGAAAGGTAACCTGCTCGTGCGGTTTAGAAAAAGTAAATATCAATAACAATGAGAAAAATCAAATTAAACGAAGCAAACATAAGCAAAAGAGTTAGTAGCACAATCAAGCAGTTAGATGATAGTTTGCTGAAAAACCTTAAAAAAAATTTGTGCACTTTATAAACCAACCTCCCGTTGAGTGATTGTTGCGAACTATACAGTTATGGTGGTATATATATAAATTAAGCAGGAGAACAATCTTTAAGGAAGCGAAAAATAGAACGAGAAAATTCACACCAGAAAACAGTAACACAGCAGAACACAGAGATTTACGTGGTTCAGCAAATTGTCTACGTCCACGGAGTTGCAGAGAATTTTACTACTTGGTGTTCTTCACAGCAATGAACTACTTCTTGCACTTCTTTTCCTCCGTCCCGAGGAAACACGAAGAAGAACACCAAAATCGTGAATTCTGAAAACCTTAAGGAGAGCTCCTCTATTCACAACTTAAAGGAGACAGAAGGCGGTGTCGTTTCGCGAATATCGCAACCTTTCACGACAGTGGAGCGGGAACAGATATCGCGACAGCAGGGGATCGCGACGCGATCGGGAGCAGAAGGGTGGTTGCGGTAGCGACGCGAGAGAGAGCGGGAAATCGGGTGGCAGATCGGGCTCCAGCTCTAACAATCTCTCACTTGGAGACCGATACACAGACAACAACATCTCCTTCCTCGAACTGATATTCTCCACTAGCGGTGTCACATTTTTCTTCAAACATGAATCCTCCACCTTAAATCCTCCACCATGAATCCTCAAACTATGCAACTCAAAGCCCTGTCTTCACTTCAGAAGATCAACTGAAGCTGCGCATAACTTCAGTGTCTCAAGATTAACACCCTCAGTCAACATATCAGCAGGGTCCACATAGCATTGAACCTCCAAACTATTTTCAGAATTATTCTTGTCTCTGCTTACAACTCCCACTGCATGGACAATATCTTATCTCTGTTGAAAACATTTTTCAACAAGTCTAGCCTTGTACCTCTTACTGCCATCATGCTCAGTCTTCAACTGGTACACCCACTTGTTGTGTAATATCTTTTTCCCTAGTGAAAGTTCTGTCAGCTCTCACTTACTCGAATTTTCATCTTGCAAGATTGCTTTATAGCTATATGGTTCTCCACCATCTCTCTGTGGAATAATAGGAATGGGTGCCTCAGACTCACTCTCATTTTCACTTTCATCATCAAAAGAATTATAAACTGTCAACAATAGTGCATCATGTACTTCTTCAAATACCACATTTGTGTTATCATTCTCCATCCTCTTGGGATTCCTGCAGTTCTTATTTATGTGGCCAGCCTTGCCACAATTCCAGCAGATTGTCTGCAGACCAGACTTTGATTTTGATCTCTCTTTATTTGAGTTCATGTCTTGTCATCTCCCTCTGAAATCAACATTCAGTGTCGAACTCATACCTAAGATCTCGCCAGAATCTTTCTTGCGAACATCCTCAGCCGAAATCAAATCACGAATATCATCGCATTTCAGTTTAGATTTACCTGCAGAACTGCTAACTGTCATCCTCGTGTCTTTTCAACTATTTGGCAACGATGCCAACAATATCAGCGCACATATCTCATCATCAAAATCAATTTCAACACACGACAATTAATTTATGATAGTATTAAAATCATTCAGGTATTGAGCAATAGAAACATCTTCCGCTATCTTCAAATTGAATAACTTCTTCATCAAAAACACATTGTTATCTGCCGATGACTTTTCATACATACCTGATAAGGCAGTCATGAGATCTGCAGTCGTCCTTTCGTTGACGATGTTGTGTGCAACGAACCTCGATAGGGTCAATCGAATAACCCCAGAACTTGTCAATCCAACAAATTTCATTCAGCCTCATCCATCCTTTCAAATCGTTTCCCCAATAACGAAAGAAGTAGTTTCTTCTCATAAAGGTAATCCTCTATCTGCATTCTCCAATAACTAAAATTCGTGTTATCAAACTTCTTGATCCCTGAAACATTCACTTCATCTGCAACCATCATTCTTCATCAAATACGAACAAAGCTCTGATCTCAGTTGTTGTGGTAAATATATAAATCAAACAAGAGAACGATCTTTGAGGAAGCAAAAATTGAACGAGTAAATTCACACCAAAAAAGTGTAACACAGCGGAACACACAGATTTACGTGGTTCGGCAAATAGCCTACGTCCACGGAGTTGTAGAAAATTTTACTACTTGAGGAATTTACACCAGTCGATCGTCTCGACTTACAAGAGGAATCTCTCACTCCGTTTGTTCTCTGTTCTTCTCTCTCTACACCGAGATACACCGAAGAAGCACTACATCGAGATACACCAAAGAAGCTAAACAACCTCTACACCGAGATACACCGAAGAAGCTCTACATCGAGATACACCGAAGAAGATAAACTTACAAGAGAAATAAACTCAATTTTTCTTAAGTCACAAGCCACCAAGAAGAAGTCAAGGGAGAAAAATCTTCTTCTTCTTCTTTCTTCTTCCTTCACCGCTATGAACTACTTCTTGCACTCCTCTTCCTCTGTCCCGAGGAAACCTGAAGAAGAACACCAAAATTGTGACTTTTGAAAACCTTAAGGAGAGCTCTTCTGTTCGCAACTTAAAGGAGACGGAAGGTTGCGTCGTTTCGCGAATATCACGACCTTTCGCGACAGCAGGGGATCGCGACGTTTTGCGATCGAGAGCTAAAGGTGGGTTGGGGTCACGGTGCGAGCAGGAGCGGGAAATCAGGAGGCGGATCAGGCTCCAACTCTAACAGTGATCACCATCAAAATAAGCCGCGTCTCTTGCACCACTCATTATAAATGTGCTAAGAGAACTCTAAGGCATATTCCTGAAAAATAAAACAAATTATGCACAAGCAAATGGCAATGTCAACAAAAGAGATTCAGTCATAGCTTCTAAGGAATTCGAATATTAAATGACAGCATATAGCCATTCCGTAAGACCATTAAAATAACAGAAACATATTTGGAACCCTTTGAAAAGGAGAAAACCAACCAAAAAATTAATAATAATGGTAAAAAGTATACAAAAATGAACTCAAAAAAAAAATAAAACCCTTTCGCCAAGAACCGCCAAGAAGCGAGCAAACAAAGAAAACATCAAGCAATTCCAGAAGTGAAATGATCCCAATAAAACAATGAAATCTCAAGTGAAAGATCTCAAACTATGTAGACCTGATAATACCATCCAGAATGCGACCCGCAGCAACTGCAAGAAAGAAATGACATTCACCGAACAAGCAGCCAAAACAAAAATGAAACATGAGCATTTCATAGAGGCCAAAAAATAAATAAATAACATCAGCTTTCTCATCATTAGATCTATCCATACAATTTAGGGTCTCCTTTATGCATCCTCCTTTTCATTCATTTCTATTGATTGACGTATGAGGTGTCAAATCTATATAGGGAAATCCCTTTGCACAAATTAAATTTATGTTGCCTCAAGCCAACTCTTTTTACCTTTAACATACTTTACTTCACTGTCTTTGACTTCTAATCACCCAACACTCAAAAACATATAACATAGTGTGTCCAATCACATATTTATGAAATTCTCGTTCATGTCATTACAGTATTATAAGAACACAAGATCTAGATGTACTATTCTATTTTAATCATCCATCACTAATTTTAGAAGCTAAATTCACATCTACATTAATAATTTTTGTATAACAGATCCAACATATTTAAAACTGCTTCATTTAAAATTTAAAAAAAAAATCACCTTGCCTCTAATTACACAAAGTTCTGAAACAAATAACATAGTCCAATTATAACTTCATGAAATTTTCATTTTTGACAATACAGTACTATTACAGCACACGCTCCAGAACTACTATTCTTTTTTAATCATCCATCGCTAAATTTAGCAGTTATATTCTCGTTTACATTCATAATTTTTTGTATAATAGATCCAAGATTGTTAAAGCTTCTTAAGAATTTGTTAGGTACGGCTAATATACCAAATAAAGGATAGATGTTGGGGCGGAACGGAGTGAGCGAGCGGAGCGGAGCTAAAGCATTTGTCCAATAGGGGAGTTTCGTTATGTGGGTTAGGGGTGCGCATTGCCCCCGCGATACGGTATAGGGGTAATTTTGTAATTACATCTTGTACTCTAGAGTTATATATATCTATAGTTTTGTAACCCTAAGCATATTTTGTACTTTTTTTCTGAAAATTAATGAAAGCCGCCGCTTTGCTCCCGAGGACGTAGACATCTTTCCCCAACCTCGTTAAATCTCTGTGTTTTCTTTTGGATTTGTGTCAATTCTTGTGTTTCTTTACCCTAAAATTCTCAACAAATTTATGCATGAAATTCTAACCAAGACAAGTTTTGGGAAGGAGTTGATGTACACAATCTTACCTAGAGGTCAAGTGGACCATTCAAACCACCCCTTCTAAAATTAACAAATAGCAGATCATTCCAAGTAGCAAACTCAAGGTATACATTCATTCTAACAATTTTAGACAACAACTGAGTATAACCACCTCACTTATCAGTAAAGATGGCAACAATAAACATCTCAAGTTTAAACCTTGAGCTTGGAACATGTGGCGAGTGAGCTTAATCAAGAGACAACAGAGATCCTAGTAACCATGAAATATAATTGTGTCGTCTCACATTGATCCTAACTATATTTATTCTTGGAAATTTACATACATACCACACAATTCTTCTGTACTTACATATCTAACGCTCAAAGTTTGATATCTACACTTATACCCACCTTTGCGTCATAAATCTATGTATGAAATGGTGTACTTCAATTCTAAAAAAATAGTGATGGTCGTATTTCTGATATGATGCTAAATATTGAGTGATATGGTTGTAAATATGAATGTTTAGTTGTTAGATATGTAAATAAATGAAAATTATGTGACATGTATGTAAAAGCCCATTTATTTTTCCATGAATACTTTGCCAATTTCAACATAGCTTTTGNCAACACAAGATCTAGATGTAATATTCTATTTTAATCATCCATCACTAATTTTAGAAGGTAAATTCACATATACATTCATAATTTTTGTATAACAGATCCAACATAGTTAAAACTGCTTCATTTAAAATAAAAAAACAATCACCTTGCCTCTAATTACACAAAGTTCTGAAACAAATAACATAGTCCAATCACAACTTCATGAAATTTTCATTTTTGACAATACAGTACTATTACAGCACAAGCTCCAGAACTACTATTCTATTTTAATCATCCATCGCTAAATTTAGCAGTTATATTCTCGTCTACAATCATAATTTTTGTATAATAGATCCAAGATTGTTAAAGCTTCTTAAGAATTTGTTAGGTATGGCTAATATACCAAATAAAAGATAGATGCTGGAGCGGAACGGAGTGAGTGAGCGGAGCGGAGCTAAAGCATTTGTCCAATAGGGGAGTTTCGTTATGTGGGTTAGGGGTGTAGGGGCAACGCCCCTGCGGTACGGTACAGGGGTAATTTTGTAATTACATATTTTACTCTAGGGTTATATATACGTCTAGTTTTGTAACCATAGGCATATTTTGTACTCTTTTCTAAAATTTAAAGAAACACGCCGCTCTGCTCCCGAGGACGTAGGCATCTTTCCCGAACCTCTTTAAATCTCTGTATTTTCTTCTGAATTTGTGTCGATTCTTGTGTTTCTTTACCCTAAAATTCTCAACAAAATTATGCATGAAATTCTAAACAAGGCAAGTTTTGGGAAGGAGTTGACGTACACAATCTTACCTAGAGGTCAAGTCCACCGTTCAAACCACCCCTTCTAAAATTAACAAATAGCAGATCATTCCAAGTAGCAAACTCAAGGTATACATTCATTCTAACAATTTTAGACAACAACTGAGTATAACATCAGTAAAGATGGCAACAATAAACATCTCAAGTTTAAACCTTGAGCTTGGAACATGTGGCAAGTGAGCTTAATCAAGAGATAACAGATATCCTAGTAACCATGAAATATAATGGTGTCGTCTCACATTGATCCTAAATATATTTATTCTTGGAAATTTACATACATACCACACAATTCTTCTGTACTTACATATCTAACGCTCAAAGTTTGATATCTACACTTATACCCACCTTTGCGTCATAAATCTATGTATGAAAAGGTGTACTTCAATTCTAAAAAAATAGTGATGGTCGTATTTCTGATATGATGCTAAAGATTGAGTGATATGGTTGTAAATATGAATGTTTAGGTGTTAGATATGTAAATAAATGAGAATTATGTGACATGTATGTAAAAGCCCATTTATTTTTCCATGAATACTTTGCCAATTTCAACATAGCTTTTGTAGTCCGCATAGAGCAATCCACAGTAGACATAACAAACAGCATCAAATGTCTCAAATTAAAACATTTATACTGGCTGCCGAATCTAGGTGAGTACTCCAAAAGAATAAATATTAAAGAGAAAATGAGTGGCAAAGATTTATTAGAAATTATGTTTTTGGTTTGAGCAAAAAGTAGCGGAAAGTAAATGAAATTTAAGTTAATTGCCACTTTCAGGATTTTTTTTTTCTGTGAGCATACCACAAAAAAATTTCTTGAGCTAAAATTAAATATTTTGTTCAGTATATTTCANATCAAATGTCTCAAATTAAAACATTTATACTGGCTGCCGAATCTAGGTGAGTACTCCAAAGAATAAATATTAAAGAGAAAATGAGTGGCAAAGATTCATAAGAAATTATGTTTTTGGCCTGAGCAAAAAGTAGCGGAAAGTAAATGAAATTTAAGTTAATTGCCACTTTCAGGATTTTTTTTTTCTGTGAGCATACCACAAAAAAATTTCTTGAGCTAAAATTAAATATTTTGTTCAGTATATTTCATCATTGATTACTATTATTTAGAACATGCAATGTCAATATTAAACAATAATAAACAAAATATCTACACTCACAGAAAATTTTCTCAACTTTCAGATGATTTCCTACTAAATAACATAGATGTTAAAAGGAATTAAAAGGAAGTTTCGTAGCATGCATATATCCCCATAAATTTCCATAAAAATTGCTAGCGAAAAGGGTCGTGAAATTGACTGCATCTCAGATTTGCGTTAAATAGAATTTATCAAATACGATAAATCTGAATTTACAAAAACAAGGATGCGACAGAGGAGCACGGGAATAATTCCACCTGACAATCGGATTTACTAAATCTGGATTTACGTCGTAAAAGAGACAGAAAGCAAGAAAATTCAATTTAACGGAGCATTGGATTTACTTTTCTTTTTTTTTTCTAATTTTGTGTTTGGCTAGATTTAAGTTAAATCCATGGCTAAAGCCTTCAAATACTATGCTATCAAACACCACCTNTTCTGTGAGCATACCTCAAAAAAATTTCTTGAGCTAAAATTAAATATTTTGTTCAGTATTTTTCATCATTGATAACTATTATTTAGAACATGCAATGTCAATATTAAACAATAATAAACAAAATATCTACACTCACAGAAAATTTTCTCAACTTTCAGATGATTTCCTACTAAATAACATAAATGTTAAAAGGAATTAAAAGGAAGTTTCGTAGCATGCATATCTCCCCATAAATTTCCATAAAAAATTGCTAGTGAAAAGGGTCGTGAAATTGACTGCACCTCAGATTTACGTTAAATAGAATTTATCAAATACGATAAATCTGAATTTACGAAAACAAAGATGCTACAGAGGAGCACGCGAACGACGAGGGAATAAATCCACCTGGCAATCGGATTTACTAAATCTGGATTTACGTCGTAAAAGAGACAAAAAGCAAGAAAATTCAATTTAACGGAGCATTGGATTTACTTTTTTTTTTTTTCCTTTTTTTGTGTTTGGCTAGATAAGTTAAATCCACGGCTAAAGCCTTCAAAAACTATGCTATCAAACACCACCTTAGGGTTATTTAGTAAAAACCCGAAGATAGTTACGACTGCTCTATACCAAAATCTTTCCTCTCTCCCCTTTAATTGCACAGAATATTTCACACGAATTGTTTTTGGGCATACTTAGTTCAGGTTCAAACATGATCAATAAAATAGATTTCTCTGACATTTACCATTTTTTTTCCGTTTCCTTTTTGTTCCCTTTCAAAAACCATGAAAGCAATCCAGCTTATAAAGTACGAAGGGCAACTATATTGTTTTCTAGGTTTTAGGGTACGAAGTAATCTTTCCATTTTCAACTCAAGCAAACAGAAAGCACATGAATGAAGAAAATCATCACATATCCTCGGCGGCTTATCAATGCGATTCTTGCATCGGATTCTAACTAAATTGCTACAATTAGCAAATTTGAATGACAAAGAATAAGTAGAAAGAAGAAGTTGGGAAAATTACACAGTAAACTCTGGCGTTGGGTAATGATAAAAATACCCAAACATACATAAGGCCGCTGAATCTTAGGGATTTAGAGCCCCGGTGTGAAGGAAAGTGGAGAAAATAACTTGAAACTTCAATTGTAAGCACGGGACGACGAACGCAAAATACTGTTTTGCGTGCAGGAGGGAGATGGCAACCTAGTAGCTCAGACCCGCTTCAGAACTTCATTCCGCGCCATTAGCCCTACCCCGCTCGGTCTTTTGTAAGAACATTTAGATTTATACCACCCNTATGAGCAACTATATGTTAGCTTGACTCATCTTATATCCAAACTATAAAATCATTCCCGTTTAAAAAAATTAACAAAAAATTATGAAAAAGATAATATTAATTTATAATTACACTCAATTAAACAAATTTATCTTATCACATGTGTTGAATATATAATTGTCCATGAATCACATCTAAGAAATAAAGCGTAAGATAGGAGAGAGAGAGAAAGAGGGGGTAAAGACACATAAAGTGATCAGTAATATGAAATACTGATTAGTCTTTTTTTCATAAAATGATCGCAATATTTATAGATGAGGGAGTACAAAATGTGTAATTACATGTTCGCATATTCTTTAATGGGTATGTTACAGAGTATTTTGAACATTTTACAAGTATAAACTTACAATTCAGCTACCTTTTATCTAAATCAACAGAGCTTGGTGGGCTTCAATTCAACAAGAACTCCTCGATCAACTATGTTAGTCAATATTATCAGTCACCTTTGTTTGAATTCGGGTATGAACGATTTGGCTCGGTCGGCTTGATTTCGTCAATCGACTATCCAACTTCTATTGTTCACTTATGATCCCCAAATGAGGAACTCGCAAAACGAGTCTAGACCATCCATAAAAAAAAGAATATATTATTATAATATGATAGGTAGCTCATGCCTCCATGAAAAAGTCCTTCGAGATATTCTTGAGTCAATCATTACCGATCCTATGCCCTCCCCGGAGAATCTCGGATGGTATCCATGAGAATATTATTATAAAACGTTCCAGACAATAATTTTTCCCACATCTCCCACGAGAGCTTGCCGGGAAGTCCGGACAAACTATTTTTTTTTTCCAATACCACACCCGACTAAGCTACGGTAAAATTTTAAAGTATCATCGTGACAGCAGCGGCACGCTCTACTAACCAACGTGAAATCCTCAGCCAAAAAATAACCATTTTTCATATGAAGCTCAGAAGCTCAGAAGCTCTATATAATCAGCCTCCTTCATCCCCTAACCATAAGCACAACCATCTCCTCTCATCTCCAAACAACTCAAAATGGCATCACCTTATAAATCATGGCTATTTCTCCTAGCTCTAGCCGGCCTNTCATCCCAACTTCTGTTGTTCACTTATGATCCCCAAACGAGGAACTCGGCCAAACGAGTCCAAACCATCCATCAAATAAAGGGTATATTACTATAATATAATAGGTTGCTCATGACTCCATAAAAAAGTCCTTCGAGATAGACTTGAATCTTATGCCCTACCCGAAGAATCTCGGATGGTATCCATGAGATGATTGGCGAATATACAATATTATTATAAAACGGTCCAGACAATAANCCATCCCAACTTCTGTTGTTCACTTATGATCCCCAAACGAGGAACTCGGCCAAACAAGTCCAAACCATCCATCAAATAAAGGGTATATTATTATAATATAATAGGTTGCTCATGCCTCCATAAAAAAGTCCTTCGAGATAGTCTTGAATCTTATGCCCTACCCGAAGAATCTCGGATGGTATCCATGAGATGATTGGCCAATATACAATATTATTATAAAACGGTCCAGACAATAATTTTTCCCACATCTCCCACGAGAGCTCGCCGGGACGTCCGGACAAACTAATTATTTTTTTCAATACTACACCCAACTAAGCCACGGTAAAGTTTTAAAGTATCATCGTGACAGAAGCGGCACGCTCTGCGAACCAACGTGAAATCCTCACCAAAAAAAAAAAAACCATCTTTCATATGAAGCTCAGAAGCTCTATATAATCAGCCTCCTTCATCCCCTAACCATAACCACAACCATTTCATCTCATCTCCAAACAACTCAAAATGGCATCACCTTATAAATCATGGCTATTTCTCCTAGCTCTAGCCGGCCTCGCCCTCTCCTCCCAAGCCGGGAAAATTGCCATCTACTGGGGCCAAAACGGCAACGAAGGAAGCCTGTCCGACACCTGCGCTTCCGGCGACTACTCCTTCGTCANCCATCTTTCATATGAAGCTCAGAAGCTCTATATAATCAGCCTCCTTCATCCCCTAACCATAANGTATGCATGTATGTATGTATGTATGTATACATATATATGTTTATATATAAACTGTATTTTTTAAAAATTTAATTCACTATAATACTACAAAAATTTATAATCAATTAAAAATATTAACTAAAAAATAGAATAAAATTATTAAATTAGTTTTAAAAGATCTTTTAATATAAACAATAACTTTTAAATGTTGATCCAACTCTTAACATCTTATGTTGAGTGATTAGGATTGTCAAAACGACTCTTTGTTCGTGAACAGCTTGTGTTGTGCTGGTTAAGCAAATAAGTCAAACGCGAACACAACTTTTGTGTTTGAAATATAAATGAGCAGAGCACGAGCTGTGTATGAGCTCGCTTNTTTTTAAATGTTAATCCAACTCTTAACATCTTATGCTGAGTGATTAGGATTTTTCAAAACGACTTTTTGTTCGTGAACAGCTCGTGTTCTGCTGGTTAAGCAAATGAGTCAAACGCGAACACAACTTTTGTGTTTGAAATATAAATGAGCAGAGCACGAGCTGTGTATGAGCTCGCTTGTGTTTCACCCTATTTACAGTGCTATAATTTCAATAAAAAACAAATAATAACTCCCTTCCCATATCAGGTCGCTACCTACATCTGGAACAACTACCTCGGCGGCCAATCTTCCTCCCGGCCGCTCGGCGACGCTGTGCTCGACGGCGTCGACTTCGACATAGAGGGCGGCAGCCCCGACCACTACGATGATCTTGCCAGATACCTCTCGGCCTACAGCAGCCAAGGCAATAAAGTATACCTCTCCGCTGCCCCCCAGTGCCCTTATCCCGACGCCTGGGTAGGCAAAGCTCTCAGCACCGGACTCTTCGACTACATCTGGGTTCAGTTTTACAATAACCCTCCATGCCAGTACTCCGGAGGGCAGCCGACGAATCTGGAGGATGCGTGGAAGCAGTGGACTGATGCAATTCAGGCTAATAAGTTTTTCCTCGGCTTGCCGGCGGCGCCTGATGCGGCGGGGAGCGGGTTCATACCCNTGAAAGCAATCTAGCTTATAAAGTAAGAAGGGCAACTATATTGTTTTCTAGGTTTTAGGGTACGAAGTAATCTTTCCATTTTGAACTCAAGCAAACAGAAAGCACATGAATGAAGAAAATCATCACATATCCTCGGCGGCTTATCAATGCGATTCTTGCATCGGATTCTAACTAAATTGCTACAATTAGCAAATTTGAATGACAAAGAATCAGTAGAAAGAAGAAGTTGGGAAAATTACACAGTAAACTCTGGCGATGGCTAATGATAAAAAAACCCAAACATACATAAGGCCGCTGGGAGAAAAGGACTTCAAACTTCAATTGTAAAAACTGTTTTGCATGCAGGAGGGAGATGGCAACCTAGTAGCTCAGATTCGTTGCAGAACTTCATTCCGCGCCATTAGCCCTACCCCGCTCGGTCTTTTGTAAGAACATTTAGATTTATACCACCCAATTCTTCTGTATTTACATATCAAACACCTAAACTTTAATTTGTAGATATTTGTCATTTTATTTATGTCTGAAAGATTATATTTCACTTTTAAAAATTAAAATAATGATATTTTTATGTAATATAAAAAAATTTTATGTGTAAATATTAAAAAAAAAAAAAGGTTTACATGTTAGATAAGAAAATATGTAGGAATTGGGTATCATTCATGTAAATGCCCTTTTTTGTGCTCTTTATAAAGTAAATATTAATATTAAACATATATTTTTTTGTGTGAATTGTATTTATGTTTTGATTTTAAATAAAAGATATAAAATCTTAAAAATAATTCAAATTATTTTTAGAACATCTAGAATAACTTTGGTTATTCTGATTATTTTTTTAAAATAAATATGGCTAATTTAATTTTAAAATTAAAGTATATATTAAACAAAAAATAATTAAAAAAAAATATACCAAATTGATCCTTAAAATAAGGCCTTGGTTTTCTTTTCTTTTTTTCAAATTCTAAATCAAGGTAATAATTATACCCTTTTTTTTAAATAGATCAACACAATCCAGTAATGCCAAAAGGTATTGTAAACATATATTCCTACCTTTTTTTTAAATTCAAACTCAAATAACAATAAGATAGATTTTAATTTATTTATGGGTTCTTCAAATCGATTTGAACATTGCTTGAATAATAATTAAGTTTATAATTTATTAGAAAAATCATTGGTATTTAAAAAATATTAAGCAACCCAAACTTACATTTAATTTTTTCAAATCAAATTAATGATAGAATGTTATAGATTTATATTTACGTGAATACTCTTCATTAGAGAGTTTTGATAATACTTTTATAAGAAATCTTTATATAGACACAAACACACATAAATGTATATACACACATATATTAATATAAACAAATAAACGCATACACATACACATATATATAGATACACACACATTCACACACACATAAACATACATGCACAAAAGCATACAAACACATAAGCACATACACAGACACATAGATAAGTACATGCATACACAAAAATAAACACAGAGAAAAAAATGACTGCACAAACACACAAACGCTCGCGCGCGCACACTAGCGGATTTGCCCAACACTCATTAACCAAACACAAGGAAGCAAGACTTCTACATATGAATTTTTGGATTTAAAGGTCAAAATTTTGCCTTAGATTTGTCTTGAATCCAACTTTAGAAAGCCACTAAATTTTGCCTTTTGGAGTGTGGATCAGATTCAACAAATTTACCATTTTTGGATTACTAAATCACACTATCACTAAATCCTTGTTGCAGCCAAAAAACCTTAGCTAAACCCAAATACATACACCAAAAGTAAGAAAAAGAATAATTCGGCAAAGAAAAAACAAAAGAATCTAGAAAATGCGAGAAAAGATTTAAATAAGAGCACACTCAGATACAAGGACTCGTTGGATAGACATCGGAGATGAGCGGTCGCTGGATTGGCAAGCAGTCACGAGAGTTTGGGTTCCTGGAGAGAACAATAGGGCGGTGAAGAGCGCGAATGAGCCTGGCGTGCACGGGTTTAGATCATTTAAAGGGTTAGGCATCAAAATTGTGTCAACACATTCTCCCACTATTAAGTGACAAAGATAATAGTGAATAATGTCATTGTTACTATTCAAAATTAAAAAATTAAACCGAGTTGAAAAATTTTATTCTAAAAAATATATATATATATATTTTTTTTGAAATCNCTTCACGAAGAGGATCAGGTGTGATTGGGTGTGGTTCTGGGAATGCATGTGTGTCGTGTTGCTGTTCAGCTGTTTAATCTGGTTGTAATTAATTACTCTTTGGCTTTAATTAGTTGTGTGCGCTTCATACGTTCAGATTCTTTAGCTGTTATATATATATATATATATAAGAATGGTAGAAGACTATTATTGGAACCCAAATTATCTTCATGTGTCTAACTATTTGAGAACCGTCCTCACTACTGGCAAATTGACCAAAGAGAGATTTGAACCCGTGACTTGAGGAGACTTACGACCTTTAAAAAAGCTGCTCTACCAACATGTCACGATTGTGTTAGATATATAAATATATAAGAATTATGTGGTATTTAAGTGGGAGTGTAAATGAGTAGTTAAGCTCTAGTGGTGATTAATCAGACAAAACCGTAGCATGATCAATTCATTGAGTTTGAGTTCGAGATTGAGCTCAAGTCTATGAGTTGGAGCTAGAGTTGCATGTGAGTCAACTTCGGTATTATAAAAGAGAGGAAAAAATAGTAATTTAAGCTGACTTTAAAACTAAAATGGCTAATAAGATGATTCATTAGGAGATAAATACAAATCACTCTATGTAAAATATAACAGGTTAAGATTTTAAGANAAGACTTACGACCTTTAAAAAAGTTGCTCTACCAACATGTCACGATTGGCGGTAGAGGTTGTTAGATATATAAATATATAAGAATTATGTGGTATTTAAGTGGGAGTGTAAATGAGTTTAGTTAAGCTCTAGTGGTGATTAATCAGACAAAACCTTAGCATGATCAATTCATTGAGTTTGAGTTCGAGATTGAGCTTAAGTCTATGAGTTGGAGCTAGAGTTGCATGTGAGTCAACTTCGGTATTATAAAAGAGGAAATAATAGTAATTTAAGCTGACTTTAAAACTAAAATGACTAATAAGATGATTCATTAGGAGATAAATACAAATCACTCTATGTAAAATATAACAGGTTAAGATTTTAAGATTTTAATAATTTAAAGATAATGTTTTGAAATGTTATATATTTTGAGTACATTTTAAACAAGGAAGTCCAAGAGCTAGCTAACGAGTAGAGTCAGGGCGGGCTTGAGCTTGGCATGTTATTACATCAAGCTCAGCTCTCAAACCATTTAGAAAGCCGAGCACGAGCCATCTTATGTGTCAACTTGGCTCACTTAAACCCCTATATGTGTGTAAATGCAAAAAAAAAATTTGTGCGGACTCCTGACGTAGGGTATTNTTTTTGTGCGGACTCCTGACGTAGCTCTACGTGCGGCGCAGGGTATTCATGAGTTATTTTCAGATTATTTTATGTGTTATTTTCAATAATCCCGAAATAACCCATAAATAACCCGCGGTCTTTACTTTTGAGTTGTTTTTGGGTTATTTCGGGATTATTGAAAATAAACCGGAAATAATATGAAAATAACTTACGTCAGATGTCAGGTCAGAAAATGCGCACTTGTAAATGCCCCCCGAAAGANGAGCCATCTTATGTGTCAACTTGGCTCACTTAAACCCCTATATGTGTGTAAATGCAAAAAAAAAATTTGTGCGGACTCCTGACGTAGGGTATTCCTGAGTTATTTTCAGATTATTTATGTGTTATTTTCAATAATCCCGAAATAACCCATAAATAACCCGCGGTCTTTATTTTTGAGTTGTTTCTGGGTTATTTCGGGATTATTGAAAATAACCGAGAAATAATATGAAAATAACTTACGTCAGATGTCAGGTCAGAAAATGCGCACTTGTAAATGCCCCCCGAAAGAAAAAAACACGGGACTATTGTGTTNCGATCTCTGTAGAATCTCGTCCTCAGAAAGATCAACAAAAGTACTAGAATTTTGAGGATTGATGCCGACACAATTTGAAGAAAAGTTGACTTGTTGCAACTTTTGTACTAGTGTGTGTTGGTTTTTGTAGCATTTCAATCACTTTATGCGACATGTATACATGGTGGTGGTGCTTTTGTTTGTATGTTCTCATCTTTTTTGATGCAATAAAAATTTTGACGTTGCTTTTAAGGTGGTTTTTGCATTTTCTTCAGAGATGTCGTTGCTGGACTTCTGGATTGTTGAAAAGAATTTTTTACTTTCTCTATGTTGCTTAGTCAGAGCGCGTCTACTCATTGTTCACAGCCTATAGTGGAAAAAGCCAGTTGTAATAAATGGAGGATGTAAAACATGCCATATGGTATACTTGAAGATGCTTGACGATGTTAACCTGTAATGGACATTTTTGTATGAAAAATCCACTAATGAAGTAAGATCTATTCGAGGTTATTGTTTGAAGCTTCTGCTTGAAAACCGTAACCTGTTATGAAAGTGGTTGGAGGGANTAGATCTATTCGAGGTTATTGTTTGAAGCTTCTGCTTGAAAACCGTAACCTGTTATGAAAGTGGTTGGAGGGAATTCACCAAGGAATTTTGACTTGTCTGAGACTGTTAGTCGAAGCTTCTTATTGGCATCCATTTTTGTAAATTTCATACATAATGGACGTCCTACAGAGTGATATGAGATCATATTGCGCTCTTACATAGTGTCCCGTCACTCAAGGAGTTTGTGCCTTCAACGAACATATCTTGCACCGGATTAGGCGTTCGTTCTTTTCTGGTCATGCTCCGAAGCGACTACCATTGATCGACATCGGTCCCCAAATATAAGGCGAGCCCAACAACCATTTTGTTGTTTGGAAGCTATATATCAGTCATTTAGGACCTACGGTGTCTCAAATAAGTCGTAAAACCCCCTTGATGGACATTCCAGAGGTAAGACTTCAGATGGGTTCGACGTGANCCATATCTTGCACCGAATTAGGGGTTCGTTCTTTTCCGGTCATGCTCCGAAGCGACTACCATTGATCAACATTGGTCCCCAAATATAAGGCGAGCCCAACAACCATTTTGTTGTTTGAAAGCCATATATCAGTCATTTAGGACATCCTGTGTCTCAAATAAGTCGTAAAACCCCCTTGATGGACATTCCAGAGGTAAGACTTCAGATGGGTTCGACGTGACCACACCCAAAATGGGTGCGGTCATGCCTAACCCTTGACGTGACCATGCCCAAAAACGGGTGTGACCATGCTTAAGCTCCCAAACAAGGACCTGAATTCCTTCAAGTGGTGTGAACATGCCTACTTTGGGCGTGGTTACGTTGACCAAACATAGTGCCCAGCGTAATTACGTTAGGGTGTTGACGTGNAGGTGTGACCACGCTTAAGCTCCCAAACAATGACCTGAATTCCTTCAAGTGGTGTGAACATGCCTACTTTGGGTGTGGTTACGTTGACCAAACATAGTGCCCAGCGTAATTACGTTTGGGTGTTGACGTGACCACGCCGGTTCATCTAGTTCTTGCTGTTTCGCACGACCGGTCCCAAAAATCAGTCATTAGCGATCTTTAATCACCATATAAGTGATTTTTAGTTGGGTTTTGATCCAAAATAGAATGGTGAAAAAAGCTAGTCCATTCCTCTTTATGGAAACTTGGTTAGATTCTTGAGCCTAATAGATATATCCATCCTCTCAGGCAGAGCAGTCGAGAAGAAGATCTCTGGCCATTCGAGCGAGCGGGAATCCATCTTCNGCTAGTCCATTCCTCTTTATAGAAACTTGGTTAGATTCTTGAGCCTAGTAGAGATATCCATCCTCTCAGGCAGAGCAGTCGAGAAGAAGATCTCTGGCCATTCGAGCGAGCGGGAATCCATCTTCCAATGGAGAGCAAAGAGCATATGGGATTTTTTCATCTCCCTCAGAGAGGAAGCCAGGGAAGTCAACCCCTTCCCCATTCGTCTCATCTTCCTTTTCTTCTCACGACACTCTGTGAGTGCAGCTTTGAAAGAATTCAGATAATACCTCTCCGACGAGGAGAGCTTATTCATAGCTTTGGAGAAGGAGAACAGTGTCATCAATTTTTGATGTCACGAGTGTAGAATGTCCGCTTGAATGACTTGAGACTATTTATTATTCATTCATAGTGTCCTATAGCTCAAGATATCCATCTAGCCCCTAGTGCGTGCTTGAGGCACTAAATCAAGTTCTGCAATGATTTCATCTTGCCCGTGATAATCCAATGTTGGGTGGCACNCTTTCTTCTCACGACACTCTGTGAGTTCAGCTTTGAAAGAATTCAGATAATACTTCTCCGACGAGGAGAGCTTATTCATAGCTTTGGAGAAGGAAAACAATGTCATCAATTTTTTATGCCACGAGTGTAGAATGTCTGCTTGAATGACTTGAGACTATTTATTATTCATTCATAGTGTCTTATAGCTCAAGATATCCATCTAGCCTCTAGTACGTGCTTGAGGCACTAAATCAAGTTCTGCAATGATTTCATCTTGCCCGTGATAATCCAATGTTGGGTGGCACNATGAGTTAGGGTAAGGCTCATTTGATCATACCAAGCCTAATTGGTTTGGATTTGACCTTAAGTCCAAAAGGGTGCATATGGCCAAATCTTGTGTTTGGTCTAAGTTAAACATGTTAATTGGCCCAATTAACTATGGAATTTGGTGCAGGAGACCATAAGGAACAATTTTCATGAAGGGTGAAAGTCATTTTGAGGTCAATTAGTTAATCAATTTGGTGGATTTTTGACTTTTGACCCATTTTAAGCATGTTGGGCTAAGTTTGGGTCAAACTTTGGCTAACCATGGGCAAAGTCCAAATTTATTATTTTGTTTGGTCTAAAACATCATCATGAACAACTTTCATGAAGGATGAAAATTGTTTTAAAATTGATTTGGTGGTCAATTTGGGTGGATTTTGATGGGTTTGATTTTAGACCCAAATTAGGCATATAAGGCTAAACTTCGGTCAAACATGGGCTAGCTTTGGGCTAAGCTCAAATTAATTGTTGTATTTGATGTAAAACATCATGATAAACAACTTTCATGAAGGATGAAAGTTGTTTTAAAGTTGATTTGATGGTTAATTTGGATGGATTTGGGTTTAGACCTAAATTAAGCCTTTAAGGGTTAAATTTGGGTCTAACTTGAGCCTTTAGCTAAGCTCAAATTGATTATTGTGTTTGGTCAAAAATGACCTTATAAAAGATTTTCAACAAAAATTAAGCTCAAATTTATTGTTATGTTTGGTCCAAAATGACCTTATAAAGGATTTTCAACAAAAATACTCAGATTAAACCCTTAAGGGTCAAATTTGGGTCTAACTTGAGCTAGCTTTGGGCTAAGCTCAAAGTAATTGTTTTATTTGGTCAAAAATGACCTTATAAAGGATTTTCAACAAAAATTTGATACCAATTTGAGGTCTAAGGCATTCAATTGTTGAGATTTGAGGTGTTAGCCAATATTGAGGCTAATTTGGGGATTTTGTCAAAGATGGTCAAATTGACCAAATTGGACCATGATGTAGTTGGACAAATTGAAATTGGGAATATTTTGGATTTTCTGGGATTTGTTGGGAATTTTTGAAATTTTTAGATTTTTTGGCCATGGAGGGGCATTTTGGTAATTTGGCCATTTTTTGAAATTTTTGTCAATTTTGGCAAATTTGGNTGTTGACGTGATCACGCCGGTTCATCTAGTTCTTGCTGTTTCACATGACCGGTCCCAAAAACCAGTCATTAGCGATCTTTAATCACCAGATAAGTGATTTTTAGTTGGATTTTGATCCAAAATAGAATGGTGAAAAAAGCTAGTCCATTCCTCTTTATAGAAACTTGGTTAGATTCTTGAGCCTAGTAGAGATATCCATCCTCTCAGGCAGAGCAGTCGAGAAGAAGATCTCTGGCCATTCGAGCGAGCGGGAATCCATCTTCCAATGGAGAGCAAAGAGCATTTGGGATTTTTTCATCTCCCTCAGAGAGGAAGCCAGGGAAGTCAACCCCTTCCCCATTCGTCTCATCTTCCTCTTTCTTCTCACGACACTCTGTGAGTTCAGCTTTGAAAGAATTCAGATAATACTTCTCCGACGAGGAGAGCTTATTCATAGCTTTGGAGAAGGAAAACAANGTTATTAAAATGACCCTTTGTTCGTGAACAGCTCGTGTTCGGCTCGTTAAGCAAACGAGCCGAACACGAACACACATTTTAAGCTCGAAATATAAACGAGCTGAACACGAGTTGAGCATGGCTCTCGTGTTCGGCTCGTTTACACCCCTAGTGTTGATAATATGGCCACGCCTTTCTATTATAGAGAAATTTTTTCGAAGTTTCAAATGTTTCTCCATATGAAAATGTCAAAACCTAATTTTTATTGCAAGCTTGCTCTATAAATTTATAACATTATATAAGATCTTTTAGTTCATTTTATTAAAAATTTCAAACAAGTTCAAATTTATTTCAAGAGAACTTTAATTTTATAATTGATAACTACAGATATTTGGTGGAGTTTGTTAGGTTTATATTAAATAGTTATACAAGTGAAACATTTATTATAGCATGATATTTGTCTCATCCAATTATAATGTTTTCAAAACATTATACAATATAAATTTTAAAAAGAAACTTGATTGCATAATATAATGCGATTAGGGTAATGTTGATAATGATCTTTCACTTGCAAAAGAATCCGTATAACGATGTTGTATTAAAAGTCAAATAAATAGTATCAGTGTTTTGACTACAACCGCTATAAGGTCTGCCTGAAGGACAGTTTTCTCCTTCCTCAAACAGATCAACTTGTCTCGCTAAGGCACTAGCCGCTTAACTTCTTACATGCATACTCAGAGTACAACCAAATAAAGATGGATCTAAGAAATGAGGATGACACTTCCTTCTAGATAAAGGCTTGTACTATTACAAAGTCATATTATTTGACTTGAAAAATGCCGACACAACTTACCAATGCCTCACAACATGTTCAAAGTTCTCATCCGATGTACTATAAAGGTGCATGTTGATGCATATTGGTGAGAAGCCTAGACACATCTCAACATATCTCTTATTTTGAGAAATGTTTTCAGCTCCTTTGTCATTATAACATGCACCTTAACCGATTAAACTGCGCCTGTAGGGCCATGTCAAGGACATTTCTAGGGTTTATGACATTTGATGGTCCGATGAATAAAAGTGTGCGCTTTGGGTTTCCATGCACCTCAACCCATATGAGTGCATCTTTGGGGTCATGTCAAGGAAATTCCTGGAGTTTATGACACACACTTCAACCCTCTTTCCATTTTATCACAAATATCAAAATATTTTTGAGAAAAAAACCATTCAATCTCAAATAAAAAAACATAAAAAATTCCAATTTTAGCAAAGTTATAGTCAAATTGACCGGGTCAACAAGACGAAACCAATAACAACACGTGCTCGAATATGAGTCAAATCAAACCTAATTCAAGCCTTTAAACAACTTTTTGAAGGTTTATTTCAAATCTGACAAACTTATAGTTAAATTAAGTGTCTCGGCGAGACAAATCCAATGAGCCCAAGATCACTGAATTCTAACATCATAGAGATACTTAAATTCCCCTCAAATGACTTCTGATCAACAGAATCATTATGGGTTGTTCGGCGAAATAGTTCAGATGCATGCTTTAATTATGGAGGATGTCACTCTCAAACTCTATAAACAAAATTCTACTCCCTTCATTTTTGGGGACCTAGAGAAAGAGCTAGACCTGAAGCCAAATTAGGAGAAGGAACCAATTTAAGCTGTTATAGATTTAAAACTTGGCGGTCACTACTGTAGCTGTCGAACACCGTTGAACTGTCCGTCGACCACTGCTCACCGGTCGTCATCAACCAATGTCGATCGCCCCCTACAATAACCATTCAGGGACCTTGCAGAGTAATGAATGTACTTTGCAATGTAGTCACGTGCGAACTAACGATATACATTGCAATGTAACAAGCACCTTACGGAATAACACAGTGTCAGTCAGGTTTGTGTTTGATTTTTTGACCCATTATTATTCAAGTCTGGTTCATGTCATGCAATTTCAAACCGGATCAACTTTAGACTCGGATTTGACCCATGAATACGATTTGAGAACCCTAATATAAATAAATAAATGCATCACGATGAGTGCTCTAAATTAGAATGATGCTAAGGCTTATTAACTTAATGATTACATTAACTATATCTAAATAAAAACCCACATTTTGTTCCCCTTTCTTTCCCTTAATGCAATTTTGCGCAAGGAACTACAAGACCATGTTGACCAAAGCAACAGTAACAGGGGATGGAACTGACTAAAGAAGAACATAGAAGCTCTGAGAAATGCTGACAAATTCAAGCGAAAAGGTACAGAGAGTAAGGGAAAAAGACCATAAATCAGCTCATTCTCTTTTATTTCTTGCTTCATTTTCACATTTGAACATACAAATATAAAAGGATAGCACTTGATCAATGTTTTTGAATTATATGGCAGTTGAATGAACATCTTCACCAGGTCCAGCATAGAAGACTTAGGTACATTTATAATGGTTATCAATGTTCCAAAGGATAAATTCAAACATAGTTGATTGCTATGATTTCTTAATGCAACAACACCACTTTCCCATACTTTGGTTGATAAATATATTTCATACTTCGTGTTAGATTTATGTTCAACAGATGATTTCTCAGCTAGATTTTTCTCACATCACCACATGTTTATTAAACTTCCTTTGGAAAACAATTAATCAAGGTTTTTCACTAGCTACTAATAAAATTTTGTTGCCTTTTGAGAAATAATCAAAATCACAGCAAGAAATTGCTCAAAACACGCTTTGGAATTCCAGTAACAAAATGACTAAGCTAACCCCTCACCCTCAATAGCTTTGTCGTCACCCTTCGTGAACTCAAGAAGGCAGCTCAAGCAGCAGTGCAAATTCTGAGACTCTCTCTCCAGCGAGAAAATATTACATGCGGACTCTGGACTCAGTTTGCTTCGGAGTGCAATGGTTGTGTGTCAGGGGCCCACTTGACACGTGGCACCCCACCATTGGTCAGTGTTCAAAGCGGTGGAGCCCACTTAACACGTGGCTCTCCACCATTGGACTTCGGATGCATCCGGAGTCTGGATGTAATACTTTTTCCCCTCGAGCCTAAGCAACCGGCTGTTGTGAAAGCAATCAACAACCCGCAAGACATATTCTCCATTACAACAACATCGAGCTTTTTTTCTCAACCCGCAAGGAACCAGCCTAGGAGATGCAGCCCTTGCAAAGTATGCTTCCTGCNATTGTTGTGAAAGCAATCAACAACCCGCAAGCCATATTCTCCATTACAACAGCATCGAGCTTTTTTTCTCAACCCGCAAGGAACCAGCCTAGGAGATGCAGCCCTTGCAAAGTATGCTTCCTGCTTTCTCTGTGAGTTATTTCCTTCAAATTGGAGCAAAGTTGGCCACATTTAGAATGAGATTCAATAGCTATCAATAGAAAACCTCACTAACTGTCTGATTTCATCGATTACGCTACCAACGGTAAAAATACATGCCATCACGGAAAAAGAAAAGCTCCTAGTAGTTCTAAATGTAAAGCATAAAAATTGATTATTGAATTTCAATTGTAGATATAAAATTGAAAATCTCCTTTTTTTCTTAAATTTAAATCCATGTTAATTTTTTAATTACAAAAACCAAATAATGAAATATAAAAATCAAATCTTATTTGCTTGATGCATCTTACTTTCNTTTAAATTTAAATCCATGTTAATTTTTTAATTACAAAAACCAAATAATGATATGTAAAAATCAAATCTTATTTGCTTGATGCATCTTACTTTCTTTATTAGGCCAAAAAGTTGTTGTAAATGTTGAAGTTTTTGACGCGAAAAGAGAGATTTGGATTACTAAATTTTGCTTTGTAGATTTCAGATTATATGACAACATCATGATAATGCCTATTTATAGGCGCGAGAGACAAAATCTTTAAAATTTTAAACTTTTATTATTATTTTTAAAAAAACGTGCTCTAGATTCTTCATTTTCAAATATTCTAGAGTATTCTTATTTAATAAAGATATCTTAGAATCTTCTACCTGACTAGATAGAATATTCTAGAATATTGGAGAAATAACATCAATTTTATCACTCCTCCTTGATGCAAACTTCCATTTCTCCAATCATATTACATAATAGTTCAAACTTTCATCTTGAAAGTGCCTTTGTGAATATGTTAAGAGTTCAATTTCTTGATTAGCCTCGGCTTTTCTAATTAAATAATATTTGATACCAATATGTTTAGTTTTGCAATAAAATATA